>OX101822.2:51711639-52166639 GCA_944452925.2 Chrysolina oricalcia
TAACAAAACTGAACAATCAAGACAGAAATAAAAGTGACGGACGCTGACTAGATAGGGTCTAAGAAAACAAAGTTCTTTGGGAGATCGTATAATATCGAACAGTCGTTACCGACCGATGATGAACCCTTTACTCCCATAAACACCTACTACGTAGGCTTATTATGGCAAGTAACTGTTAGAAAACAACTATTCCCCTGGCTAAGACCACGACGGGTATTGAATTAAATCTAACAGATACTTGTGCAACGTTCCAAGCATCAGAGGACGCAACTGCAAGTGCCCTCTGTGACCAACCAGCAGAATTATGTTTTGATCTGGACAGGGTGACCACCTGCAGACTAGTTTCGAGGTTGTTGCCTCTCATCAGTGCAAGGGCAGGTCAACACAGACAGCAATGAGGCAATCTGTTCCCCGTCTGTTAGATTCAATTCAATACCCGTCGTGGTCTTAGCCAGGGGAATAGTTGTTTTCTAACAGTTACTTGCCATAATAAGCCTACGTAGTAGGTGTTTATGGGAGTAAAGGGTTCATCATCGGTCGGTAACGACTGTTCGATATTATACGATCTCCCAAAGAACTTTGTTTTCTTAGACCCTATCTAGTCAGCGTCCGTCACTTTTATTTCTGTCTTGATTGTTCAGTTTTGTTAACACAATATGAGTCGTTTTGGGCAAGTTTCGTCTGAATAGATCTCAAAAGAATGAAAACAATCATGTTTTTAATAACTTCTCCTTCACATAATTGCTTCAATGAAGATGATTATTATTGTAGCGCATTTATATGCCTGTTGTTGATTTATCTTGCCAAAAAAAAAAATTTTCAGTAACTTCAGTCGAAAAACTGACACAAGTCAGACTTCTCATCCTGTTATCGCAATTTTTTCATGTCGGCTTTTCTCTAGAAATTACTGATTGTCAAAATTATTCCGTTAGAAAACGAAATTTATTCGTTTAAAAAAAAATCAATATTTTTACTGTTGATAAATGCAGTATTATGAACACTGACTAATAGATAATTACTGGCTAGAACATATCAATAATAATTTCAAGAAACCTACCAAATTGAATTACCAATTTCAGGTCCGAAAAAACTACGTGGCATATGTTGAAAAATCGTTCATAAATATATAAATTTACCCATTCAAATAATGACTCTCGCAGGCAGTAAAGAGAAAGAGAACACAGCTCAGCTAGTTTTTAATAAAAATGTTTATTATTGCTGCTGATAGAAACTCTGTTAGTACATTGTTGTCATAAAGTGGTGTCAATGAATATGTGTATTCTTTTCGTAGCCCGTAGCAAATGAAGTTCTGCCCTAAATTACCCTAAATTACACCAAATTCCCCTAAATTTCTTAAATTACCCTAAATTGCCCTAAATTACCCTAAATTACCGTAAATTCGTATTTTTCTCACTACATGTGGGTATAAGGTTCAACAACATGTTGGACGTTTTATGAAGAATGATTTTTCTCTTGAAATGAGAAATAAAAAAGATTTCCATACCTACTTAAATGGACATACACTGTATAGGTATTGCCTATATTGACTGCATATTACAAATTACACACAGAATAAGTTAAAAAATATTTTAAGTACCTAGCTTTATACATTCACCTAAAATTCAAGTAGATATTTTTTACATATTCTTCACTACATACTATAGGTATGTCCATTGTCTAAGAGTATAGTATATCTCTGTAGAACAGAAAAGTTATGAAAGTCACACATATCAGAAACTTGAATACACCTTATTAATTTTTCTCGAAATTAAATTGAATATATTATTATCGTTAACATTCATTTTAGTGGAATGCAACCAACCCATTTAATCTAATACTCATTTGGATTCATGCAGGTCTGAACAGGAATGAAACGAACGAAATAATGCAGGTGGCACTCCTCCTACTCATATCACATACAATGCGTGGCAAGATGTTCTTAGGTAGGTACAAAGAAACGCGTTAAAAAATCAACCCCATTTCAGTATTCCCATTAGGCGATAGTGGTTGATAGTGTTTCGGCTGATCGATTAGATTTTTACGGTAGGTGTCTAAAAGTTCTTTATATTTTACTTGAATATGAATATGAAACGCTCACTTAGAAAAGTAGTAAAACATCATTTCTCAATATAAGTAATCAGTTTTTAGGGGACATATTGAATAATAACGTAATAGTTTTATAATTTTCTATGAATCATTTTTGAATTCATACTGAATGACTGATAAAGAAGTTCTTCAATTTTCAACTTGTATTTGGAGTAGTAGGTAATTCCATTGATATATAGACAGTGATAATTGGAAAGCTATGTATACAAATATGCTTCTGTTTTTCTTGATTTCAGTATCTAGGGTACCCAAAGCCTTGCTCGGAATTTACTTGTTCATGCAAAATGGATTTTGGAAAGTAGAAATGCGTATAATAAATTTAGTGCTAATTTTATGTCAACCGTATCTTTCCGTATGGGACATAATATATGGGTATAGGAATATCTTTTCTGAGAATTTGTGGGGTTCATATATTGAAAAATATGCTGAAAACGTACGAAATGTATCACACAGGTCATGGTGC
This sequence comes from Chrysolina oricalcia, assembly GCA_944452925.2. Lineage (NCBI taxonomy): Eukaryota > Metazoa > Arthropoda > Insecta > Coleoptera > Chrysomelidae > Chrysolina > Chrysolina oricalcia. The sequence goes on from OX101822.2 coordinate 51,714,209, forward strand.
TTCACAATTCAATAGACGACACGTATATGATAAATTAACGGCTATACTGAGTACCCGTAAGAAACAGCACAACTTTTTTATTCGTAACTTTTGTTAGAGAATTTATCAGTGCGTAAAAAGAATATATTCCTTTTATTATTAGCAATAACGTTGCTTGTTTGACGGGAAATAGCATAGACGAAAAACCTATTTACTAGGCCTGTTTGAATTGATACCGATATTTGATGAAAATCGGTATTAACTCTTATAATAAAGATAAGCTCAACTAATTTTCATGAAATATACCACCTACTTATATATATCAAAAAATCACTAAAACCCTATTCAACACTTCTGCTTTTCATTCAATGTGATTGTATGGTTACAGGTAAACAATTTCACCTATAAAGCGTAATTTGAATTCAAAAGACTCATGAAGTCTATGGATTGTGAGCAGAATCTCATTCGAAGTTACACTTCGTCAAACAGCTGAAACTGTGAAAATATGCACGCCCTTGATGCGCATTTGTCGTGATATATCCTGAGATAAGGGACATAGCACCAAACGTTCGCGAAAGAAGTGGGAATTTCATAATTTCAGCAATGTTTGTCGATCTGTAAATGATCCGTCCCAGTATATTCCATGAAATACTATTCTCTTAGTCTACGGATGGTGTGTGTTATAGATATACCTATTTGCTTTTGAATTGAAAACAAGGAAGCAGTAATTATGATTTTTCAACAAGTATCAACAACTATTAACAAGAACATTCAATTTAAAATTGAATTGTAGGTAGTCGAATAAGTCTTCATTGGGGTAGGTAAAACACTTCATACATAAAAATAATTTAAGAGTGTACAAGGCGCTCGGAACTGTCGAGGAGATTAAATGGGTCGTGGTGGTATCAAAATTGCAATAAATAATTATCAAAATGAATCAGGAATGGGAGAGGACGTGTTTCACCGGAGCGCACCGTAAAACGGTGATGATTTTGAGTAGTTTTTGATCGATAAAGCTATAGTCTCTGGCTCATTCATTCGTTTGGCAAAATCACAGAATATTTTGAGCATCAAAAATGATTTCCACGTTGTTGAAGTTTCAAACGGTGCTTGTTAAGAAATCTAATCTCGATAAATCATTCCTGATAGGGCGAAGAAAAAATCTTGAAAACTACCTAAAAATTATCGAAATAGATATATTACGTTTATAGTTTCTGACTTCTCATTTGAGAATCCTGATTTCAGGAACACTAATAAGCATTGTTTTTACCTTTGTTCCTACAGAAAATTGCTGGCATCTTGGTTTTCTCAAACTAAAGTGACAGCGAAGTTGATGTACAGTACTTTTATTTAGTTTTGCCTCTTGGTCAATCCTAAGACTATTTCTATATCTGAATTGAATTGAACAATCCTTGATACTTTTTGGGAGCATTATTCCAGTATGAGCAATATGGTTCGTTTTGCTATCATAAATGTAGCGGATATAAAACATAAGAGTACCTATGAGATTTCTATCAATGTGATTCAATGTGAATCATGCTAATCCAACATTGCTCGCTGTGGTTTTGAGATGCTGCAGGGCTATTGATAATTAAACCTTTCAGCCTATGGAATAACAACGATTTTATACCACAAATTCTTGAACTTTCAATATCGAAGATACCAATTTTTGATTCGCGATGAAAATTCCGATTCCAAAACTCCCCTCGCGTGTTTAATATTCCTATTATTGTCGAGTCATCTGCATTGAAAATCACTTCGTCATTCAATTATTTTTTTACCTCTCTCCATGTCACATAAATGTTTTACAATACATCTCATTTTGATTTCAGTAATATACAATTATGTTTTGGTATTTTGATTTCAGTAATATGTATATGTATATCAGTTTTGGCAAATAGTTCCCAAAATAGTTTCAAAGATGAAAAATAAAACTCGTTACAGAACTAATATCATGATGTATTTTCTCCTCCAGTTGTCAAAGTGTGAGATAGTACTGCACCATTATTTTTTTTGCTATAATTATAAGGCACCTACCTTGTTGAAATCACAAGTTTTCATTTGGGATTCCGAGGTCTCTTTGATTTGTAAACTGAACTATCAAAGAACATCAACAGGATTTCCTTAAATATCACACAAGTTTCTCGAATACTTCTGAGGGTTGCTTTTGGGTGCAGAACAAATTTTGAACAATTTTTTTTTTCAACAAATATTTGTCCTGTCAACATCTCTTTAATGAATATTAAGCCGAAAAATCCAATCGCCGACTCTTCCTGTCCAAATGTTGACTTTTACTATGACGTTTCAATTTGATCCAGACAGATATTTATTTTTAATCAGATCATTTGCCGTAACAGTTTTGAATGCTTCTTTCCAGTTCTTGGGTGATTTCTAACAACTCATCTCTTCAAATTTCTTTATGATTTCATACTAAAAGCAATTTTAGAAAAAGGTTTTTTAGGCGTATAATAATTATTTAAATAAATGCGCACATCTCGTAGGTGTTCTGAAATGTAAGATTTTCGTCTCTTAAAAACTATAAACCATTTTGAAATTCACTTTTGATATGATAAATCAGTCAAAGCGAATCTGACTGCAGGTTGTTAGTGTATTTTTATAAAACTTTGGACAGAGAAATGCAATTGATGACAAATCGAATACATTCTAGACAAATCGTAACATTATTAAACTCCCAATTAAAGGTTATTGATGCAAAAGTTGATTGTAACATAACAAATATTCCATCTCTTTCTCAAACGAAAATTCACAATTTTTTTTTCTCGTTTTTCACCTATAATTACACGAAAGCTCAAGGGTAACTGCACATTATGGTAATGATTCAATTACCTAGCAAATTAGTTAAGTCTGCGTCCCAGAGAAATATGAGTGATTTTTTATTGGTAGCTGTGAAATAATGAACGACTCGAGCCTAATCCGGTAAGACAATTCATTGAAAAGATATTCAATTGAAAATAATTCATCCAATTTGAAGAGTGCCAGGGCTGGTCACAACACGGAACTATTTTCACTGAGAAAGTGGCAAATTCACTGTGCTGGCTATTCAAAAAAAAAAAAACTGCACAGCCAGTACACCTGATTTGGAAGACTTCGGCGGGACAGTGGTGCACCATTTAACTAAAATTAGATTGTACTGAAATCACAAGTTTTTAATTGAGATTCATAGATCTCTTTGATTTGCAAACATCACTATCAAAGCTGGATAGAGAAGGGCGTATTTCAATAGTTCGGGATATTAATAATAATAATAATAATAATAATAATAATAATATGGTCTTTAGGGCGGGGATTAGCGCAGTGGTTAAGCGCTCGCCTGGTAATCGAGAGATTGCAGGTTCGATTCCCAGACGGTGCGATCTTTTTTCATTTTCAGATGTGAAAGTCTGAATGACTGAGGCTCGTGTCGGCTTGGAATAATCCTCCACGATTCACTGTTGCGTTAAAAATTAACAGTGCTGCTCCTAAAGTGGCGTATGGAGTTAGTAACAAGGCCTATCCAGAACACATGGCTAATGACCATAGCAGTCGATGCCAAAACACCAAGGAAAAAAAAAAAAAAATAATATGGTCTTTATTTTTGATTACATAAAATATTTACAGGAATCAGTTATACATTTTATTCGACCAGAAAGAGGCGAGATTTAGCCTAAGGCTACTCTTACACCTAACCTCCTAGTGGCAAGCAATTAAATTAAAGAAATGGCACAGCCAAACGACATCATGACAGGATAATATTATAAACAGATGTTCAACAAAAATAAGCCTGAAAATCCTGTGATCTGCTATTTGTGTCTAAACGTTGACTTTTTCTGCAACGTTTCAATCTGTTCAAAACAGATATTTTTTTTGAAATTCTATGATTTGCTGCATCCGTTTCAAATGAAGATGAGGGATTTCCTATAACTTTAACAACAAGTTCATGTTAACAACTTCCGGAATTGCAGGATGTCCTGTCCTCGGTGGATCTCTAGCATACCCCATCTTCTTTAAATTTCACTACCAAACGTTTCAAGAAGAGGTTATGTTGGTGGATAATTATTATTAAAATAAATTCGCACACGAAGAAATCAAACTTCTTATCAATATTTCTCTCCTGTTTTCATCTATTTCGCCAAATAACGTTAATAGTTTGTCTTTTGTCAGTTCTGAAAACAATCAGAATCACAATAATTTTTTCTCACTTGTACTCACATTCCAAGTGTTTTATTTGGGATGAGATCTTTTCAATTGGAGAACAGCACTGTCAACGCTGAATGGAACTGGTCGTCTCGTAATAGCTCTAGATATGTCTAACGTGATAATGGCTCAATAATAAAAATGAGCCTGAAAATCATACCATAGACTTTTTCTGTCCAAACGTCGACTTTTCCCAAGACGTTTCGAATTGTTCAAAACGATCTTCTTGAAATGTTATTATTTTCCATTGCTTTAAATGGAAAGCAGGAGTTTTCCTACATGTCTAACAAGATCATCTCAACAGCTTCCGAAATTGCAGGTCTCGGGTAATGTCTGCTTGCGGAAATTATTACTAGAATGAATACATTCTTCTTCGTAGGTGTTCTGTCACATAAGATAACAATTTATTTTCTTTGTGTTTTAAAAAATCATCAAACCCTTTTGAAGCTCACTTCTCCTTCGATAAATTCAACTAAACTGGTATTTGAAAATAATTGTTAGATTTTGAAGAGACACTAAATATATTGATGACAAATCGATAACATTCATCCACAAATCGATAGCATTATCAAACATTCGATTAATTACTGTTGAAATTGAACCTTTCTCTGAAGACAACAGTTTTGTAAACTCAGTAACTTATCGGATCAAATTGATAAACGTAACCTTCTACACTTGTATAAATATCCTTGATTCAACGTTTTTTCATTTTCGGACTGTTACCAGAAACACATGAAACACTACCCTGGGGTTACTATTCCGTATCAACCGAAAATGAACAAGGATATATGGACTGGGATGATCTGGATGAAAATGATGTAGTGTACAACTAAACAATCTATCATTTCGAAACAAATCAAGATATGAAGAAAATAGTGGTTTTGATAGGCCTACAGGGGAGTCTTTCACTATGAAACAATAAAAAAAAGACAACGCGCTTGCGACTCATACTTCTTGATTGATGTTTTCAATCTTGAGTGGTGTGGAAAATGAGTTCATAAGTCTTAGAAGCCATATAATTAATTAGCTAACCATGACAACTCCACAATGGTGGAGATAGATCAGATCAGCGTAATGATTGGACAGACAAGAGACCAACTAGCTGGATGGTCAGGTAGACTGGCATTAAGACATGCAAACAGCTATGACACCTAACAGCTATGACACCTAACAGCCGGGTAGGTGCAGATGAAAGCAAGCTTGCCATGTAGTCAGACGGCCAGGAAGTCAGCATAATTGGATGGATATCTAGAGAGAGGGCTTGTCTGAAGTCTTACAAAATAGGGATCTGGAAACGCTGACAATGGACGGTTTGAACAGATATTCAGCTGCACAAATATAGAGCTGAACAGACTCTCAGGTAGAAAGTCATTCAATGTGATTGTTCAAAGCTGGTAAACTTACCAAGATAGCTGAAGAGTCGGCTTGCCAGAATGTTGAATCTCTGCTAGGCTATTTGATTGTCATGAAGACTTCTACCCAAGTCGAAAAATGCTGAGAAAATTCCTTAATATGATGTATCCAACATTGATATGCTGCTCGAAGTCACTGAATAATTCTTGAAAGAGTCTCTTCTCTTGATAGTCGACAATTGAAGGTCAGTATAAAATATATTTTTATATCAATATAAAGTTTTTTCATTTGAGAAGTGATGCCTTGAATGAGAATTCTTATTTCCTCATGAAAAATCATAGCGGTAGTTTCACATATATTTCAGTATTTTATATTTAAAACATAATCTGGCTAGCTCATGATTCATATTTCATTCATTCTGACTAATATCCTGAAAGTACCGAAATGTCGAAAATTCCATAAGACTTCTATTTTTTTTTTTTTCAAACAACCTATTCATTTCTCCCCATCACCTTGAAATATAAATGTATAAATGATGGATTTACAGGTATTTTATGTGGTGCTAGTACACACGTAGTGAAATCATAAGGAAGCTGCTATTTGTATGAATGGACAGGCGGACGGAGTGTGGTGTATGAATTATATTTTTCGGTCTATTTTTTCTTGTAAAAAAGGTAAAAATCACAAATTGTGAAAATCATATTGGTGTGTAAGGAAGGTATATTCAGGCGTGATGATTCAGCTAAGGTCTCTCATAAGTACACGAATATTCATCATGATAAGAGACTATTATCCTCCAGTAATGTATATGAGATTCCGTAATATAATGATTAGGACTATGATGCTGTACAAAGACACAAAGTATTGCACACAAATTCCAGCTATTCATTCTTATCGAGCCAAAAGATACTTTGAATTTCAGTGAACTCCTTCTCATACTAAATAATGTTTTCCATCTTATAGCAGCTTGTGTATACTTACCCCTCAGGTGAAGCGGGATTCTAAACGACGACAATATAATGTTTACATATATCTACGTTGTTTCGTTCACTCCAACTACATCATAACCTCAAATAATTATTCCCGGTGAGGCCTGAATTATATCAGATGAAGCATAAGCAGCACATATGACCTTTTTACCTGCAAGTCATCTCAGTCTTTATAACTGTATGCCGTCCATCATTCAACACTCTATAATATATCCATCCCGCACCCTTTCAACGCACCATATTACATCAATAAAATACCCATATTTTGCCCCTGCTCCTTTCAATACCATTTATCAATAGAATACTAATGTTTTCTACCGCGCGCCTTCTCATAATTTTTTGTCAGTTCATATGTCTCCACTAATAATTCGAGAAATGTCTGAGCAACTTCAAGTTTTTCTAGATGTTGTCAAATATCATATAATACTAAACACAAACCAGCAATCTATATTATTACAACTATTGAGCCTCAGCCGTGATTTCTGCAATTGCAGATGAAATAGCCAAATCAAGGTGACATTCTTTTGTTCCATGTTCAGAATATGAATAGATGAACTAATGACATACATCCCACTAGTCTACGATTAATTTCAATCCGAAAAACAACACAAAAACATCTTACATATACGCCATACACGGGTGAGTTCCATTTAAAAGCCACAAATAACGCTCGACGTGTCTGCTAATGCGCTAGGGGCTCGGGAACAAAAATGACTAGCATGGACCTTAAAATTCTGAAATTCTGTACCTAGATCTAGGGAAAAATCTTCATATATTCACATGTATTTATAGGTGTAATTCTTGAGATTTGCTCTGTTTTTTCCGGAGATCTAGGTAAAACGGACTTAGAAAATTTGAAGGTGTGCTGGATCCGGTGTAGTACCTTTACTCTTGAGGATCTCTGGTGTTTGATGTTTTTTTTATTGAAAATTATATGTAACAAACCACAGAGAGGGCTCTGAAACAATTTTTTGATAGTTTTCTGCTTTCCTGCACTCCACTGGTGATAACCGATATGCGCGTATTCAGTCTAATTGAATACACCAACTTTTATGATGGATGAAATTTTCTGCTGGTCTCAGCGTTAAGGGAAACTTCAAAGGGAAACCCGGTATCTTGCTCGTCAGTCTTTAACCAACCAACCAACCACCAATTGAGATCTCTCAAATCAATTTTAAACTTATGCGGGCCCCTCATGGATATTCTGTCTAGGATGTCGTACGGAATCATAATCATGGGAAACTCATCTGTTGCTCATGATGTTTCTGTAGTGGCAGTTAAGCTAATGTTCCAAACAGAATTATTCTGGCATTACAAGATGCTTCCTCAAACGGAAAATTGAATGGGAGACTGATCTGCCAAGTTCGAAAGCACCTGTAAAATTTGGGAGCCAACCGTAATTATATAAACAATTTTTTGTGAGACAACATTAATATATGCGCCACTGCATCAGATGAGATATGTGAGCATAGCCATGTGCTTCCGCATAACCACATCATGCGCTCCAGCATTTTCTGCAGTATTTTTCAACTGTTGCGATATTCAAGAGCAGAATCGAAGAAAATTGATAAAGGTGGTACAATTTTTACATTGATACTGCTATTCTAATCCCCAATTGTAGAGACTGAAGGGATAAGAAAAAAAATTAATCCTCCTAGCTGAATATGAGTCCTGTAGTGAATGTGGTAGATCCCCAGCCAACCCCCTGTAGAATAATTTAATCAGTTAATTAAATACAAGGTTACGTCGAAACGTAGAGAAAATAATCAAAATAATAAAAACCCCATCGTAGAACAAACTACAGAAGGAGAAGATCTAACATAAATACTTGTATTGCAGATGCACAAAATGTTTCAATCGATTAGTGAACAAAACACAGCTGGCAAAAGATGAAAATTCTCATTGTCTTAGGAATTCACAGACTATAAAAGTCACTAAGATATATTTATAGGTGTAATAAATATAATTACAATACGCGTCTTCGACATTTTCCTGTTGATAAATCTCAATTTTAACCCATTAAGGATGACAGGAAACCGAATTAACGTTATTATATGTGAGAAAAAGACTATTAGTGTTATTAATAGCCGTAATTAATGTCACTATTGTGTTAGTTTATTATTCATTAAATTAAAATGTATAGCTTCTCGAGGATATAAAATGACCCGTAAGCGTATGGTCAGTCAGTATTCGAGTAGTATTCAGCGAGTATTCCTGCGGTGTTCAGTCAGTATTCATTCAGTATCCAGTCAGTTCCGTTTCATTGAGTTTCCGTTTCATAGAGTTACGAGTTAGAGGGCAACGGACATAATGTTTCGCGAATTTTAATCGTCAGTTCGCAAGTCAGATTCGGCAGTTCCGGAGTTTCAATTCCTAGTTGTAGGAATGAATCGACAGTTCTTATAGTTGGTAGTCCTTATCCATAGTTCGTGATGTTCAGCGCCGAGTTAGAGAGTTCTTAGTTCGAGTTCAAGAACAAAAATCAGAATCGACGTTTCGTGATGTTTAGTTTCGTGTGTCTAATTGAAAGTAGCAGTGTGCTAGTCGTAAGGAGATAACTCAACATCGTCAAACATTCGTTGGAAGGTCTGCAACGGAACGGCAAAATTGAGATCGAAATCCACTAGTTTTTGCCAATAAATACTACATTTCTATCAAGCCTTGTTACGGGTTTATTTTGCACTAGAAAACCCTTTTTGTTTTAATACAATAACATCAGAAATTCTCTGTCATTGATATACACTTTCCACTCTGTACGCCACTGTTTCAAAATGACAACTTGATCGTTGTCATGTATAGCTTGTTCCGAATGTTAGTACTTACCTTTGCCGTACTAGTTCGAGCGGACATGAACCGGCCTTAAGCTAATGACAGTTATCAGTTGTTCTATTTCGCGGTATGACAGCGTTGTTTTGTAAACATACTTTTGGTTAGTCTATTGTTTTGTGCTTAGAACACAAAACCGTAACATTCCTACTCTATCTCTATCTTGTGTCATTGAGGTACCTACTTCACATTCGAATACTTGACCTTGTTTGTGTTTGGTTCTGAGATTGAGAGGCTGGCGTTTTCGTCTTGGTTCAGTTGGCAACACTGAATCTTAAGGTGTTCTGTTCATAGCTCCAAGTAGCTCGAGGTAGTTCCTGGACTGATCCCACCGAACACTAACGAACAAGAAAGCGCCTTGTCATATATTGAAAGTTTTGACTTTGACGTCTGAGACATATTTTCCTATTCCTTATTTGATCTTGATGAGTGACTGACCTATTTAGAAGATTTCCAATTAAAGTTTGATCATCGTTGATGGATTTTGGAAAAATTCATATCGGGAGAGTTTCTCATATTGTTTGCGATTTTTGACGCTATATATTTTTGAGAAATCTCCGTTCGCTTTGCCGATTTGCGGATTTTTGAGGTTAGAAGTCATTTCATCATTGTGTTAAACCACTGGAACGAGAAACTCGCTCTCAGACAGCAGACAAACCATCAAAGCTGTTATCAGAACCCTCCCACTAAATAGAGGTTAGTATTTGCATTTGGGCTCTACTTATGGCCCCATACAAGTGTACTCAGAAGTTAGACTGGTATTGTATATTTTAGGGTGCTCTGCTGCGGCTATTGCTTGCTACCACTCTGCTACTGCTCCGCTGTGGCTACTACTTTGCTACTGTTACTGCTTCACCGCTGGTAGTGCTCCACTACGGTTTATTGCTACTACTCTGCTACCGTTTATTGGAGTTCCACTAATGTGATTGTTCCACTGTTTCGTTGCTATACGATTGTCTTTCCACTGTTCCACTACTGTGATTGTTTCCGTTCAACTGTAGTTGTCCCGCTGTATATCTGTTGTTCAGTATTCCTTCGATCATCCCCATTGTTGGTATTCTTCGTTGAGGGTATTCGTCCCAGATGTACTGGTACTTGATTGATTGAGCCGTACCCACTGTCTTACTGAGGGAACCTACTTACGATCAGATAAGTTTAGCATAAGAGATTGCCCCCAATGCATCAGTAATCATAATTGTAAGCTATCGTGACGTCACAGGCATAGCACTCACTGGAGGTTCAATATTTTATTTATTTAAACAGTACACCACTCTCAATCTATTGAATCCATCTTGGTGGTACCATATTTACAGTAATTTCATTAATTTTTTTTTGTTATTGTGTGCCGAACGGTACCCATACAGAGTGTGTAACATAGATCAACATATTTTATCAGTGAGGGACATGACTATTTCTTTTATTCGAGATAGAATTAATAAGAAAACTTCTTGATTACTGTTCGTCAATTATTTACATGTGATGTTTTGAATCTCATGTAATATTTTAGTATACTTATAAATTAATACGGTGTGCTGCGAACCTTAATTTATAGCTGTCGCAGCTCATTTATGTTCTTATGATTTTCTGATTTTCCTTTACTGTCCTGAATTACCAAGCATTATAAACACGTTTTGGGAGTACACTATAATCATTTAAATCATTGCTCAGCCGCTCGAGTATTGGTTTTTGATGCTGAGAAGTTTCGGAGCTTTTATTTTGTCATTAGGGCAGCCTCTTGGCGAAATAAATGTGCTCTGTCTCGTCTAACTATCAGTTTAGTATGTAGTGATCTAAAGGGTGGTACATAAAACTTTATTGGAAAAATTATTAGAGAACAACTGATGGCAAACGATTTTATTCAGGAATACCAAGAAAAATTATATCTGAATGATTCCACTACACACTTTTGACAGATATATACAAAAACATGATTTTATTATTATTAAAACTACTACATTCAAAACATTTCTGAGAACCATTATTTTCAGTTTCGAGAACGTTCCTAAAAAATGTTTGACAAAATGTTTTCGTGACGAAGTTTCCTTTCTGCTATCGTCTTCTTGTTTTTTATTGAGTTATCAGAGAAGCCGTCAGCTACTGTTGAGGATTTGCATCTGCAAAGCTTTTTAGGATGTATTTGCTACGATATCGACTGAAAGAGACGCAACTTTGCCTCTAATACTTCCGGTTACCGGTGTTTGTAGGGGCTCATGAATTCCTTTCATCCGTTCTACCCACAAAAAGAAAAACCCTTTTATGTTCCGAGAATATCGTGAGAAAACATAAAGGGGAAGAAGTTAGAAATGAGTGATTTGTTCTAGTCAACGAGTCCTAAAGTGTGGCTTTCTGCTGAGAAAGTATTAACCCTAGAAAGAAATATTCGACAATTCCCCAAAGTGACGGCCAAAGGTAGTGAAGGCATTCTTTAGGACCATGTATTTATTATAACATAAGTAGTTACACCTGATACATTAACCTGGTGTATCAGCCATATTATATTCAGATATCTCATGTATGACAGATGACACATAACTGACATAACTGAACTTCACGTAAAGGTCAATCTACAACAATCTGAACTTCATGTTGAAGTTAATCCTACGAAAGCGTATAAGGGCCACTGAGTTTTTTTTTTTCTATTTTTCCGACTTCAAACTCGGAATTTCCGACTTTGAAGTCGGAATTTTGTTTTTCCGACTTTAAACTCGGAAATTCCGACTTTAAAGTCGGAAATTCCGACTTCAAAGTCGGAATTTTGTTTTTCCGACTTTAAACTCGGGAATTCCGACTTTACAGTCGGAATTTTGTTTTTCCGACTTCAAACTCGGAAATTCTGACTTCAAACTCGGAAATTCTTGTATCGCGGATATAATTGCAAATTTTGCGTGTATCCTGGACTTGTACCTGCCAGAAATGGCTTTGTGCTGATCACTAGAGACTGTTGTCTATTATTTTTGAAAGGTCATGTTTTTTGTAGTCAATGTGTTGGACAAAGCTTCTTGAATATAATTTTTTTTAATGAAAGCAGTATCATCTCTCAGAATCTTTGTAGAAAATAAAATCAATTCAGCTAAGTATGCCATTCAGAATTTTGGGAACACCTATTTTTATGGATCGGGAAGAAGGATCACACAATCATCTCCACAACTTTAATTGTAAACAAATTTCAAAGTAGGGGTTACAAGTTTCGGATTCAGCAAGAATCCATCTTCAGCCTTCTACAAGTTAAGTAGAAAAAATGTCTTTTTTCATATAAATGTGAAAAATTGTGTAAAATTTGAAATCAAATATTGATACTATGTCCAATGCCCAACCATGCTTATACTTAGTTGATTCAAAAATAAAATATATGAATTTGGTAACTAGTACATGGTCCGATGATCCGTGTCAATACCACACTTTGAGCTGAAGTGGACTTCTACAGAGAGTACCTGTTTTATACTCATTTGGTGATTTAAATTGAGATGAAAGTACATATTATATGTGTTTTTGTGTGTTTCTTTACTGAAACCACTAATTTTGGAATGATCTGGATACTTTTTAATTAATACACTTAGTAAAAATTGCGACTTTCTTTTATTTCATCAGTACATCTGATCGTCGGTTCCATTCCAAAAATATAACTGAATGTAGTTGCTAAATCTTGTCTGCCATGTGGCCGAATATATCTCCACTACCTTTAAGACATTTCTGTCATGTTATTTACCTACAGTCATTTCGGATTTGGTGATGGGTGAATAATCACTTTAAACCTTTTATCTACAACTGTCAAGTAATGATTATGATTTGACACTTTTTTCGAATGTCATAATGACGTTTATTACCGCACTAGTGCGGTAATGAGATAAGAAATAAATTTCAACCAAAATAAATCGTTTATCGAATGAATACAAAGAAAATTCAAATAGAAAACGATAAAAATTCAACAAAACGTTATTTTTCTCTCAAATCACGTGAAAACTTGATGAAGGCTTCTGTAATTTGCTTAGTTCATTGAAATAAACTAGCAATCCCTTTTCATCCGTCAAGTTAACAACCTTCCTTTCTCTGCACCATTTTCATACCTATCATCTAAACGGTATTTTTTCTCGGGATTTCTTGGGCATGAGATTTGAAATTTCACTTGTCGTCGCATTTTTAATATCGGATGGTAGATTATCTTCACTTGAAGAAATTTTCAGTCAAGAAACCCAATGATGGTTCTGGATATCGATCTGACAATTCAATTTAACATCAATAAACGGGTTTGTTTAAACCTTCCGTTGCTTCGGTTACAAAAATGATCACATGCAACTTGTGTTTTCAATTATCAGTAAACTGTCATGAGTAGGTACGTCGAAGTAGAATATCTATGAGGTACATTTAAAGATAGTTATGACAACGTTGACAGTTGTAGATAAAATTTTGTACGCAACGCGTGGGATACTACATTATTAACGCACTCATGTGATTACACGACTCAGCCTACGGCTTCGTCGTGCAATCTTCACATGCGTGCGTTAATAATGTCTATATCCCACTTGTCACGTAAATAACTATTGTCTTATTTTTCAAGTATTTTTTGACAGTTACATTCGGAAATCACCTCATCAAAATTGACTAATATAACATCATAACTAAAATTTCTTTCACTAAATTTTTAAAGAAGGTATTGCTTAGGTATTTGGTATGATTCATAACAATTCAAATGATATTTATTTGAAAAATATTTTGTTGAATTGGAGTAGAATAGAGAAATGAAGGAATTTAATTTTTATTCGACTTGTAATAAAGCCCAAAAAGTATGAAACGGCTAGCTGTCACTCCTGGCGTTACACTTCCTTTGGTCTCATTGAACGTTTGATATAATTCAAATTTTGATGTCATATGGATCCAGGTAATATACAGGACACAATGTTATTCTTCAGAAAAGCAACAAACTAATTTTTTCATCAGTTTATTGTGATCAATTCTTTTAAAATGATGAGTAAATTATAGACCGTCAGATAGTGATAGATTTGGGTGCCCCATTTTCGCATACAAGCCTCGAATAGGGTTGAAAAGTACATCGATAATGAGTAAAATGGAGGGAAATTTATGAGTGGCTCCTGGGGAGAACATATGGAAAATTTCATTTTCCAGAACAGAAATAAAAGGTGTATGTGGCCCATATTTTCACGCGAGCTGTGTTCACCTAATTATGAATTAATAAAACCAGGCTTCGGAATACCAAAGGCTTTACTGTTGCACGTGGCTAAAGGGTCAAAATCTTGTAAAGAAAAATCGAGATTTTGACAGATTTTCCCATACAATCCCATTGGAACTATAAAAACTTACATCGTCACTAGTCCGAAAAACATAATGGCTCGCGTGAAGATATATACTACTTTTATTTCTGTTCGTAAATTTCCCTCCATTTTACTCAACATCAATGTAGTATTCAACCCTATTCGAGGCTTGTATTCAAAAATGGGGAACCCAAATCTGTCTGAATTGATTTTATCAACGACTAAGATTCTTAGAGATGACTCTAGTGATCAACACAAAGTCATTCCTAATATTTGGGGACATTCCAGGTTGCGATATATAAATTTCCGAGTTTGAAGACAGAATTTCCGAGTTTGAAGTCGGAAAAACAATATTCCGACTTTGAAGTCAGAATTTCCAACTTTAAAGTCGGAATTTCCGAGTTCAAAGTCGGAAAAACAAAATGCCGACTTTGAAGTCGGATTTTCCGACTTTGAAGTCGGAGTTTCCGACTTTGTGGTCAGAATTTCCGACTTGAAAGTCGGAAAAACAAAATTCCGACTTTAAAGTCGGAATTTCTGACTTTGAAGTCAGAATTTCCGACTTTGAAGTCGGAAAAACAATATTCCGAATTTAAAGTCGGAATTTCCGACTTTGAAGTCGGAATTTCCGAGTTTAAAGTCGGAAAAACAAAGTTCCGACTTCGAAGTCGGAAATTCCGAGTTTGAAGTCGGAAAAATTAAAAAAAAAACTCAGTGGCCCTTATACGCCTTCGTATAATCCACTACAATTATGTTAATGTTTCTTTAATATAAAAATTTGGGATTGAGTCGAATGAAATAATAATAATAAGTTTCTATACGATTGTTTCCCGTGAAAATTCCATTTTCTAGTTAGGAGGTTTGTAGTCAACTTGATTGATACTTAATGATCAAATGTATTATCGCAACTTTTCATTTGATAACATTTCTGTATTGGTAACCTGATTCATATACTCCAATCTGCGAATACTCAAAAAATGCGTTGAATATTCGATGGATTTTAATAAAACTTTTTTGTGGTTATTTCAATGCCAATTGTTGTTACATCTTTCGTTATCTAAATGTTTGCACGCATTTCATTATATCATTTACGAATATCAAAAACCCGGTGACTAACTTTAAAGATATCAAAGTGAACAACAACATTGCATTCAGTGCAGAAATCGTTTCTTTGGCAGAGGTACCACTCTTCATATATTTCACTTCAATCCATTTTGATTTTTGGTCTAATGAAATTAAAAATGTTCGACCACTTTTTATGAAAATGTCAGCAAAAACACGATAGAAGTTAGTTGGGGCCATAGACCATGAAACAAGAGGATTTGTGTTAAGTATATTTTTCTTTTTCTTGCAAATATCGCAGTAGTTCATGAACTTTTCAATATCCTCATTAATTCCTGGCCACCAACAATATGATCTAATCAACATCTTTGATCGAACTATTCCAATATGTTGTTCGTGAAAGAGTTGTAAAACCCTGATTCTCATCTAGTCTGGGATGACAATTCGACTACCTAACATAAGACAATTTTGTTCAATTGACAATTCTTACCTCTTCTTGAAATATGGTGCCAATTCATTTTCCACTGTATGAGGAAAGCCTGATCTAGTGAAATCTGAAATTTCAACTAGAACTTTGTGTTTCTTTGACTCATGCCGAATATCACCTGCATTGAGAGAGATTTCATTTATAAAATTAAAAGAGAACAGAAAGTATGTAATATTTGTGGTGGTTCTCATGGGCATCCTAGATAAACCGTCCGAATTGGCTAATAATGACCCCTTTTTGAACTCTTTTGTATAGACCTAACCAGACAAAGTTATAGCCCATCTGGATATTAGCTGCGGCAGCCACAGGAATACCTTTGTTGCGTCCAGAAATAAATTGCAGTGGTTGGTGATCTGTAATCAAATCAAATTTTCTTACAAAAATATACTCCAAGTTGGAGTACTTTTTCTCTGCTGAAGATAATGTGCTGGAAGCAAACATAATAGGTCTATCTTCATTATTTATTCTACAACTAAGTACCGCGCCCACTCCATACCCACTACTGTCACATGTTGAATGCAAAAGGTACCTTTGGGTTATAGTGAGCCAATACACTATCATAAGTTATACGTTATAATTCTTTAGGTCTTTAGGACCGTGAATTAATTTTAACATAATTTTTTCCCTTAGAGTGGTCAGTATTGTCGAATAGTAATCTCCAGTCATTGTTCTACCCTTATCCAAAAAATCAATCATGATTACTCCATGGCAATCCCAAAAAACTGAAACAAGAACTTTTCCAGCAGATTTTTGGACACGATATTTCATAGGTCTTGGAGAACCGGAGTGTCGCCATTCCATCGATTGTTGCTTTGTTTCTGGATCGTAGAAATGTACCCAAGTCTCATTCATAGTAACAATTCGGTTTAAGAAGTCTATATCGTTTTCAAATCGAGCACAGATCGAACGCGATGCTGCTACCCTTGCACGCTTTTGGTCAACATTCAAACATTTGGGGATCCATTTTGCAGCAATGTCCAAATTGACGTGAACTATATGATGAACGCGTTCGTATGAAATATTCAGTGCTTCAGATATCCGTTTTAGCCCAATTCGACGGTCTGTTAAAATCATGTCATGAACTGCATCGATATTTTCGGGGACTGACACAGAAACTGGCCTTCCCGATCGGTCATCATCTTCAGTGGAAAATTTACCTCTTTTGAAGCTTGCAGTCCAATTTTTCACGGTTTCATATGAAGGACATTGATCACCAAGGGTAACCCTAGAACACTGTTGCTATTTTGTGTCGCATAATACTGTTGACACGTAAAATTTACTTTCCTCGAAAATGCCAGATGGAAATATCGTAATATGTTGATAAAAGTATTAAAAAAGTCACAAAAACCATTTATTAATAGAAAAATAAAATACTATGACATAACATAATGGTATCGATACATTGAAACCAAATATCGGTATCTTCTTCGGACTCATTTTCATTGTCTACCTCACTATCGCTACTCTCGTTTATCAGTTTTTCAAGTTCTGCTTCACTCAACTCGTTTCTGCACATTTTCAAACTATATAACACCTGCACAATACTGTTGACACGCTTAGTTGACGTTCAAATACTTGTCTGTATTACTGTTGACACGTAAATTTGAGGTGTTGAACTTCACAATAAAATGCCTTATGACCATGCGAACGCGCGACGACCAACTAAGTCATACTAGAGATGATAAGTAAATTTCAGTGGAGACACTGCTGCCTGCTAGAGTGGGGAGCTGTTATGGTTTTGTTTTCACACGCTTTTATTTTCGATTATACGTAATTTTTACGTACAACAGTATTCTAGGGTTAAGCATATCTTCGTAAATCTGTTTACCTCTTAACCCTTTTAAATACAGGTACTTGATGATGGCTCGATACTCCAATTTTATGATTTTCAAAATTTCGGTGGACATATTGTCGTGAATTGGGGTTGAGTCTAACTAGGTAGATACTGATCATTCATAGATTTAAAACACTTTAGAAAAATTTAAAAACATTTATTTTACTATGTACAAATATGAGATTACGACGATTGAATTAAATGAAGGAATTATTAAATTAAAGCATTAATGAATCAAAGAATTAATGAATCAAAGAATTAATGAATCTAAGAATTAATGAATCAAAGAATTAATGAATCTCTCCTAGACTGGTTACTTTTGTATAAATTATTTTAGTAATATCTATACTTACAATACATATTGGCTTAAACAGTTTATGAACATTTTTCATTTATTTAATATCGAATCTTCCATAGCCCTCCCTCACTAGCTGCGGGCACGGCAGAACTCTAAACTCGACTACCAGATCGAACTATCAGAGGCCTTTTTGAAAACTCTTGTTTATGTTATGTTGAGGACAAGTTGTGTTTCAAAATAAAATATCTTCGCTCACGTACTGAATTGTAAAATATTTTGATGTACAGGATGTTCCATATATTTTTGACAATATTTTTTCTTTTAATTTATTGCGTAACTCTGGTTTACTTTTTTGACGTCAAACTTTACACTGACACTTCTAATAAGTTATTGTTCGCTGCTATGGTAACGCAATATTTTGTTTATGCAGAAAACTGGTCTAGGCTAACTAGATATCAATACATCCTCGTGTATTGATGGTAGAATTTCATAAGTATATTCAGCTTTGATAAAGTGATATTCTAATGCCGGAACGTTTCTTTGAGAATAAAAGGAATGCAACAAGCAAGATAAAAAATACGGAAGGAATATAAACTGAACTCTCCAATATTTTGTTAGACTGAACTAATTGACTTCTGGAATCGTGGTGAAAGTCGAAAAATAACTCAAAAAATTCTAATTGGTTTACATATGAATTCACAATTTAACTTTGTAATCATCGAGCTAGGATCGTTTAGAGTATACGTATCCTTGGAAGAATCACATACTTATGTTCTCTTCAAAGGACATCAATTTGAATCTATTCATTTTATTGCAATAGTCTGGAGTACTTGTTCACTCAATTTCTTTGAAATTAATTTATATAACTTAACAAAGGATACCTTTATACACTTACAAAATGTGAGAATTTCTATTAGATGGTGGTAAAGATTGCAACAAGCAAAACCATCTTCGGCTCAGTACATCCTTTGGGGCCTTGAAAATATTTTCACTTTATTATTTATTACCTTGCAGGTTTCCTAAATATTTTGGACTATTTTATGAACGTTCATTATCAAACTCCTTCATGAAAATTACTTGAAAAGCCTCTGTTCAGAATCACAAATGCTTTATCGTCTTTTAAAATTAATCACACTGATAAAGCTTGCCTAAAACTAAGTTGTGAAAATAAAATAGTATAATATAATTCAATGCAGTAAACACACAAAATAACATCTATCGGAGACGATCCATCACATACAATGGAGGTGAGAAAGCAGGTAATTTGAAAAATATAGCAAAAAGTGATACACGACATACGATTATTTCCAATTTAGGCAGCGACAAAGGAGGAAGAGAGAAACAACACTAAGATAGTCGCTCTTGACTGTCATCTTGTACTTTTTATTTTGGCCGCATGTGCAGAAAGGTCGCTTTGCCAATGGCGCTCTTTTGTTTCGGCTTCAGATAGGCTGTCTTTATTATCAATATTGTAGGTAATAGACAATATATCGATGGCTTAGAGTGCAAACCGGCTAACTCCACTCAGAGCTGTGCCGAGCACTTACAAAAAGTGCTTCGAGTACTAAGCACTAAGCACTCTTGAAAAGTTCTCGGGAGTCTCGAGCACTAAGCACTTTTTTTCATGAAGTGCTCGCGACTCCCGAGCACTTTCCAAGAGTGCTTAGTGCTTAGTCCTCGAATCACTTTTTGTCAGTGCTCGGCACAGCTCTGAGTGGAGTTAGCCGGTTTGCACTCTGAGCCATCGATATATGGTTACACGTGATACATTAGCCAGGAATCACACTGATCGACCAGGACCGACCGTCCGCGACCGTCCACCTACTACCAAAAATTGAAGTAGATCAATGAAAACTTTCAAACTCACACTGATCGACCATCTACGACCGTCCACCAGAATAATTTTGTAAATCTGACATTGATCTGACATTCAAAAGGTTATGCCAATTTTCTATTTATTCAACGAAAAAAAGTTAAAATCATAATTTCAATGCTTTTGTTGTGAATAATGAGTAGGAGTGAAGAAGAAAGAATCATGATTTTTATAAACGATTAATAAAGTAAAAAAGAGTGTGGAATAGAGAGCTTTATTTATATCGGGAACAAGAGGTTGAATTTTGAACCAATTACCCCAAATTACTAAAAGATCAACACAGTTCCAAACTATCTACTATTGAATGTCCATAAATTACACCAACAGAGATTCCCAATCAAAAGAAGGCCAATTTTATATTTGCTGGGCAGTAATTCCCGATGGAGCACCAAGGAATGTCTCCTTTTTCTATATCCAGCACGTTGATTCTTCAACTTCAATATGTAAGTTACTATCAGTTGAACTGGTACTAAACAATTATTCTCTTGCGTTAATAAATTCCATCCATGACTTCTGTATTGCTATAATTAGGATTACTCTGATTTAACTTGGCTCGTCACCGCTGTTATCAAAATATTCATCTCTGCGGCGGTCAACACGGTTCCTGTATTGTTCCGCTGCTTTAAAAACATTAAAACTTTGTATGTACTATAAATTGTAAATGAAGAACTTCTCAATTGGAAATATAACAGGTCTCACGAATAATATTCAAATTTTCGTTCAGGTGAAAAACTGTTGAAAGTTTATCACAAACATGTGACCAAATGATAATGGGGAATATGCAAGTGATTTAAATTTACTTGATTTTTTTACCTCCGATACTTTATTGTCTTCACATTACACCTACACCATTAGTTTATCATTTAGTTTGTATTTGACTCCACAAAACTTTAATCAAAAAGTGCATAATAAGCGCGCGGAATTCAAATTTGCGAAACGCATCATCATTGGTCGAAACGAATAATGACGTCACATGGCACGTTATGACAATTATCTTTTTCATTGAAAATTTGTTTTTATTTATATATTTGTAGTGTTTTCCATTACATAGTGCGAAATTGGTCTAGTGACAATTGTAAATTACCAAGAGCAATGACTGAAAGTGGTTTTGTCAAAGCACAACCCGACAATACCTGAACTGATAAGTAGTAATAGTTTATCAAATGATAGTTTTCCTTTTGTAATTTAGGTGAGGCAGGTATAAACAGAGTTATCTCCCGCTTGATATACAAAACATTTATGCATACAAAACTTACTTCTGATCAATTCACTTCATTAACTATCGAAATACAATGTACTCACATTGAAATGACCTTCATACAACAATGTAAATGTGATATTGGAGATACTTCGCCTGTTCTCATAACCTTACACCATTGTTTACGTATTTTCGCATCTCTTGGAACAGAAAAAAATACTTTATTTGGTGTAGTTATAATTGATTTTGGCATTCCGGTACTAGACAATACCTATAAAATGGTTTTTTAGCATTTTCCATTATCGTAATAGCGATTAAAACTGTAAATCCATAACCTAATTAATAACTGTCAATAGTGTCAATGGCCATAACTATAGAAAGGCTTGTACTGCATTTGTCTTACTCTTTTATAAAATATCAACTTCAAGCAAGTAGAGCAATCAGAGTACTTCTCAACGAAGGACTCTGAAGAAGAACAACACTGATCGCGCCATGTGACGTCATCCACAGCGCGCGAAAATGGAGGCGTTCAAATAGGTCAAATTCAATCGGTATTTTATATATTATTTTAAAAATTAATTCCAAGACTTGCAACCGTATTTATATTTTTTACTATGTTGTAACGAAGTAATAAATTGATTATACAAATAAAAAAAAATTATGCATATTCCCTATTAAGCGTATGGGCATTGCATCACAGTAGTCTGAGGCCGACCAAATTTCCAGCAGGTTGTAATTTCAAACATGGTCTTTGAAAACCGGTCGCGGACGGTCGAACAGTGTGAGTTAGGCGATAAGAATATACGTGTTGGAAATTTTGGTCGTTGGTGGACGGTCGCGGACGGTCGGTCCTGGTCGATCAGTGTGATTCCTGGCTAAAACCGGGAACATCAGCCATGTTATATTTAGATATCCAATGCATGACAGATGACACATAACTGACATAACTGAACTTCATTTTGAGGTCAATCCACAACAATCAAAACGTTAATCCACTACAAATATTGCTCGATGCAATGCGAAACTGAACTTATAAAGAAATTTATAGTTTGGAAAGCTAAGAAAAACGCTTCCATCACGCAATAGAAATTATAAAATAATTGAACTGACTTCCGATAAAAGTACCTATGCATTTGCCATTATTTCAACTTTATTGTGGGGAAAATGCAAACATATATTTACTTTTCTTGAACACGCACTGGGGCTCAATAACGTGAATCCGTCTCAATAATAAAAAAAATATTGATGAATTGTATTCCACGAACAGAGTGGAAAGTTTTCGAATAAGCCGTCCTATACTGGAAAGATCTTAGTTCTCAAAGTCCAATTAGTCGGATTTCATCCTGATATAGTGCAGTTGCTACAAGACAGATTTTGTTGGTTGAAACTTTCAGAGGTAATACATTTTCTAGATAGGAAAACGAAAATAAACGAATTTTGAGGTTATGTACACTAGCTAATGCGATATTTCAAAGCTTATCTCGATCCCTTGAATGATACTTTTAATAGATATTACCGTAACAAATTAGGATATCTTTTCGAGAGCGTGTGCAGCTCTTAGAACTTATCGTAAATCTTTGGGATAAACGGTTATTAGCTTTTCTGATGTTAACAAGCCACTTCATTTTACTGGAAAATATATACAGGGTTAACCAGTTCGACATAATCATTGACGAGTAGTCACCACATTATCATGATAGACTGTAGGAGGCAATTATTATCAGTACACAGAATTCGTATTGTTACGGGATCTCAACAAAACGTTTCAGAAATGGTATGTTGGGTTTTCTTACCTTTCACAGCCCAAGAGAAAACTAAAAAAGGAAATTCGCAGAAATCTAAACAAGTGTAGAAGTCAAAGAAACAAGACTGTTGTATTGAATAAACTGAAAAATTTTGTCATTGACATATTCTGAATTTGCCTATTAGTTCAAATCGACTAAAAATAATTCTCTTTTCAAGTTGGTGACTCAAGTGAAAAATCGAATATCTCGAAAACTACATGGGCACAAAATTCGTAACATATGGCACAAATTGGCACAAAATAGGCACAATTTGTTTTTTTTTTTAATTTCCATGTTTTAATCACACCGTCAAGTTGGTGACTCGTGTGAAAAATTCGAATATCTCGAAAACTATATGGGCCCAAAATTCGTAACATACGGCACAAATTGGCACAAAATAGGCACAATTTGATTGAAAGAGAAAATTTTGAAATTTCCATATATGAGTCACAGCGTCAAGTTGGTGACTCATGTGAAGAACTCAAAATATTTCGAAAACTTCAGGGGCACAAAATTCCTAACATATGGCACAAATTGGCACAAAATGGGCACAAAATACCCAGTACATTGAAATACCAAATTTCCACTTATGAATCACCAGCTTGACGCACCACTGTCACCTGAGATATGAATGGATTGGAGTTTATCTACTGGTATCAATAGAATATTTGTCCTTCAAAAATTCGCAGTGAGGACTTTTACTAGCTTCAGGTGGAAATATATGTTTAGAAATGCTTTCAAAGAGTTTCATATACTAACAGTTATAAGTGTTTATATCTATAAATTGTGCATTTACGTTTATAAAAATCATGGCACATTCTAGAGGAGTCTACAATATTTCTATAACACTATAAATGGAAGAATACTTGTACCAGATGCACATCGTACAACGTCATATCAGAAGTGGCATTTTTTTATGGGTTGTGAGGTGTATAATAAGTTTGACATATTGAGGAAGCCTAGAACATACAAATTTCCAAGTCTCGACTGAAAAGACACCTTATTAATGAGACGTTTTACACTCTAGATGATATTTACACTTTACACTATATGTTGTGTTCAAAGTTTTCTCTTCTCTCTCTATATCGAAACAAAAGAAAAAAGAAAGTTGATGTTGTTTATGTTTTGATGTTTTTGAGAGATTGATTTTTTGACAAGTAATAAAGGAAGTGTTCTGCCTTTCGTTCCGTTTATTATTATCTTTTGCCGTAAGCAAGGTCCTTCGAGTTTTGGCCAAGGATTGTTATTCAATCCAGCCTAGCCCCAATATATTTGGTCTATTTGAGCCGGATCATTTATCATGTCGACCAGAAGTGGAAAACAGCAGCCAAGAAGCGAAAGCGGTAGGAAGCCTGAAGATATCGTGAGCAAAACGGTTTCAACAAATTACAAAATATACAAACAAAAGACTAGATCAAAACAGAAATGTGCAAGCAGTGTATCCAAAGAATCAAAGAACGCAGAAAGACTTTTAGAATTGGAAAAATTGTAAATGAAGAAGAAACTTGAATACGAACTAAAAATAATCGATTTAGAAAAGCAGTATCTGAAGAATAGAAGTGATAAAAATACAGGAAGTAGGAGTGAACATACATCAGACAAAACCGAACCCCAAAAGGTTGAAGAATGGTTAAAAAATTCGAACATAGAGCCAAGAGGATGTGTAAAAGACATAGACTCAAACAAAGAACATATCAGATTGAACAATTTTTTCATGAGACAATCTACTTCAAAAGATTTGCCAATTTTTGCTGGAGATCCAATGGATTGGCCAAGTTTCATTACTCAATTCAGGGAAACCACTGTAAATATTCGAAACGTGAAAATATGAACCGACTTCAACGTAGTTTACGAGGTAAAGCAAAGGAAAGTGTGGAGTATCTTTTGAAATTTCCTGATCAGTTAGATAAGGTATTATCTGTACTGGAAAGAAGATTCGGTAAATCAGAATATATTATTGAGGAAATAATAAGGAAAATCAACCATTTCCATATATAAAGGAGTACCAATTTGAATTTTTAATTGACTTTTCCAATAAAGTGTTGAATCTAGTAGCAACCATCGAAAGCTTAGGCCATAATGGACAACTCTATGACAGCCAGGTTCTGAATGAAATGGTAAATAAACTCCCTTCTAGTCTGAAAATTCAGTGGGATACTTTTTTAATCAGGGTGAAGTTGCAAATCTGAAAACTTTTTCAAATTGGATAGAAAACATTTCAGAAAGTTTGTACCATGTATCCATACCGAAATATGATGACAGACGAAGACAAGCGCGAGCTTCAGCAAAAGCCGAAATCAACTTTTCAACTCGCAGTGGAAATATCCAATGTCTTTATTGTGGAGATGAGACTAGTCATTGTATAAACAAATGTCAATCTTTTGGGAAACTGTCCATAAACGATCGATGGAGTTGTGTAAAATCGAAAAGGATTTGTTTTTCATGCCTTAAACCGAATCATCAAATCCAACAGTGTCGTTATAAGAAAGTTTGTGGTATCAATAACTGCAAAAAGCTTCATAATGCCCTACTGCATGAAAATTGATCTGCACAGTTTGATAAGCAAGAAGTTAACGAACCTTGTACTTCCAATACCTGCAAACCCAGTCCTCAATCCGAAAGAAACTTGAATATTTCGAGCACAACAAATAGAAATATTCTTCTGAGAATTGACCCTGTCATATTGACAAGTTCAATCGGAATTCAAGTACAAACTTATGCACTTTTCGATGAAGCATCTACAGTAACGATGATCGAAGAGGACATTTCCAATACATTGGGTTTAAAAGGTGAAACTAGGCCTCTTTCACTACACTGGACAAAAGATTTGTCTAATTATATACAAGATTGTAAAATAGTATCACTGAAAATAGCAGAAGTTGCTCAAGGAAGTAGGACATTTACCCTGAATCATGTTAGAACTGTCAAAAACCTGTCATTGCCAATCCAAAATGTCGATATAGACGATATCTGTAAACGTTTGCCATATAAACAAAATGTTCCCCTGAAAAATGCTCAACCAACCATATTGATTGGACAGGATAACTGGCCCCTAACTATTCCTCGTAGTCATATTCAAAATACTTGGAATGATCCTGTTCTAACGAAGACGTGGTTGGGATGGGTGATTCATGGAATACTTACATCTAATTAGCCAAATAAAGAATATAGTTATTTGATAAATAACTCTTGTGAAAAAGATGATGACTTATATAGTCTTCTTTCAAAATCGAGGACGTTGGTACCAAATTCCCCGAAAAATTGAAAGAGGACATATACGCAGAAGAAATTTTAGAGAAAACAACAAGAAGAATAAGTGAATATAAATGGGAAACAGGTTTACTATGGAAATATGAAGAAATAAAGTAACCAGAGAGTAAAAATATTGCCATTGCGACACTGAAATATATAGAAAAAAGAATAAGACACAATGAAGCTTTTGCCGAAGCGTATACGAATAAAATACATGATTATTTGAATAAAGGATATGCTAGGAAGTTGACCAACCAGGAATTGAAGATAAAAGAGAAGAACGAGTGGTATTTACAGCACTTTGCCGTTATTAACCCGAACAAACCAGATAAGATTCGAGTTGTATTCGATGCAGCAGCAAAATCAAATGGTATTAGCCTCAACGACATGCTTTTACCTGGTCCAGATTTATATAACTCCATTATAAGTGTGATATGGAAATTCAGACAACGAAAAATTGCCTTTAGCGGAGACGTGAAAGAAATGTTCTTGCAAATAAATATTTGAAAAGAAGATTTACCTGCCCAGAGATTTTTGTGGAGAGAAAGTGAACAAGAAGAGCCTGGAATTTATGAAATGTCCACCATGTTATTCGGTACAGTATGTTCTCCAAGCTTAGCCCAATCTGTGAGAAGCAAAAATAGTGATGAATTCAAAGACGTATACCCAGAAGCAGCAAATGCCATTAGAAGTTACCATTATATGGATGATTCATCAACAACTCTAACTTGTCCATATTTTCCGGGAAATATATTCGTAATTAGTCCTATAGGCCATGAGTTTCTAGGTTGTTTGTCATTTACTACGAGAACTATATCTCCTACTTTCAAAGGATTCGACTTCGCATGTCATTTTGTCCGTCTTGTTAAGGTTGGAAGATATTCCTTCACCCACCTTTTCCAGAACATTTCTGATAGTGCTTGAGCAATTCTCCATTGCCTTTTTGAACATAAATCATTTTCAGAAAAATTTCCAGGTGCTTCAGTCCTGTTGTGTGTTCCTATCAAAAAATGATTAGGAGACAAACGTTTCATGTCATTCGGGTCGACAGAGATATGAGTCAGGGGTCTTCCATTCACTATGTTCTCAGCTTCTATTAGCAGGGTAGTCAGAACTTCTTCTCTATATATTATATATTACCCCATATCTTTTTTCTTTTCTTCTACCGATCGTTACTTCCAAAGGGCCAAAGTAGTCCATTCAAGTATAAGTGAAAGGAAGGACGTAAGCAGTCACTCTTCCTTCGGGTAAATCACTCATCATTGGTTCTTCTGGCTTACATCTTCTTTTTTTACAGATAAGACAATTTCTTGAAATTTTTTTGACAAGCTGTCGAACATTCAGTATCCAGTACTTTTGTCTTATTTGATTCCCTATATAATCTTGACCTGAATGTCTGCATTCTTCATGAAAATGTTCCACAATTAATTCTGTGAATCGGTGTTTTGATGGAAGAATAACTGGGTTTTTCATGTTTTCATTTGTTACATGGGACAGGCTTATTCTTCCTCTCATCCGCATCACCTGTTTTCCATCTAAAAATGGGGTCAAAGTATATAGTTTACTGTTTTTACTAATTTCTTTGTTCCTAGTGAGTATGGCAACTTCTTCAGGTAAACTTTCCTTCTGAACTTTTATCCACCATGCAGTTTCAGCGTCATTCAATCGACTTGAGGATAAAACATCGTTCACCACTTTATGTGTGATCTTTCCTTTGAACTTCATTATCCATCCTGTTGTACGTATGAGTTTCAACCACTTCGAGAATCTTTCTATATTAGGAAGAGCCGAATTCTTCTGGAAATGTGTAACCACGAAAATTCTCTCCTGGAACTCTTTTGGCCATTGAGAGTTTGGAAGTTTCAGAAACTTTGGTCCCTGTACCATCTGCTTTCTAAACTGATTTCTGGAATTTTTGTCCATTTCGTACCTTCATCTGCGACGTTTTCTTTTGTGCTAATCCAATGCCACCAATCCGTTTTAGTTACTTCCTGTATCTGTGATATTCTATTGGCTACATATTGTTTGAATCTTCGATTATCATTCTTGATCCAAAATATTACAGTTCGTGAATCCGACCAGAAAAATACATTTGAAAATATCACTGGGAAGTTGGTTTTGATGAATTTATAAAGATTACTTGATAAAAGAGCAGCTTGTAATTCAAGTCTAGGAATAGAAGTTACACGTTTCAATGGTACCACTCTTGTTTTAGACATCAGAAAGGCTGTTTCGATTACTTCTCTTTCTAATCTCAAATAGACACTTGCTGAGTAGGCTTTATCACTTGCATCCGCAAAAATGTGTAACTGTATTGAATAATCATTCGGTGAACACCGCTTTTCACAGTCTTCTTATCCTTAAGGATTCTATATTCGGCAGAAGTCTTCTCCATTTCTGCCATTGAGTATTGGATTCTTTGGGCAATTTTTCATCCCAACCCAGTTTAAATTTCCATAAATTTTGCAAAATAATTTTCAAGAATACAACAACATTCCCTATAAAAACAAGAGGGTCGAAAATGTACAAAGTTATTTTCAATAACTCCCTTTTGGTTGGTATACAAGTTTCATCCAAAATTTCAGTATCCAAATTGTGAAAGTTCAACTTGAAGAAAAACTCATCTGTATTTGGGTTCCATTGCAAACCAAGTACTCTTTCACAGGGCATCTCACCATCATTTAGGTTTAAATTTTTGTTTCCATAACTTCGCAACTCTTCAGGAATTAATTTAAGAACGCTTTTAGAATTCCAATTCCAATTACAGATAGAGAATCCAGCATGTTTGTGTATTTCTACCACTTGGTGGATTAACTGGATCGCTGGATAGTTGTGCAGATGAAGAAGAAGCGATCCAGTTAATCCACCAAGTGGTAGAAATACAAAAACATGCTGGATTCTCTATCTGTAATTAGAATTGGAATTCTAAAAGCGTTCTTAAATTAATTCCTGAAGAGTTGCGAAGTTATGGAAACAAAAATTTAAACCTAAATGATGGTGAGATGCCCTGTGAAAGAGTACTTGGTTTGCAATGGAACCCAAATACAGATGAGTTTTTCTTCAAGTTGAACTTTCACAATTTGGATACTGAAATTTTGGATGGAACTTGTATACCAACCAAAAGAGAGTTATTGAAAATAACTATGTACATTTTCGACCCTCTTGTTTTTATAGGGAATGTTGTTGTATTCTTGAAAATTATTTTGCAAAATTTATGGAAATTTAAACTGGGTTGGGATGAAAAATTGCCCAAAGAATCCAATACTCAATGGCAGAAATGGAGAAGACTTCTGCCGAATATAGAATCCTTAAGGATAAGAAGACTGTGAAAAGCGGTGTTCACCGAATGATTATTCAATACAGTTACACATTTTTGCGGATGCAAGTGATAAAGCCTACTCAGCAAGTGTCTATTTGAGATTAGAAAGAGAATTAATCGAAACAGCCTTTCTAATGTCTAAAACAAGAGTGGTACCATTGAAACGTGTAACTTCTATTCCTAGACTTGAATTACAAGCTGCTCTTTTATCAAGTAATCTTTATAAATTCATCAAAACCAACTTCCCAGTGATATTTTCAAATGTATTTTTCTGGTCGGATTCACGAACTGTAATATTTTGGATCAAGAATGATAATCGAAGATTCAAACAATATGTAGCCAATAGAATATCACAGATACAGGAAGTAACTAAAACGGATTGGTGGCATTGGATTAGCACAAAAGAAAACGTCGCAGATGAAGGTACGAAATGGACAAAAATTCCAGAAATCAGTTTAGGAAGCAGATGGTACAGGGACCAAAGTTTCTGAAACTTCCAAACTCTCAATGGCCAAAAGAGTTCCAGGAGAGAATTTTCGTGGTTACACATTTCCAGAATAATTCGGCTCTTCCTAATATAGAAAGATTCTCGAAGTGGTTGAAACTCATACGTACAACAGGATGGATAATGAGGTTCAAAGGAAAGATCACACATAAAGTGGTGAACGATGTTTTATCCTCAAGTCGATTGAATGACGCTGAAACTGCATGGTGGATAAAAGTTCAGAAGGAAAGTTTACCTGAAGAAGTTGCCATACTCACTAGGAACAAAGAAATTAGTAAAAACAGTAAACTATATACTTTGACCCCATTTTTAGATGGAAAACAGGTGATGCGGATGAGAGGAAGAATAAGCCTGTCCCATGTAACAAATGAAAACATGAAAAACCCAGTTATTCTTCCATCAAAACACCGATTCACAGAATTAATTGTGGAACATTTTCATGAAGAATGCAGACATTCAGGTCAAGATTATATAGGGAATCAAATAAGACAAAAGTACTGGATACTGAATGTTCGACAGCTTGTCAAAAAAATTTCAAGAAATTGTCTTATCTGGAAAAAAAGAAGATGTAAGCCAGAAGAACCAATGATGAGTGATTTACCCGAAGGAAGAGTGACTGCTTACGTCCTTCCTTTCACTTATACTTGAATGGACTACTTTGGCCCTTTGGAAGTAACAATCGGTAGAAGAAAAGAAAAAAGATATGGGGTAATATTCCATGTTTGGCTATACGAGCAGTACACGTTGAATTTGCTTGCTCACTGGATACCAATTCGGCCATTATGGCTATTCGACGATTCATGGCAAGAAGAGGAAAGCCACTCCACATCTATTCTGATAATGGCACGAACCTCCGAGGAGCCGAAAAAGAATTGAAAAAAAGCTGTTTCAGAACTCGATCAAAGTAAACTTTCGGGAAAATTGGCTAATCGAAATATAAGTTGGCATTTCATACCTGCAGCATCGCCTCATACGGGTGGGTCGTGGAAGAGATTGGTACGATCCATAAAAACAGCTCTGTATGTTGTTCTCAAAGAAAGATCTCCTAGAGAAGAAGTTCTGACTACCCTGCTAATAGAAGCTGAGAACATAGTGAATGGAAGACCCCTGACCCATATCTCTGTCGACCCGAATGACATGAAACGTTTGTCTCCTAATCATTTTTTGATAGGAACACACAACAGGACTGAAGCACCTGGAAATTTTTCTGAAAATGATTTATGTTCAAAAAGGCAATGGAGAATTGCTCAAGCACTATCAGAAATGTTCTGGAAAAGGTGGGTGAAGGAATATCTTCCAACCTTAACAAGACGGACAAAATGACATGCGAAGTCGAATCCTTTGAAAGTAGGAGATATAGTTCTCGTAGTAAATGACAAACAACCTAGAAACTCATGGCCTATAGGACTAATTACGAATATATTTCCCGGAAAATATGGACAAGTTAGAGTTGTTGATGTAAAAATCAGATCTACAGTAAACAGGAGACCTACAACAAAAATTTGTAAACTCAATATGGAAATCACCAGAGAATTGACTGAAGATTCAGAAAAGGATATCAGGGAAAAACTAGAAGAGAAAAAGGCTTAGAAGTATAATTCGTTATTATACGGGGGGAAAGATGTTCAAAGTTTTCTCTTCTCTCTTTATATCGAAACAAAAGAAAAAAGAAAGTTGATGTTGTTTATGTTTTGATGTTTTTGAGAGATTGATTTTTTGACAAGTAATAAAGGAAGTGTTCTGCCTTTCGTTCCATTTATTATTATCTTTCGCCGTAAGCAAGGTCCTTCGAGTTTTGGCCAAGGATTGTTATTCAATCCAGCCTAGCCCCAATACATGTTGAATGTATTTTATCTTAATTTTGTGTTTTCTTTCTCCATGCTTCATGCTGACGTTTTCTTTGTTACGTTGCAATGTGCAATGTCCTTATATACTGTATATGTTGAACAAGGAACTAAAATTTATTAATATTATAGCAAAACAGTCGCTTTCTTGATATTTACATTGGTATTCCAATTTCCGCGTCGAAGCGATTGGATCAAATTCAATACAAGCTAGAAGATTGATTTCTTCCTACTCGCTTACGGAAAATGTATTACGATCATCTTCTCCATTTTTTCCGAATCTACTCTCTAAATTTTTGAAAAATCTTCTTCGTGGGAGTCATTTGTGTGGGTATCATTCAGCGAATAACTAAAGCAGCGACACCATTTGCCAGACCTTTTACAGAAATTAATAACATATCAACCTGTCTTGTAAACTAATCATTATTATTTTCCGTTTATAATAATTCTCAGAAGTTAATTAATTTTCGAGAGTTGAGATGGAAGATGTCAGCAAAACACAATTAGTTGACAAGATTCAGAAATGTTGTTGTTGAAAGATTATTCGAGCTGCGAGGAAATTTGTAACTGCTCGGAAATACATAAATGATATTTTTCCTGAAAGTGTGTTCTATATAGGCAAGTAGTTTCCATTTGAAAAAATTAAATAATCGATAAAATGTGATGTGTTTGAATTGATTCATCAAAAAGTGATACAATTGAGTGAAAGAGTTATGTTTCACTGTTATATTCGATTCACTGTGATTTGGTTACCTTCGTTTATCTCTGCTACAGGGAGAGCTAACTTGGGGCAACACAAATAGGTGGAGCGGGAAAAATGTCTGGTGAAACCCGAGTCTAGGAGGAAAGGGCAAATTATTAGGAACTTTAGTTCAGGACTGGTAATCCTAGTAAAAGATGCTTTGCTCAGACCTAATACTTACTTTTCCCGAATGTATATATACATAGGAGTGCTCAACTTCTAGTTAACTACAGTAAGCACTTCTGATGTATTTTCCTGCACCAACCCGTCACCTTTAACTAAGCGGGGATATCAAAAGAATAGCTGTAAGCGATACTTGTTAGCAAAGCTGTTAATATAGCAGTGAGCGATATATTGTCAATGGTATGATAGCGGACAAGCAAATAAATGGAAAGAGCTCGCCTGAATGATATCTATAGATGTCTTCTTGTTCGCTCGTCTTCGGCAAGACTCGGCATCCGATGAGGAGTCCTCGAGGAGGTAGCGGATGATCAGAAAGCCTTCCAGAGTTACCATAGGCTCGAATGGGCTGATAAAGCTTGGTCTTAAATTGTCCAGTTATACGAGGGAACCGGAACTAACAGGCCTGAAATAGCTTTTCGGTTATACGAGCAAGTTCTACGAGAACCTCTAGAGTAAGCAAAGGGTAATGAGAGATGCCTTCAACAACAATAATTGAAAGAACACCTTCTAGGACAGTAAAATAGACATACCTAGAGGTGGTGGGTGGCCTAAAGTGATGTCTCGGAGTACAGCACTTTTTAGAGAACGGAATAATACAGATCCACCTGTTTCTCCTATTCTTCAGTTGCTACTAATTGAAACGGCCAAATTCACCAAAGGTGAGAGTACTTCTGTCCTTCAAGAGCTACCTCTGGCCATGTGCCTCTCCAAGGTCAACAAAGGATCTCCTCATAAAAAAGGGTTTTCCTTTTGTAGAGTTCTGACAACTTGTCACTTGTCCTTTTGATGTTCTTTTGCAAATAATATTACTTGGATCAGTGATTCTAGATTAGTTCAGATCATGATCAAGTAGTTCACTTGAATTTGTTCTAGGTTGGAGTTTATTGTTTACACTAATGTTGACATTTAGGTTAGAATGATTGAAACGAATAAATAATGAATAAAAGGTTGATAGGCTTCTTCTCATCATGGAAGTTGCTCATTTAACGTACTCAGATGTTTCCCAACCTAGTTAAATGTATGAATTACTTTGCATTCATGATAATGTGAAGGTGACTTATGCTTTTTTGTAGGGCTCCTAAGCACCAAAAAAGGGGAATATTTGAATAGACCACTTACTAAATTCGATCATCAGTGGATATAGTTGATGAACTGAACCTGATATTGTTTAATTTTTCACGTTAAGTTGAAGCTAGTCTGCAGAAGCCGCATGGCAGATGCATATTATTTAATCGGAAGGGTAATTTGATGACTGAGTCCTGTACTATTATCGTTGCGTTATCTGATCCACCACGAGCGTACGATCTCTTAGAACAAATCAATATCAATATTGAAAACAAATCAATACCATTAGCAGTATTTTGTGACTTAAGTAAAGCTTTTGACTGTGTGAACCACGGTGTTTTACTGGATAAATTATACACTACGGTTTTAGAGGTATTCCATACCAGTGGCTAAAATCATACTTGGAAAATAGAAATTTATACGTCCATTCCCATTCTAACAATGAAATTACAAATGTACTATCAAATGGTGACACTCTCAAATGCGGAATACCCCAAGGATCCATATTGGGGCCAACCCTGTTTTTGCTCTATATTAATGATCTGGTAGAAAACGTTCCCGTCTCAAAATTTTACCTATTCGCCGATGATACCAGTATCCTGAATGGTAGTTCAAATTTAATAGATCTCAAAGTAGCAACACAAGATAACATAAATAACATGATTGACTGGTTTAAAGCAAACAAGCTCATGATCGACCTGGAAAAAACACTAAATATCCAACCAAATAAACAAATCGCACCGATAAATATCCCAACTATTAATGGAAACATACAATCAGTCTCTCATACTAAATTCCTAGGCTTTGTAATTGACGATAAGCTAGACTGGAAATCACACATATCCTACATCAATAATAAATTGGCTAGTGCAATTTATGCAATAACCACAATAAGAAAATACATAGGTCCTGCTGCTGCCAAAACTGTTTATTTTGCTTACTTTTACAGCATTCTAAACTACGAGGTAGAATTCTGGGGAAATTCTGTGAATTCATACACCACATTCATTCTTCAAAAAGAAGCAATTCGAGCTTTTGTTGGATTGAAGAGTCGTGACTCATGCCGTGAGCACTTCTCTAAGCTAAAGCTTTTCACACTAACCAACCTGTACATTTACAGAGTAGCGATCGACGCATTCAAAAGAAAAAATAATTTCAAAAAACTCTCAGATATCCACAGCCATTATACTCATAACAACAGATTATATATTGCACCGATGTTTAATTATGAAGTAAATAGGAGAGACTAACGTCGCCACGGAGGCAGCTATAGCTACCGTGGCGACGTTAGTTGTTGCTTTGTAAGCACAAGGTCTTCTAACCGAAGCCACAAATGTGTGGTTGGCTTCCTGTTGTTGACTTCCATTGTTTCTATTTTTACATCCAAGTGTTGTACATCTTCGCACTTGATTTTACCATACTGATGAGAGCTTAAGCTCGAAACACGTGTCTACGGTTGCAGAACATTTTGAGGGTTATACCCAATAACTTTTCTACTTATATTTTCATATGTTGCCCCTCGCTAAAACCATCCTTATAAGTTTGTACATGTATATATTTTTTGTTTTTTTTTTTCTCTCCTTTCCAATATTATTCTAAATCAATGTGTAAACAATACAAATTATTAATTTTCTCTACTGTTATCTTAGACGTTCTTAGGAACTGACTTTTGACGTGTGAATATGTATGTATTTTTCTGTCATTGTTATGAGAAATAAATCTATCTATCTATCTAAACTGGAGATTTCAAACCGTAACAAATTACTTTTGCCAATTCGCATTTATCCACGAGGTAAAATAAAAAAACAATTTTGAATGCGATTCTTTCGAAAAAATTTAATTTGGCAGAACGATTGAACTTAGCATTTAGCATTAGATAAGATTTAATATGATACACCTAACGGTCTCCTGTCAACAGCCATTCTTTTACGGCTTTCTTGTGTTGGTGAAAGTGTCTTATGTTTTTTGGGTGTTTTGGAAGATAATTGTATAGTTTAGAACTTATGTACTGGCATCATATCCGTGGTTAACTGAATGTATCGGAATCTTTCCCTTATGTAAATTGAATAGAACAATAGTACTGCAGCACCTTTTTTATTAAATTGTTATAATAAATTTGGCTACGGCAACTGTTCATCAGAAAGCAGTCAAATGGGTTCAGAATTATATAAAATTATAAAATGTCATTGAATATACCTTTGGCCAAATTTCTGGGTGCCACCCAATTCTGACATTACGTGAGTTTATTTGGTAAATTGAGAACACCAAAAGGGTTTCCACAAGTTGTTCGAAAATAAGAAAATACCATATCCGCAAAACATGTGTCAGAACTGCTAGCTGATGCTAACAAACACTTCAGCAAATGAATTCTATATTTACTGCCAAAACCACGGCTTATCTGTCAACTTAAAGAAGTCACAAATTATGACCTATTTACCAAAAAATACTAAACTCGATTTCAGTTATCTAGTTAAAATGAACCATCAATCTATGGAACAGACTGACCATTTCAAATTTTTAGGTCTCATTATGGACGCTAAGTTGACATGGGAAAATCATATCGATCATGTCACAAATAAATTGAGAGGCATATGTTTCTTACTGCGACAGTTGAAAAATACCGGTAGTCCCGACGTATTGAGATTAGTTTACTTTGGCCTCACTGAATCCGTTCTCTCTTATGGTCTAATATTTTGGGGTTGTTCAGCTCATATTCAAAGAGCCTTCATTGAAAATCTTGAGGTGTATGGCGGGGGTTCGATCAAGCACTAGCTGTAAATCCATTTTCAAAGATTTTCAAATACTGACACTCCCATGTTTGTATATATATATCTATTGATGTGTAACATAAAAAGACAAGGAATCCATGTAACAATTAGCCAACTACACAACTATGGAACCCGCAACTGCAATGACCTGCGTCAACCATTTTCGAGACTGTCCGTTGGTCAGAACTCTCATATTTATAGAGGCATTGCTTGTTTTAATAAATATGTAAAAACTAATGGAAATGATGCAAGCTTCAATATTTTCAAAAATAAGCTCCATACATATCTGTCCCTGAAGGCTTATTATTCCTATGAGGAATTTCATGATGATACCGGTGAACTGTAATGGAGCTATATTGTTATTTACTGAATTTTATTTATTTTTTATCTATACTTATTGTATTTCAAATTTTACCACTATACTATAAACTAAATGTTGACAAGGCTAATAGTCCCTATGTATTTGTGAATTTTTAAATTTGTAAATGTGTAAGGTCTCAAAGCTGAATAAATGTATTTGTATTGTATTGTAATATTCAAACATATCCAAGAGAAAAACATTACACTTCTATCTTTACAATCATTTGCCAGATTATGTTGAGTGTCTCTCTATGTTTCATTTCAAACATTCTCCAAAGAATTAGGTCTTCTACTCTGTCAATGTATATGTTGTCATTTCCAAACTCAAAATAGATATTTGTGAACATAAATTTTTCAAGACTTCTTAATCAGTCAGTTAATTTTAATTGTTTCGAAATAACTATTATGACTTCATTTTAAAATTTTGGTATTTGCTTCCTTTTCATCAATTTTTGTATACACTTGTAGTTTTTGACGTGCTACATAGGTACATTACAAAAATGTGGCGTTGTTGAATAAAGAAAAATACAAATACATTTTTAATATTTGATCGTTCGTTGTTCTGGGAACTCAATATTTGTTTGTGTATACGAAAATGACATAGACCATAATAACATCAATACACTCTCGTATACCGTCAACATACTCACTCATCCAATTAATTTGTTCCAGGCTGACAGTGAAGTTGACAAACAGCGAAATGAACAGAGCGTTTTCTTTGATATCGCACTGGCTATGCTACGCAAACAGCGCAGTCAACCCCATCATATACAACTTCATGAGCGGTAAGTAATGCTTGAACTGAAACAACGTTTTTGGTGCGACGCGAAAGTTTTTGGCATTGAAATAACTGACCCAGTTGACATATTACATTGCACTATGGGAGAAAAAAGGAATGGTTTGTTGTAAACAAAGGAATCAAAAATAAAAAAACTTTTATTTGTGTCAGCAATTCACAGGGTGGTCCATTACAGGAGCGAATATCTCGAAATCCGATGAATATTTTTGGTGATGGTCGTGATAGTAGAGTACCATAAGGGCACGGGTTCATATCCTAGAACTGTCACCGATCTCATGCATTGCATCACAAGATAAAATTGAAGTGATGAGTTCCTAACCATTTTTTAGAAGATATAAATATCACAGAAAATAGTATGAGTTAGATGAAATATAAAATGCGAATAAATAGGTAAATAAACCACAGTTACATATTTTTTTAATGATACCAAAGTGAAAGTAGGGTGCGTAAAACGACAGCATAAAACCAGATACACAGTAAAAACAGTTTTGTTATTTCAGTCACTTTCTTTTTGTTTGAGAGTTTATTGTCGAATGAAGAAAATGACTTGCAACTGCAGCAACAACAAGCATTGATTGAACAATATATTTTACTCAAATACACAAAATATTGTGTTATTTTGAGAAAACATGTACTTCGTTCGTATACTTTTTTGTGCATCGGACAAATGTATCAGAATTATTTAAAAATTTCAATTGAATTGTTGTGACATCACAAATATTTTATTTGAAAGATATCATGTTCAACGAACTAACTTGTGTATCACTTCAAAATTCCCCAAGTAGCACACCTATATTGGTAAAATATTGATACAATATTGTGAACATATTGGCGAAATATTTGAAATGCAATATTGGCGAGAAAAAAATGTGAACATTCGGCGATATTGGTCCAATATTACTTGAATAATATTGACGAAATATCCTTGAACTGATATTGGCCCCAAAATGTTCGGCGATATTGGTACAATATCGTTGATACAATATTCTGACAATATTGGCACAATATTCAAAAGTTATATTGTCGAGAAGTAAAATGTGAACATATTGCGATATTGGTCGAATATTGTTTGAATATTTCAGAAATAGTTTTGGTGAAATATTCTTGAAGCTATAATGGCCCAAAATATTTATCGATATTGGTACAATATTTATCGATATTGGTACAATATTTATCGATATTGGTACAATATCATTTGGATATATTGGTGGATGTCAATATACCTTGGTAAATTATTAAATGTATTTTAGTTGATGAAGGTGACACCAGAGTCTGCCTTTTCATCGCCATAACCACTGAGTGAGCTGTCTTGAAACAAGTTGTGAGAAGTATTTAATATACTTTCGTAGGTTTTAGAAGACGTTCCATATGTAGAGCCACCTAGCGGATTTTTATCTAGGTTTGATCATGATATAATTCAAATATGTTTTATTGAATATTCGGCCAATATTCAAATTTCATCTCAATCTAGATGTAGAAAACAATATGAAGACAATATTTTTTTAACGATATCGATAAATATTATTGAACCAATAATGACCCAATATTGATTAATAAGATTTGTTGAATATTGGCGAAATGATATTCAACCAATGTGTAATCACACTGAGAGATACAATATAGTTTTTATTCCTAGAATCGATATTAGGGGAATATTGGGATTGCGATATTTATTCTAGATGTTAAAAACGATGTGAAGACATTATTGTTTTATTGGTAAATATCAGTCAACCAATATTGACTCAATATGAGTTATTACATTTTGTCGAATGAAGTGGAAATGATATTCAACCAATATTCTAACAAACTTGGAAATACAATATAGTTTTTTTCCCCTATAATCGATATGACTGGAATATTTGGATTGCAATATTTATTCTAGATGTGGAAATCAATATATAACCAATATTGTATTATCGATATTGGTAGAAAGTATTCAACCAATATTGACCCAATATTTCGTGTGATAATCTACATTCAAAACTAGTTCAACCAATATCCCACCAATATTATTAATATAATATTGTTTTTGAATATTCAACCATATTGGACCAATATTGATTTTACATTTACAATATATCTATATTGGCCCAATATGGAACCAAGATTCAGCCGATATGATGTGCTACCTGGGTCGAAGAATTTGTTGAATAAAAAGAGTTGTTTCAGTACTATGTGAATTAAACCCGAAGATGCACTCTATACAAAATATTGTGTTGCTTGGAATCAAACTCTAATCAAAGTAATGAAAAGTAATGTTGAAATATCAAATCAGATTCAATCGACTGAAACATCTGATGTATTCAAGAAGACAAAACAATTTTCTTGTGAATAAAACATAAACTCAATGGTAAGCAAATTGTATTGAATCTAAAAGGATTGCAGAGACGCGAATCAATGACAATATTTGTTTCATTCGAATAAATATTCCACTAAATTTTGAAATATGGAATGGATTTTTTTTTGGAAAAATCATCTGTTTTTAGAAAGACGGTTCGAATTTAGAAAAAATGTTTCAACCCAGGATGCTATCTGTAATCTGACTGATAATATACATCAACATCTTGATGATCGAAATTCAACTATGGCTATCTTTTTGAACCTAGCTAAATCTTTTGATACAATTGACTATAAACGACTATTAATGAAATTAAAGAATATAGGATTTCACGGCAAAGTTTATGGTCTTCTCAAAAATTACTTAGAAAATAGAACTCAAAATTGAAATTAATGAAGCTAGGAGTGAACAAAAAATCTTTCAATTTAGTGTGCCACAGGGGACAGTTTTGGGACCACTGTTATTTACTATCTGTCTCGATGACCTTTTTGATATTAGTACTATAGGTGAAATTCATAGTAATATTATATGGGGAAAAAACTGGATTGAATTACAGACTAAGACCACATTAGACTTTAAAAACATTAAAAATTGGTTTGATTTTAACCCACTTACAATGAACTTTGATAAAACGAAATATATGCTATTCACATTTTATAATAATACTTCCCCAGTCTTAGGGCCACTATCAATTGATAATAATACTAGAATAGGAAAAACAGATCAAGTACTTAGGGATTATACTTGAAATACATTTTAAATGGAACAAACAAATAGGAAATTGCGAATTTTATCATCAAAATTCAAGTATCTCAAAACATTCATGGGCATTAAAACTCTTGACATTCTTTATTTTTCATTAATACGTTCTCAATTAAATTATAGGATTCTGAGTTGGGGATGAGTCATTATATCCCACCTCAGAAATCTTGATGTTCTTCAGAAATGGTTTTTGAAAATCATCTATAGTAGAAGTTATTTATATCCAAGTGAAAATTTTCACAAAGAATCAAAGAAAATGGATGTAAGACAATGATTTGGATACAATATAATGATTTACATCTACAAACATAAAACGAATATAAACTTCAATAATCATATTTATGATACAAGAAGTAAAAATAATGTTACAGTGAAAAATTGAGTTAAAAAACAAGGTTTCAGAAAAAATTCAAATATTTATTGCCATCTTACTATGATTCAATTCCAACTAATATAAAAGCGATCAAGTCATTATTCTCATTCAGAAAACAATTGAAAAATTGAATTCAAGAGTCTATTGAAATTTATTTTATGAT
Source organism: Chrysolina oricalcia (assembly GCA_944452925.2). Classification (NCBI taxonomy): domain Eukaryota; kingdom Metazoa; phylum Arthropoda; class Insecta; order Coleoptera; family Chrysomelidae; genus Chrysolina; species Chrysolina oricalcia. The sequence continues at coordinate 51,755,826 of OX101822.2, forward strand.
ATCCTCCACTTCAATTAACTCAGGTACTTTATTTTTATTATCATTTTGTTGAATTTTAAAAGTTTACAAAACATATACCTACATGTAATTCTTACCTGACATTTCTCTCAACAAGTTTTTAACTTCGCGGGTATAATTAAACCGTTTATTCACCTTCTTATACATATTGATGTAATGCTTTTTCATTGAATTTTGAATAAACTTCATTATTATCAATATTATCATTAATTGTGAGAGACTGACACTTTTATATATTCGAGTTGAATGATATTTTGTTTCAGCCATGTTTTTTTCTGCGAGTACATATTGGGAAATAAAAATTAAATGATAACCAGCAAAAGGAAAACCATAAATATTACAAAATAATACCGTACATATGGTGAGTCATATACAGGGTGGGTCACGGTCGATGGTACCTTAGACGTTTACGAAGAACGGGAAATAGGATAATTCTGAAAATTTGGTTTCTCAAGTAGTTGCTCTTGGTCTATCGATCTCAAATATTTTCAGTAATGCAGCGTTGCCGCTTATACCAGAAAGTAGCAGCATCTTTGTTATTTCAAATGGGTTACCCTGTTTACCGTTTACCCTGGTTACCGTATTTTTGAACTTGTCATTCCTTTCTGATTATTTTTGCCTCATACTCCCCTATACCTATCTCTAACGGTTTTTGAGATATTGGTTATTTTCCATATTTTTTATCCAAAACATAGCTCGAATTGAATGTTTATTTCTGCGGTATTTGGATTCTTAGGAAGTTGCAATTTTGTGTTTAGTTCATCAAGATCATGTACATTGATTCTGCATAGAGAAGTTTGTTCTGCGTTATACAGGGTCGTTCAAAATTCATGATCTTACTGCTAGATACGAAAAGGTTTAAAAGTGCGTTTTTTCAACTGGAACATCCTGTATATTATGAAATATTCCGAAAGATGACTGAATTCCCTTCGAATTGATATATCATGTTCCTATACCTAAATAGCCAGAATTCCGAGATAATAGCAATTTTCACTTGTAATCTCCCAAGTGCTTGAATTATTGCCGAAAATTTTTCGATTACATGAATTTTTTGAAAATTACCCGAGTCGCGAAGCGACGATGGTAATTTTCTTTGAAAATTCATGTACGAGATAAATTTACGGCAATTAATTCAAGTACGAGGGGGATTCGGTAAGAAAATTTCACACCGAGAAATGAAAATTATCCAACAATTCATAAGAAATAACTAAAGATGGTTTCACCTGAACTATTTATAACCACTGAAATATTGATATGTAAAATACTTAACAAAATTTTCATCAATAAATGTGTTTAAATTTGGAACAAAAAAATGCTAGATGCCAGTGAAATAAGGAGTGCTACAACTATATCTCCAAATACCCGGATTTTGAAATGTTTGGAACCCAATGATCGGCATTTTGAAAATTTATTGTGAACGTTTTCTAATTTTTGACAGATAATTAATGATATTGTGTTGTAATCGTACAAACTTCCTTTTGTTCATTGGTTGTAAATTAGGGTACGTTTCATTGAATTTTTTGCACGTTCTTGCTATAATTCCCTCACATTTTCCATGAAGAATAAACAATTTCATCAGAACTTCGTTTGAATAGTTATTTCCCTCCATTTCAATTATTTTTGAGTCACTTTCGTTAAGAAACACACAACGGTATTATTAATAGTGCACTAATTGTCAAATTTTCATAATGTCATGTACCATCATGACATTTAATAGCCACCTTAGATGAATATGAGAAAAATAATTCGATTTTTTTTGAAAATTTCACACCTCACTTTTGTACCCAATCAAAAAATTCGTTCTTGTTTAGATACCATGGCAACCCTAAAAATTTCCGGAAATTTTATCCTCCCTGGGCGAAATTAATAAGTGGAAATTTTTCTGTCAAACATTTGACATGTGACAAGTTGATATTTTGCTTCACTGTACAAATGGAGATCTAGTTTTCATATGAAAGGAGATAATTATGTATTTACTAGATATTTGGAATGTGTCTGAAAATATTTTCTCCACGATTATTGCAGAAATTGTCAATTCTGAAATCATATTTCAGAAGAAGTTCAAGACACCATTTGTCACAAGTTTTTATCATAAATCCCGTTGCTCAGTGGAAGTGTTGCGGCCTATGAGTCGCTAGGTCGATGATTCAATACACGATTAGAAAATAACTTTTTAATTTTTTTTTTGTTCCAAACACATTTATTGATGAAAATTTTGTAGTATTTTGTAAGTATTTCACATATCAATATTTCAGTGGTTATAAATAGTTCAGGTGAAACCATCGTTAGTTATTTCTTATGAATTGTTGGATGATTTTCATTTCTCGGTGTGAAATTTTCTTATCGAATCCCCCTCGTGCTTGAATTAATTGCCGTAAATTTATCTCGTACATGAATTTTCAAAAAAATTCATGTACTCGAGAAATTTCCGGCAATAATTCAAGCACTTGGGAGATTACAAGTGAAAATTGCTATTATCTCGGAATTCTGGCTATTTAGGTATAGGAACATGATTTATCAATTCGAAGGGAATTCAGTCATCTTTCAGGATATTTTATAATATACAGGATGTTCCATTTAAAAAAAGCACTTTCAACCCTTTTCGTATCTAGCAGTAAGATCATGAATTTTGAACGACCCTGTATAACGCAGAACAAACTTCTCTATACAGAATCAATAAACATTCAATTCGAGTTATGTTTTGGATTAAAAACATGGAAAATAACCAATATCTCAAAAACCGTTAGAGATAGGTATAGGGGAGTATGAGGCAGAAATAATCAGAAAGGAATGAAAAGTTCAAAAATGCGGTAATATACAGGGTGACCCATTTGAAATAACAAAGATGCTGCTACTTTCTGGTATAAGCGGCAACGCTGCATTGCTGACAAATATTTTACATCGATAGACCAAGAGCAACTACTTGAGAAACCAAATTTTCAGAATGATCCTATGTCCCGTTCTCCGTAATCGTCTAAGGTACCATCAACCGTGACCCACCCTGTTTAATATGAACTTGTGTATAGAAACAGTTAAAAAAACAGGTAAGACGACAACATAATAGAAATTACATATCAAGAGTAAAACTGAACCACAGTGCTAGATAATCTAAATATTCCTGATGAGAATAGTAACATTTTTCAGTCAGCATACATTTCATTTCATTGAAAAATATTCTGCCACATTCAGAAATTTTGATAGCAATTGGCAGAGTTTTGTAGAAACTTAAGGCATTGTAGAGAGGTAAGCTTTTGAATTTTGTGGTTTTGTGCTTTGGTATTCTCGAGCGACCACCATGACATGTGTGGTGAGCATGTGAAGAAGCACTGGTATCAATGGATTTCAAGTTGGTTTTAATGAATTTCAAACATAGGGCCAGTTTTTCAATATAGTTTTATCTTTCGGTTAGTGGTTATCTAGGAGATTGTATTATCTGGCAAGGTTTTTCAAGTGCAAGATAAAATATATCCGTCGGATTTCGGTACGAATTTCAATCCTCAACTCTAAAGTGCAAGATAGCCTATATTTATTTATTGACTACATCATTCTACAGCCAGGGCATTTTACAGAATGAGGCAAAAAAATGTTGAGGGCTTTTCGCCATATTACACAATAAAAGAAAAGTAGAAAATCATATAGTAAAGAATATAACACATGCAGAAATTCCGTTTGTGAACTGAAAAATCTCAGTGAGAAAAAAGTTAACACGGCACTAGAGCAGTGATTGGGAGAATTTAAGTTTTCATTGTAAGCCAATCGACATTAAGCGGGCTATTCCGACATGATTTTTCTTTTTTTTTATATATATTCAAATTCAAATTCAAAGTCCACATTACTCGGAATTGACAAGTGGTCTCGACATATAGTATACAGAGGCGAGAAATGAAGTACATTCGTTAGTGGAGCGGGAAAGAAAAATGTGGAAATATTACGTACAGGTAGCCGAGGCACATGTAAAGTTATTTTTGAGAGCCAAAATGGACAGTCAATTCGTGAGACAAGGATTTTATGCAAAAATATTATTCCTAAATATTCACGACGTTTCTACAGAGAGTTGACTTGATAACTTGAGAGCAGTTGATCGTGTGGAACGCCACGATTTGGATAAACTCCATCACATCTGAAACTCATGTACTTCAAAAATCGCTTCTGAATATTTTCAATGTTATTTATATGAGTGCTGTATCCGCTGCCATATTCAAGTTTCAATCTCACAAGTGCAACGAAGAGGAGTAAGTGAGTTTCAGTTTCAATAAACCATTTGGAATTTCTAATAATGAAACTAAGTATTTTCAAACCGTTTTTAGCAATGGTACTTACGTGATGTGAAAATGTAAACTTTGCATCGAAGTCTATTCCTAGATTTTTTAACTCTGCCACTTTCTGCAGATGATGGCCATTTACGGTGTAGGTGGATTTAATTGGTGTTGTTTTACGAGTATAGGTGACGACATTACACTTTGTTATATTCAGAGGTAATGAATTGACTTCACACCATTCATTCAATATATTTATGTCGTTCTTAAGACAGCAACTATCACTCAGAGAGGTGATCTGACGAAACAGTTTCCAGTCATATGCATATAGGAGTATTTCCGAGTCAATGCCCATACAAATGTCATTTATAAAAATTATGAATAATAATGGACCAAGAACAGATCCTTGAGGGACACCAGAAGATGGCTTTATTTCTACAGAGCTATATCTTGAAGATAACTTCGTAATTACTGAAATTCCATTTTGACAAGTTGTGAGATCAAGAAAATAAAAGGATGTGGTGTTTATTTTGAACTTCGATGTTTCTCTCTGATGGATAAAACAACAAAAGTTGACGAGCTAATTTTACCTCATGTCAAAAAGCGCTTTTAACTAACAGTACTGGTATTTGAAAGTGGGGTCATTAGATGGTTTGTATCAGTATATCCACTATCACCTACGAGTAGAGCATTTCCAAATTCTAGATTCAAAAATCTTCATTTCAATGTGGAATTATTGTATATATGTTGGTCATCTACAGATCCAGGCCAACATGCAACAATATCTACTATTCACAAATCAACTGAAGATACTGTCTAAACCTTAATTGAAAAATATCCCTTTCTATGTCAGCATTGGGTCCTACCGAAATTCGAGTACCTATAATAATAAATAATTCTATGACACCATTTGAAGCAATCACACAACCAACGACTCTTGGTACGCGTGCTCTTTTGTAAAAAACTCTGTTGAGCAACATTAATTTTATTTTCATTGGTAGGCGATTTTATGAATCATAGTGACAACAATGTTATTGCTTCTGAAACTCTTCCAATAATTTGACTAGTTGATGTACTTTCGCTTACATTCAAAATATCGCCAAAGCGTATGACAAATTTACCTGTCGCATGAAAACGCAAAGTTAACAGGAGCTGGTTCATTAGCCTGACACAGTTATTTCAGTAAGGAACAAAACTGATATATTCTGAAAAATGTTAATATTCTATAATATACCTACCTGTCGGTACGGAATTCCAACCGATATTCTATCAAACTACGCACAAAAAGAACGATTTCTTTTCTAAGCATATTTTTCAGAATTATCTGTTCTTTCTCTACCAACGGTCATCTTTCGTGATTCAGGAAGTCGACGATGATCTCATCTTTAACATTGTCTACAATATTATAATCAGCTAAAAAATCCATAATCGTTTCAAAACTTCTTTCACTTCAAACTTTTCAACGAACCGCGGCAAAACGATACATAAAAGGCAGATAAAAGGCAGATCCGTGGAAACTGCAATTACACAGTTTACCGGAAAAATTCTTTATTCATTCAAAAGTAATAAAATTGTGCTGGTTATTTTTCTAGACCTCTCCAAAGCATATGACTGCTTGAATCATGACTACTTCCTATCTAACACATCGTCAACAGAGAGTCAAAATTGTGAATGATGGTCAGGCAACTAAATCTAACTTGAAATACATCAAGATAGGAGTCCCTCAAGGAAGCATAACAGGACCAGCATTTTTCATCATTTTCATGAATGATATTTTGGAAATTTTAAATGACTTTAATGCTTCTGCACATCTAACTAACTATGTAGACGACACTAATTTATTGGTTTCAAGTTCAGATTATCCAGACCTAATACGAAAAACGCAGAACGTAACGAGAAACATTTATGATTGGTTTACAAAAAATGAGTTGATACTAAATGTTGAGAAAACCAACGCTATATTTTTCAGGACCAGACAAAGAATTGAAACACCTGAGAATATATACACACTCAACAATGACATCAAAATTAAAAATAATACCAAATTTCTGGGAGTATTTATAGAGGAACATTTACAATGGAACGCCCATATCATAAGCTTAGGAGCAAAACTGAACCAGATACGCTATAGCATTAGAGTCAAAAGCAAATACCTTAACGAAAAATCCTTAAATATTATATTGCAAATTTTGAATCCTGTGCTAAATTTGGAATAATATTTTGGGGATCCCAAAGTAATATTATTGACTTATTTTGAATTCAAAAGAGAGTGATTAGAGCTATGTTCAGAATGAAATTTTGTGAAACCTGCAGAGGTGTTTTCAAAAGAAACAACATAATGACAATCTATGCATTATATATACAGTACGATGCAAATGTATGGAATAAATTCATTATTTCTGAATATAAACATATATTGGAAAATTCCTCGAACATGTCGATTTTCTTTTCCGATTGGCGAATTTTTGAACCCCACCCTAAATATATAGGGTTATCCGCATTCGAGTAAAAATTACTTTAATGATATTTTTAAATGGGACACCCAGAGTATTTTTTCATATTTGGTTAAGGATCGTCATTACAAATCCAGTCATACCAGGTTTGAAGGGATTATGTCAAACGGCTGCGGAGATATGAGCACAAAACTTCTCCATATGCCCAATGAGTGCGACAGAGACTTTTGACCTTCCGAATCGTGTGAAGTCTTAGACATACTCATTGCACATATGAGGAAGTTTTTTGCCCATATCTCCCCAGCCGTTTGACATAATCCCATCAAACCCGGTATCACTGGATTTGTAAGGACGATCCCTAACCAAATATGGAATAATACACTGGGTGTTCCCTTCAAAAATATTACTAAAGTAATTTTCACTCGAATGCGGATAACCTTATACATTCAGAGTGGGGTTCAAAAATTGTCCAATCGGAAAAGAAAATCGACGTGTTCGAGGAATTTTCCAAAATATGTTTATATTATGAAATAATGAATTTATTCCATACATTTGCATCGTTCTGTATATACGAATGTGTTCTGTATTTGTTAAAAATACAAACTTTTCTGAACATAGACCCAATGAAAGATATCCAGCACGTAATACCAATTTAAATTTTCCGCTACACAGATTAGTAATATCAGAAAAGCATCCGTCATATGCATCGATAAAATTTTACAATAAATGACCAAACAGTATAAAAATTTTGAAGAGCATCAGCAAGTTCAAGAAAGAAGTTAAGAAGGCACTTATTGATCTTGAGCCTTACTCCCTAGAGGACTATTATCTACATATATACACATAGCTCTAATCCCGCTCACATGATCTACTGTGATTTCGTTTCTGACGCTTATTTTCATTTTTTGTTTTGTATTTATCCATATTATACATATATTACTATTACTAACATTGCTTATCTGCGAGATGTTTATCTCGAAAACATCTAAGCTATTGAAAAACCTTTATCGAGTTATCTTGAGGAGATATTTATTTTCTGGATATTTGTGCTACAGATTAATTCTGTATTGAAAAACCGACCTTTAAGAATATAAATCGAAGGGGCAGTTATCAATTTCTCTCCTGTAAATACTGTCTTGCAACTGTAACAGACGTATGCACAGTCAATCGCCAGCGACTCGCAGTTTCGCAATTCGCTACATAAGGATTATAATGCACAGTCGAACTCCAAAATAGTGACAACTACGCGATAAGTAATATTTTGGCGAAACGCTGGCGATGTACCACTTTTTTGGAGCTCGACTGTGCATTATAGTTCTTGTGTAGCGAGCGGCGAAACTCTGGCGAGTCGCTGTAATTGACTATGCATACGGCTGTTAGTCTCAGTAGTCTTAAAATACGTTTCTCCTACATATGTTATGTATATGTTATGTTATGTATATGTTATGTATATGTTATGTATATGTTATGTATATGTTATGTATATGTTATGTATATGTTATGTATATGTTATGTTATGTTATGTATATGTTATGTTATGTATGTTATGTTATGTATATGTTATGTTATGTATATGTTATCCCATTAGTGAATGTGAAAATTCCAAATATTTCGTTAAAATTGGTGTCATTAAAAGCTGAATCTTTCTGTGAGTAAGTCTAACAGTCAATCACCTAGATTGTGATAATAATTAAGACGATATATTGCTGGCCACTACTTATTAATATTCAGCCATATCGCTGCGAATCACCTTAACCTAACAATAATACCATATCCAACGAATAGCATTCCATAGGCGTATCGCGAATCACAAAATGCCGAAAAATAACGTATGCTCATGTTGTGAAGTAAAATGCCTGGATAGACTATTTATGCTCCAATGTGCAATTTGCCAAAAGTGGTTCAAAAACACATGCGTTGATGTTTCTCCTAGCGAAATCAGGGTTATGGCATCGAATAAGGGCTATGACTGGTCTTGTCCAGGACGTAGGGATATGAAAAACGATTTCAAGGAACTTAAGATGTTGATCGTCCACCTAATGGAGGAAGTAAAAACACTGAAAACTACTAGTAACATAATTAGGAATGGAAACTCTGAAAAAGCTGACTTTGAAGAAATCGTGAATGAAGTAGCCGAACGCCAAAAGAGGAAGAGTAACCTGCTCATTTTTGGAATCGATGAACTTGATCAAAACGAGTCAGCTGTCACTAGACTCAATTTCGACAAAGCGAAAGTAGAAGAGGTATTAAACGTAGAAACCTATAAGATTGGGTAAATTCTTAGATGGTAAAAATCGTCCCATAAAAATAAGTTTGTAGAACTTTATCAACACGATTCTGCTGTTATTGAAAGGATTTTTTTCTTCTTTTTATTTTTTTTTTCTTCTTATAATCAACCATATTTATAATATATGGATGTATATTTTGTAATTTGGTAGGTGTATATATAATCTTACTTAAACTGTGTAACAAGGTCCTGTAATTGGGTTTCGACCTGTTGGGCTAATAATAAAATTTGTTTTTTTTTTATAAATTACTAAAATCTCTTCCACAACCCCATGACATTATGTTGAACGAAATGTGTGAGTAGACCGTTGCAAAGTGAATGCAAAGCAAACTCTTCGGGGCTACACAGGTTTTCATCTGCCTAATTGCAATGAATGCTGAATTCAGTTTCTTGCACATGTGATCAATATGAACATCCCAGCCTAACCTCTCATCTAGGAATGTTCCCAAGAATTTCACTTCTTGCGACATAACTATTTTATCAATATGTGATATTAAGGCAGGGATATTATCTTTCTTGTTTTAAAATTTCATCGATACAGACTCTGTTTTATTCAAAATCAGTTGATTTCTGTCACAACATGTTGTGAATGTATCAATGATTTTGCTCAAAATAGCTAATTTATCATCTGGTTCAGAACTAGGAACTGTAATCGTGGTGTCATCAGCAGACATAGTTATGTAGCAATCAGTATCGTGTTCGGACAAGTCATTGACGAATAACACAAAGAATAAGGGTTCCAAGGCTGACCCTCGGGGAACTCCTGATATGACATCACGCTCACTTGACATACAGTCATACTACGTCCATCCATATATGATTTCAGCCACGTCACTAAATTATTTGGAAAAGCAAGCATTTGTAACTTATCAGTTAGAATCTCGGAAGACACCACATCAATTGTCTTTGACAAATCGAAAAATAGACGAGAAGATGTCCCCTTTGGATGAAAAATCGACTTGTTTTTGCATTTCTTTCACAGATTTTTGATCTGTTTCGTTTTTGGTGCCGCACATTATCACATTTTTTCAATTATTTTAGTGACTTCCATCCAACATTTTGACGAAATAATGCCATCTGCAGATGCATAACTTTCGTGACGATTTTAGAATCGATAAGACGTAATAATTATGAAGTCATTTCGTAGACAAAAGTGTGATATTTCCGATCCATTATCATGCCTTTGGAACATACAGGGTGGCTGAAAGCAAATCTTCGCATTGAAACCATTTAAATAAATTTTTCTCGTGTTATTCAAATGGGATCACCTGCATATCTTCATGACAAGAATATTTTTCATTTGGTCAGCCCTATGGTCATGTCAAGTCATTTTCAATATATTAGAATTTGAAAACTGTTGGTTGCTCATTTTCACTAAGACGCACATTTCTTTGTATCATAAATACACATGAGTGTCAGTGGCGCAGCTAGGTTTTAGTTCAGGTGGCTGAATAGAGAGTTTATCAAAGTTTTTTTGTCACCCGGATGTTATGAATAATGGTGGTATTGGAGGGGCTGCAGCCCCAAAGTTCCTCTCTGACTACACTACTGACGACGACAAAATTTTAAGCAAAAATTATTTCTTCGATGATTATTATTATTACTTCCGCCTTTGGAATGAGTTTTCTAATCCTATTAGAAATGCCAGTGTTAAACTTCCAAAAGCATTTATTATACTTTCCTTCACATTTTGAATAGTTGTTGGTGTAGGTGAAAACGCTCAGCAATATTCATTATTTCGATCCCAACATTAAATCATGTTATCGAAAAATATACTGGGTATTCCGGTTAAAAAACATTAGAGAATTCAATTCAAATTGGCAGTGATGATCGGCTGGTAGAGCGTTCGCATCTCAAGCTAAGGGTCGTGGGTTCAATTTCCAGCATGGTCACCATTCCCGGGCATGGCATCACACGTTAAAAGATAATGGCTGCATCTTTCCTAGCTCGCACAAGTCTTTCGAAAACTTCTGAGGGTTGCAAGTAAGGGTGCAACAGGTTGACGGAAATAACTTTATCGAAAATTATACCAGATTGAAAAATGATTTTGAAAATACCTGTATAATTCAATTGCATGAAAATGGAACAGAAATATCACAAATCATTTATTATCTTAATCATTTCATCTTGCACTCGATAAAAACAGTGGCTACAGTGCTGTTTTCGGAGGAATGCATCTATAGATGTCATCATTTCAGAAAAAGAATCAAAACATTGAAGTGATTGGGAGATTGTATGAATGGATGGAGATCACCTAAATCATGAAATTCCATCAAAAAAATGCACTTGACCTTGTAGATTTTGCTTGGTTCGCCCTGTATATTCGGAATTTATTTCTTGTTTTACAGTGTAGTATATTTTGGTTCTTGAATCTTCTTCCAAGCTATCATAGAAGTCGAGTAATCGGACGCACTATTTCCCCACTCTGTATATTAGATATTTCATATATTCAACCAGTAAACACCAATGATGCGTGTATGATTTGGATTTCCACTCCCCAGATTGAATTAAAGCTGACCAGTCATGGACCGGTTAGTAAACAGCGTAATAAAACGAGAACGATGATTACTATTATTGGTTCCAATATCCAATATCAAGCTGAAAATTCTGTAGAGCAAACAAATTCAAATTATCCCATTAGGAATTCACAGAATTTCATCCAATTTATTCACGTCCCGCAAATATTTGTTCGTGTTTCTAGATACAGTTTTCAGTAATTACCTATGAATGCTTCACAATAAATTTAATCTGAATTTCATTCAATTCTTAAAGTTCGTAAATTCCAGTGTGATTTCAAGTGTTGAACTGAAGTAACTGAATGAAGAATCCCAGTAATGAACGTGGAAGGAGAGACTCTTTGGCCTGAAACTTCGCTGGATATTGTCAAGTATATGAAATAATCATGATATAAGTCAAATCTATTTAAGCAATTTCAAAGTTTCAAGATCCCTCAACCTAAACTTCTAAAGGACACCTCTTTCGTATAATTTCTCTCAAATTTTGATATATTGTAGATCATGGCATCCTCATTACGTAGTCCAATTAACAGATCGATCCTATGACCAGTTTTCGAGGTACAGGGTGTCAAAAATTCGATTTTCTCTATTTTGGGTATTATGCATCGATTTGATTTTTGTGCTCTAATTCGAAATTAAACTGTCTTGGAAATGAACATAATGTATCTAAGTTGTAGCTCATGAGTCCCTGCATACGAATAAAAAATAATATCTAACAAAGGGTGTTGCATTACAGCATGATAAGATAATGTTCATAGAAATAGATAAAAATCAATACCATAATCGTTTTGATTTTCACTCAATCCGTTGAAATTAGAAAACAAACTGCTAGAATTTGACAATTTTTTTATGAAGTATGGGTCTTGATCAACCACATGAGGATTCATATGATTGCTTGTCCAACAGTATATAGTTTTCCAGGTACAGGATGACGATTTGAATGCTTTCAAATGACACAGCTCATGAATAAAATTATATCATTACGAATTGTCCATAACTGTTCCTAGGATATGAAAGTTAAACTGACTCATGAAATAATCCTTCCTATCACCCCTTCCCCATTATAGCCAACCCCCATCACCCCCTTGATTTACAGCCACACGCATTCCAGTTCTTTCAATAGAAATCTCTACTTGTGATACCTCATTGAATAGCTGGTAAAAAATGCTCTCCCCTTCCTTCCTTCTTCCTCTTCATCAAACATCAAATCAAACATCAAATATTATTTTTGTGAACATCTCTTCATATGAAAATGAAATGGAAAAACGCATCATCAATATTTTATTTGCCTGAATAGGTATTTTCAAATTCTAATTACTTAGTTACAAAAATTATTTATTTTCACAGATACCTACTTGAAATAGCATTGAAAAATGAACTTTTAAAACATACAAAATGAAAGTTTTTACATTATAGATCTATTGGTATTTTTCGCAGATTTATGTTCATTGGGACCATGAAATGATTATCGTAGATAGACGTAGAATTACAGCAAGGGTGGCTGTGATTGTGTGAAAATGACTTACAGTCATGTAAAATTCTACAATTTGTTATTAAAAAATCTCTGTCACCACCTTCAGTCAAGATATTTTTCCTAATATCACGGTGTAATACTGATAGACTGAAAAAAATGCAAGTGAGCCATGACAAAATTACAAATTCATAATGTCAAGTGATATCAACAGAGTAACAAATCGAATATTGTTAATTATCGTCAAATATTATTATTAACTATTGGAAGAAGCAAACAATTGATTATGTTGGACTGTTATAATACCCCAGTTGTGTTTTTATAACTGATCATATTTTAAGCCTCAAAATGGCAATGCGACGTCCCTTTCCATGTTTCGTATGTGAAACTCAATTTAGAGGACCACTTAATTAGGGGAACCTCGCACAGCTCCCTCATGAGTCAAAACTCCAAGAGGGACCACCAACACACGGTCAAAGTCTCCTCCACTATTTGCAGGAAGGGCGAGAGCACCCTCTCGTTATCCCACCGTTGGAAGTACCGACAATGAAGGCGCCACGTCTGGTAGCTGTAGGGATGGCAGAAGAAGGATGAAAAGGAAACCGAAATCTCCCAAACAATCAATGAAACAGTCGAAGAAACATATACAGGTCCAACAAAATGTCCTTGAGGACAAGGCCGGCGAAACCACCCTAAGTGAAATGAACACTAATCCCTCCCCCAGTGATAGGTCACATATTAATCCCTTGCCTGAAATAGACAGTGTTAGAGATAGGAAATCTCCGTGTGTAAATATAACAAAAAGTGATCTAACTTTGCGATATCTACTTCCCCTTCAGAGGTAGGCCACCCGCTGAGAAGAAACAAAAATGGACTCCAGTGAAGAGCCCTGATTATCGAATCAATCAGGTGAGCAATCAAAACTAACACGTGAACATTGGGAATACACGAGACGACCCCCACACAATTCTCCCTTCAAGCTCCACAAATAATGGAGAGTGTGGTGAAATCACTTTCTAGGAAGCGGTCCAGCAGAATTGTAATAAATTTTGAAACTAAAGATGCTAATAATAATTGTATATAGAATATAAAAACCACTGTTTTGCAGGTTTTGTAAGTTCATTTATCTAATATATTTTTAATAACTAACTACTTAGAGTATGAAAATACCTATTCAGGTATATAAAATATTGATGATGCGTTTTTTCATTTCATTCCATAGGCAGAAATGTTCACAAAAATAATATTTAATTAATTGTTTGATGAGGAGGGAGAATAGATCAATTTTTACCAGCTATTCAATGAGGTATTACAAGTAGAGATTTCTATTGAAAGTATTGGAATGCATGTGGCTGTGGCTGGCTATAATGGGGGGGTGATAGAAAGGATTATTTCTTTCGTCTATTAAATATCAGTCATCAACCAATCATACGTTTGTTTCATGTTTGACAGGACCAATCAACACGCTCTATTAGCGACTATTTACATGATGCACAAAAGTCACCGACTATTCAGCATGATACTCATATCAAGGAGCCTGAGGATCTGACAGTACTCTAAATAAATACATATTAAACGTCAAATAAACTCAATCGTGTTGAAGCTGTATAAGAGAATGAATGTGGACCTTCTACGGTTAATACTGCAAGTTCTTCAAAAGCTGAACAAATGTCACAAATTACGCATGGTGGAAATGTCACATACAATAATTGTGTTTCTAATTCCAATTGATAAATTATAAAGATGGTGCTGTTTTTGTTTAGATTTTGTGCTTTGTTCTTGATATTTTGAATAAATTATTCCAAATTGTTTAATTTTCATTCATTCATATGACTGATATAAAGAAGTAGATTCAAGAAATAATCTTCACAAATATAACACGACCTTGGTTAATTGTCGACTATTTTATTCCTTCTAAATTTTTCTTGTATTAATTAATTTTACTCGACATTATTTTGGTATTAATAATCAGAGATGAAAGCCCTCGAGCTTCGCTCTCGGGCTCTCATCATATTATTAATGCCTAAATAATGTCGTTAAATTATTATAAAATACAGTCGAAATTTAGATGCAATAAAAATAGTCGACTATTTATCAAGGTCTTGTTATATTACCCCTGATTATTTCATGAGTCAGTTTAACTTTCATATCCTAGTAACAGTTATGGATAATTCGTAATGATATAATTTTATTCAAGAGCTGTAGCATTTGAAAGCATTCAAATCGTCACCCTGTACCTGGAAAACTATAAACTGTTGGACAAGCAATCATATAATAATAATAATAGTAATAATAATAATAATAATAATAATAATAATAATAATAATAATAATAATAATAATAATAATAATAATAGGTCAAGTGGGCTGAAGTCGGAGACCGAGGGATTCATAATGGCCTGCCAAGATGGTGTCTTCAACACCTTGGTCTACCGAAGCCACGTGATGGGTATAGAGGTCCCTGATATTAGATGCAGGGCCTGCCGTCAGGCGCCTGAGACCATTATGCATTTGCTGTCAGCATGTCCAGCATATGCGGTCTCAGCCTATATCCACAGACATAACGCGGCTCTACGAGTGTTATATTACCACCTACGACACTCGTACGGTATAGACGAGATACCAGTGTTGCCTTACGCTCCGGGGGATATTGAGTCCGTGGTGGAGAATGAGAAGTGCCGGATCTACTGGAACTACTCATTTCCCACCCTCAGGCAAATACAGGCCAATAAGCCTGATGTAGTACTCCTCGACCATGGAAGTAAGACGATATTCGTCATTGAGTTTTCGGCTCCTGGCGAAACGAATATCGTCCGAAAGGAGGAGGAGAAACGGACGAAATATCGAGATTTACTCTTCGAACTCCGCAGGCTCTATCCAGACCATTCTGTAAAAATGGTTGTTCTGATAATAGGGTCCCTTGGCGGTGTGATGGATTCATTACTCTCGAACTTAAAAATCATACCGGCATGTAGAAAGATGTCAGAAATCATAGCCGGAAGAATGCAGAAGGCTGTCATCCTCGGTTCATTACGTCTGCTCAGGGCACACGATTCCCGGACCCAATAGCTGCTTACCCCATAGTTTGGGGAGTGGTTATTGGGGTAATGATGTTGCCAGCGCGCCCTCCGAATGTATCGGAGCATCGGAGACAGGGTCCGACTGGAGAATTTTAATTCAAAATAGATGATAATAATAATAATAATAATAATAATAATAATAATAATAATAATAATAATAATAATAATAATAATAATAATAATAATAATAATAATAATAATAATAATAATAATAATAATAATAATAATAATAATAATAATAATAATAATAATAATAATAATAATAATAATAATAATAATAATAAAGTAGAACGATATTCGTCATGGAGTTTTCCGCTCCAGGCGAAATGAATATCGTTCGAAAAGAGGAGGAAAAACGGACTAAATATCGAGATCTTCTCTTTGAACTCCGCAGGTTATATCAGAATACTCCTTTGACAGTTGAACACCTTGTACTTCACTGCAGGAAATTCTTTCAAATCCGTTTACAACTGAGCTTGTCAGATAACCTGAGAACGTGCCTTGGAAATACTCCACGTGAAATATGGAAAATGATCATCTTCCTCAAAAGAACCGAATTATGGAAAAAAATATGAGTTGAATAATTAAACATATTTGACAGAGCGACGCAGATGAAATAGGGAGAAATAAACATTTTACCGCATATTCTGACATAATGCCAATTAATTGGCAATCAAAGGCTAATGACCACAGAAGTCGATGCCAAAACCCCAAAAAAAAAAAAAAAAAATAATAATAATAATAATAATAATAATAATCTTTCGGAGTGATGAAGTGGACTAAGGAAGAGCTGCGACAACTTGACGTTAAGACTCGCAAAATGATGCATCTCAATAGGAGCTTGCATCCTAAATCGTCCGTTCCACGGTTATACTTTCCCAGACAACGGGGAGGCCGTGGACTTTTGAGTTTGGAGTGTCTGCATAACAGAATGGTTCTGGATGGGGCCTGTAAAGTCATCAGGAGTTCAGATCCCCTTCTCTGCATGGTCCGCGACCATGAGAAAGCAGGGATTGGAGCATTCCTTTTTAACGCAGCTACCCGTGCGGCCGATGAACTCGGTCTCGTTTTCGACACTGAACGGGCTAACCCAAACTCTGTCACCGAGTTGGGACCCGTTCAGCAAAAAGCTCACATAAAAGCTGCGGAGACAGAGGTCTTGCTACAGCTACATATGGATAAGCCAATGCATGGTGTCTTCTTTCATAACATCGAAGACCTTGGCTTATCCAAAAGCTTGACCTTTGCCTTCCTCAGGTCAAGTGAGCTAAAGTCTGAGACCGAGGGATTCATAATGGCCTGCCAGGATGGTGTTTTCAACACCCTTGTCTACCGTAGTCGCGTGATGGGTATAGACGTCCCTGACACCCGATGCAGGGCATGTCGTGGGGCACCTGAGACCGTAATGCATTTGCTATCAGCATGCCCATCTTATGCGGTCTCAGCCTATATCCACAGGCATAACGCGGCGCTACGAGTGTTGTACTACCACCTACGACACTCGTACGGTATAGACGAGACACCGGTGTTGCCTTATGCTCCAGGGGATATTGAGTCCGTGGTGGAGAATGAGAGATGCCGAATCTATTGGAACTACTCATTCCCCACCCTCAGGCAAATACAAGCCAATAAGCCTGATGTTGTCCTCCTCGACCACCAAAGAAGAACGATATTCGTCATGGAGTTTTCCGCTCCAGGCGAAATGAATATCGTTCGTAAAGAGGAGGAAAAACGGACTAAATATCGAGATCTTCTCTTTGAACTCCGCAGGTTATATCCGGACCATTCTGTCAAAATGGTGGTTCTGATTATAGGAGTCCTTGGTGGAATGATGGACACACTGCTCTCTAACTTGAAGATAATACCGGCTTGCCGTAATATGGCAGAAATCTTAGCAGCAAGAATGCAGAAGGCCGTTATACTTGGTTCGCTCCGTCTACTCAGGGCACACGATTCTCGGACCCAATAATCACCCACCCTACGGACGTAGGGAGTGGTTATTGGGGTTAACGACACCAGCGCGCCCGCCGGATGGGTCGGAGCACCGGAGACAGGGCCTGACTGGTACACTCCTAAGGAGAAAAAAAATATTAATAATAATAATAAAAATAATAATAATAATAATGATAATAATAATAATAATTAACGTCTTTATTACTCACAAGATAATACATCTTACATCCGTATGAAAATACAATTGAAATGAGTAAGGGCGAAGTTCAATTTAGGTGGAGATGATGAATCACCACTGAATCCTCATGTAGTTGATCAAGACCCATACTTAATAAAAAAATTTGTCAAATTCTAGCCGTTTGTTTTCTAATTTTAACGGATTGAGTGAATATCAAAACGATTATGGTATTGATTTTTATCTATTTCTATGATCATTGTCTTGTCATGCTGTAATGCAACACCCTTTATTAGACTTTATTTTTCATTCATATGGAAAGACTCATGAGCTACAACTTAGATACATTAAGTTCATTTCTAAGACAGTTCAAATTCAAATTAGAGCACAAAAATCATATCGATGCATAATACCAAAAATAGCAAAAATAGAATTTTTGACACCCTGTACCTCGAAAACTGGTCATAGGATCGATCTGTAAATTGGACTACGTAATGAGGATGCCAAGATCTACAATATATCAAAATTTGAGAGAAATTAGCAGAAAGCCATTTTAAGTACTAAATATGCGGGGTCCTTTCAAAATCAAAACACTCTGTATTCATAATTCCATAGTTTAATCCTTCAAGTTCATAGACATCAAAATTGATACAATTACCAGATCCAGAAATATAAACTAGCTCGAACAGAGTATGTAAGCAATTCTATGCCGTACAGCAACCTGACGAAAAATGCAAGCTCATCATACTAGACTACAAGCCCATATAACAATTTTGGGGGGTCATTTGAACCAGCATGAAACATACTCAGAACGATGCTGCTAAATGCAGAAATAACTTTAGTCACTATGCCGTCAATTATTTTCTTGGTGGTGCAAATGACTGTAATAATAATAATAATTTTTCATCTGAAGATGAGCTTTTCCGACAAAATAATCATGTACGGCGTTCCTCACGTTGGTAGATTATGAAATAATAATCTCCTAGAACCTACTACCGTACAAAAATAATGACACTGGAAGCCAGGAAAAGTTTTCAATTTCCGAAAATTAAAAAAAATATCCTGGATTCCGGTCCCATTATTTTTGTACTGCAGTACGTTCTAGGAGATTATTATTTCATAATAGTCTATATTGTTTCCTTATAAATACACCTATTGGACAGGTCAAGATTCATTCATGATTTGCTTCTTTATCAGTGATTTTAGTCACTCGTCAACTGAGTTGAAGACAGCTCGAAATTAATTGTTATTAGAAATGACGTCTTACATCTCCCCATCTGTGGCTCTGCTGGTTGGCAGCATATTGTAAGTTATCTTTATAATTATATATTTTTCATAATTCATTTGTTCAATCTTATACCTGCTTTTATAGCAGTTTTGCTATTTTCATTTTTCATTTTTGGTTACAATAAATATTAATGCGTTCATGTTTTAGAATAATCGCGTATTCTGCCTCATCCTGTAAGTATGCACTCCATTCAGAGCCAATTGATATTTTTCACAGCTTGTCATACACAAAAATCAATAGAAATCAACTCAAGACAGTATTTTTCACAATTGCTATTAGATATTCAATTCAATGTTTTAGCTCACCCTGTAGGGCCAGAAAAAACATCTAATGAAGAAATTTGTTCCCTTTGGCCTCTAGAATGCCTTTATTTAGAAGAAACAAGTAATATCAAATGGATTCAAATTAAACAAAATTGAAAATTTGTTGTAAATTGTGGGTAGCACTGAAACATTTATGAGTGATGAAATATTGCAGACGGCTCAGTTTGTTATAACCTGCGAAGCTTTCGCTCCTATGCTAGTAGTTTCAAGTAGATTTATTTTCTCGCTAATATTTAGCACTGGCCAAATGTTAACGAAAACGGACATTCGTAGATCTCTTGGTTTCGCCATTATGAACTCTATAATACTCGTGTGGTGAATGGAAAAATACCATTTGTTCTCATTGAATGACACCACAGGCGTACAGTATCCCATTTTCGGGGGATATGACAACTCAACAATGAAAAACTTTTGATTACTCGGACTCATACCTACAAACAAAATTATGTTCACCAAAACGTTTGAGACTTTATCAGTTTATTCTCCATGTCGAGTCAGACAACTTGCTTATTTGCGAAAATTCTTTGTAGGGTGTTTCATTTTCTTCTGGGCGGCCGACAACTAGAATTTCCAGACACTTCTGTGGAAAGTTACCACTTTCAATTTGAATACTTTTATTACCACATTGATGCATGACGTTTGAAATGTTAAATTCAATCAATGTTTTCGCTTAGTCTGTTCCTTCATCATGTAAGTAAGGGACTCTCTTGTACATTGATCATAGTGTACTATGTATTTTCCTTCAATTTTTTGACAGATGCTGATATATATGCCACATAAACTCTACCGAGACTACTCAGATTGCGAGTTTGCAAGAAAGTGGTGACCATGTGCTTTCGTTTCCAAGTAATGCAGTGCAACCTTTCAACTCTTGAACGGTTTGATGTACAAACATAGAACAAAAACTGTTTTGATTGCTTGACAGATGGCGCGAGGGGGCACATCAACATGAAAATTTCAATTAGCATGAGGGGTTAAGTGTCACATAGTTGAAAGAGTTTATTTTTTTCAAATATATAAATGTTTTCGAATTTTGTTAATGTATTTATTCACGATTTCGGTCTTAGAAAATTTCAGGTTATGTGTCCCCAGCCATCTGTCGACTAATTGCAGTGTATCTTCTCTCAAAAAGTACTGTTGGCAATGCCAGAATAAAACCGTTCAAATTTTTCCGTACTTATGTCTGCCTGTCTGTTTATCTATCGATCTTTTAGGTCCAAAAATTGCGATCCAGTTTTCAAGCACCTGCTGACTTCCGATTGAGCTGAAAAATAGAACATGTATCAGGAACCGATAACAATACAATCATTTTAAAGAAAAATACCCTCCTTTTCCCCAGAGGGCTAGATATAGAACGCGTAGGAATTTGGAAAACATTCCAACGGTTTGGGAAGTCGAAAACTACGTCGAAAATTAAATATTTGTCAGGTCGCTGAACCCCCTCCTCTTCGAAAAAAGTTTCACTCCCCTGCATCTCTGCAAGATGGAGAACGTGAAGGAATTGGGAACATTTTCCAACTGTTCTGAAAGTGGAAAATCACTACGTAAGAAAATATGTCAGCTCGGACCTCCCTTTTTCTCTAAAAAAGTTGCGCAAATTCTCGAAGGTAAAATAGAAAAAATCCTTACAACCTTACAACCTTTGAATTCCGATTTAACATGAATTTATCTTGATCGAATGTATTTTACTGAAGATGTTTTTCTTCTCTCATATTATCTTATGCCAAAGTTTCCAGTTTTTTCTGTGTAATTCAAGTCCAATTGGTTCAAATTTGAGGAATTTTTGCTGGTGCCGTTTTCTCTCAACTCGAGTTTCATAATTCGGAGGCTCCCATTGACAAAATATTATCTGCTCTTGCTTTCTGATCTATTTTGTTCCATACATTTACTGCTGCAGCATCATCTGGTTTGATCATTTCATCATTGACATGAGGTCAGTGGTAGTCTTCTTATTGAAATTGCCCCCATCTTCAAGTTTCTGTAATCACAATTGTTTTTTCACAATTTCTTCACTCGGGTTAATGATACAGCATTTGAAGATAAATGTTATTATTACTTTTTCCTTGCACCATTTATTTTTAGATATCTTTAACCATAACATGGTATTTTCAATAAGAAAAACACAGTGAAACAGGAAAGTTTATATCGTAAAATTTTTTACAAAATTTGACAATCAACAATTTAGCTGTTTTTGAAATAATAGTCATTTAAGTAACAAGTAATGTAAAGACGTGTTAAAATTCGAGGTGACCGAGTACGAGCTGTGGCAAAGCCGAGGCTTGTCGCTTACCGATGATGTTAACAGTCGATACATTCCGTGTGACTTATTACGTTTTTCCCGCTGCTCGTTGACATTTCTCAAAATTTGCCTGGAATGAAGTTTGTTTCCTTACCCTTTCCTAATGATAATTCGTTCCGCCATTTCATTCCAAGTTGCTTGTGCGTGTAACTAAGTTACCGAATAAACAGAAAACAATAATATTCAAAAAGTCTCATAACATAAAAATTTATACAAATAAAGCTGAAGGTACTACTTGTCAAAGTCATTATTACCCTAGGCATGTAAATGACACTGTTTACATTCCGTTGTCAAGATGAATTAGTAAACGAATGATATAGGCCATTTACCTGTTTTGTTGCTAAGAATGTATGGACTATTCTCAGTGTAGACAGCGGGAAAAACAACATATGTTCAATATGAAAGTAATCATTTTGAAAATCTATTTATTCCAAGATATTATAACGTCTTTACACAATGTCACTTATAAGTGGTAAAAAGTGCATTATTCTAATTTCTCGCACTAATGGGCCACCCTGTATAAGACCGCACCTTATTGTTTCTGAATAACGAAGTGCTCAATTCAACTTTCTTTGCAGGAAAATTTCGCAAGGAATTCCGAAGAGCCTTCGATTCCTGCTGTCAGCAAGAACCTGGCGACAGCAACTACTATCACTACGGCGGAACGTTCTACAACAAAGATTCAGGATTCGCTTCTAGAACTCACTCTCGGACCGATCACGAGATTCACCGACTCAACACCTTCAGAGAAGGCGACTCGAAACTTTCGAGGAAAGGTACAAGGACTAGTGTGTTGCAAGTGGATATTTGAAAAGTGAGGTTTGCGTGTGATGAGACAAAAACATGAACGGTGTTTCACACCTTCGAATGCCCATTATAGTACAGGAGCCGAAGAGAGGTCGACCTTCACCCATCTTTTAATTGGATAAAACATATTATTTATTTCATAACCTATACCTATGTGCCTATAGAAATATAAATAGAAAAGTTGTTGGGTATAGCCCTCAAATTTTTGTGCAACCGTAGACACGTGTTTCGAGCTTAAGCTCTCATCAGTACGGTTAAATCAAGTGCGAAGATGTGAATAGAAACAAAGGAAGTCAACAACAGGAAGCAAACCACACGTTTGTAGCTTCGGTTAGAAGACCTTGAGCTTTCAAGGCAACAACTAACGTCGCCACGGAGACAGCTATAGTTGTTGCCATGAAAGCTCAAGGTCTTCTAACCGAAGCAACAAATGTGTGGTTTGCTACCTGTTGTTGACTTCCTTTGTTTCTATTTTTACATCCAATTGTTTGCACTTGATTTTACCGCACTGATGAGAGCTTCAGCTCGAAACACGTGTCTACGGTTGCACAACAATTTGAGGGATATACCCAATAACTTTTCCATTTATATTTTTATATATTGCCCCTCGATAAATCAATCCTGATTTGTATTTTCTTGGGTGGGATTGTCACGCTGGTAGCTGTAGCTGTCTCCGTGGCGACGTTATTTGTTGCCTTCAAAGCTCAAGGTCTCACAAATGTGTAGTTTGCTTCCTGTTGTTGACTTCCTTTGTGTCTATTTTTACATCCAAGTGTTGTACATCTTCGCACTTGATTTTACCGTACTGATGAGAGCTTAAGCTCGAAACACGTGTCTACGATTGCACAACAATTTGAGGACTATACCCAATAACTTTCCCATTTATATTTTTATACAGGGCTATTCAAATTCGAGTCTATGCATGGGGATTTCGATAACGGTAAGAGATAGAGGGTTGGTTAAATGGGGGCAAAGTAGCGTATTTCAGAGGTTAATTATATGGATGAAAAAAATCTGACCTAGCTTCTTCAGTTCTGGAGTTATAAAGGAAAAATCGAAAATTTCGAAATTCTTCTTTTGCCTATATCTTTTTATTTTACGAAGATTTTTTTTAAATTTTGCCACTTTGCCATAGCAACTTTTTGTAGCCTTTCCAAATATCTGAATAAAAATTATATACAGGGTATCGTATAAATTGGGCCACCCTCAACTTTTAATTTTCAAATACGGACCTGTATTTTTTATTGCATTTTTTTGAATGCCAAGAGTCATGTTTCATATTGACGTAGTATTTTCATCTTAATTATAGAGTGTTTTGGAAATATTGAACTATTACCAGTAAAATTTCAATTTTTTTTTTTTATTCCAGCTGTAATTAAAAAAAATATATCATAGAATAAGGTATAGAATGCATAGGATTTGGAAGAAAATCAACATTATTCGACGAAGATTGTCTTCTTCAAGAATTCATCCACATTTCAGTTCACGCAACCCATGATCAATGTGCGAAAATGTGAAAACTTATTCTTCCTAGTACGTGTATGTGCATATAATCATTGGAAAAAAATCTTCGAATGGCAATCTTCATACTTCAGACACCAATTTGGAAATATTTTATTGTTACTCACTTTTCGAACTACCTATATTTTTCAGCAAATTCATGGGCATTCTCTTGCTATATACAACAATCATGATTAAACCATTTGAGTTCTCATAGTATGCTTTGGAAAATAAATATTTAGTTCACCTCACTTGTCAATATTTTGACAGTTTCTTGGAAATTATCGTTGGTATTTGATGAAAAATCTGTTAGTACTGAAAATGGGTTTCCCCACAGAGCAGAAAAGAGATATGGTTAACGTTTTCTACAGAAATAATAGAAACATTCATCTTTCCGCTGAAAATTATTTAGATCTGTACCCTGAAAGACATCAGCCGCATCCCACATATTTCAGACTTTTGGACAGAAACCTTCGCGAATATGGATCTTTCACAAAACCAAGGAGAAAATATGGAAACAACACTCCTATTGAGTTACAGGAAAACATACTTCAAGCGGTAAGTAGGTAATACTGAAAAAATGTTAATTAGGCTCATCTCCATATTTCAGATCAATACAAATCAATCAAAATCAACAGTACAAATTGCTGAGGAATTGAATATGTCGCAAACTGCAGTATGGCGTACTTTAAGAAAAAACAGATTCAAATGCTATAAAGTTAAAATTGTTCATAAATTGTATCCAGGAGACGCCGATAGACGGCAAAATTTTTGTAATTGGATGTTGCAAAAATTGGGCGATGACAGAAACTTTTTGAATAGTATTACTTGGTCGGATGAAACTCGTTTCACAAATTGTGGTGTTTTCAACAGGAACAACGAGCATGTTTGGTCACAAACCAATGAACATAATTTTAGAGAAGTGAGACCTCAAGTGCGGTTTGGTCTAAATGTATGGGCTGGAATTTTGAAGGATCGAGTTCTAGGTCCGTACATCTATGCCGGGACGCTCAATGGCGAACGTTATCTAGACTTCCTCAGACAAACTTTCAGTGAATATCTCGATGATATTCCCATTGCTAATTTAAATCGGTTGTGGTTTCAACACGATGGAGCTCGTCCACACTGCACAAGAGACATTAATCAATTTTTACAAGAAACATTTCAAGACAGATGGATAGCAAATAATGGGCCTATAAGATGGCCTGCAAGATCCCCTGATCTCAGTGTACTTGACTTTTTTTTATGGGGTACACTAAAAAATAGAATATATCAAAACGAAATTGAAAATATAGAAGATTTAAGAATTAAAATCATGAACGCTTTCGCATCACTACGGCGAAGAGATATTTTCAGAGCAAATAATAACTTAAAAAAACGACTCCGTAAATGTCTGGAACGAGAAGGTCGTCAATTTGAACATTTAGTTTGATTATGATTACTTATAATGGCTGTTATTTCAATTCTTGATAATAATTAAACAAGTTCTTGTGTGATTTGTTATAAAATATGAAAAGCTATGTATATGATCAAATACAATGTTATGTTTGTGACAGATTATGTTTGTGAGTTCTCAGCAGAAACAGTTACATACAACAGATCTTCTTCGTACCTACTGAGGTCAATCGACAAGGGGATGAATAATTATTCTACTAGTGCTACATTATGGTAAAGAAAAATGTCTCTTGGAATTGTTGATTTTATTTTATTGTTATTCCGAACAAGTAGTGAGACTAGATAATCTGAAAATTCTGAAATTGATTATTCTTAAAGGACAAATTTGTCTGACTCACCTCTCATTCTCTGATATTATTCAATTAGAGTTGTTATGGAATAAAAAAATGTTGAAATTTTACTGGTAATAGTTCAATATTTCCAAAACACTCTGTAATTCAGATGAAAATACTACGTCAATATGAAACATGACTCTTGGCATTCAAAAAAATGCAATAAAAAATACAGGTCCGTATTTGAAAATTAAAAGTTGAGGGTGGCCCAATTTATACGATACCCTGTATATAATTTTTATTCAGATATTCGGAAAGGCTACAAAAAGTTGCTATGGCAAAGTGGCAAAATTTAAAAAAAATCTTCGTAAAATAAAAAGATATAGGCAAAAGAAGAATTTCGAAATTTTCGATTTTTTCTGTATAACTCCAGAACTGAAGAAGCTAGGTCAGATTTTTTTCATCCATATAATTAACCTCTGAAATACGCTACTTTGCCCCCATTTAACCAACCCTCTATCTCTTACCGTTATCGAAATCCCCATGCATAGACTCGAATTTGAATAGCCCTGTATATTGCCCCTCGATAAATCTATCCTGTGAGTCCCCTGTACCTACCATATAGACGGGGAGATGGTGACATATTTCATGTGACGATTTTCTCGTTTATGCCTTTGAGACCAGGAGAAGATATGAAAATTCTGTCCAAAATGATGGAAAATTTGAGCTGTGGCCGCGTGGCCTTCATATGAAAAATGTAATTCCGGAACTTGACCTCACTTCGACATCCGCAAACCTTATGCCACTTTTTTTATGGTAACATTCATGATGGAAACTTCTATTATTTCACTTGACAAGAAAATCGTCTGAGATTTTAAAAAAAATCACAAGTTTACGCCATCATTATGCCAACCCTTATGCCTATAATTTTTTCGCTGCTATTGTCTATCTTAACATTCCGTTGGTGTACATGGCAACGGCGATAAAATCGACCAAAACCACATATATTTTTTTATGAAAATCGAATTTTTTAAATGAAGACCACGCGGCGACCGCTCAAAATTTTCATCATTCTTGTCAGAATTTTCATATCTTTCACTGTTCTAGTGGCATAAACGAGAAAATCGTCACCTGAAATTTGTCATCATCTCCCAGTCTAATACTATGTGCGACAGGTATCAAATTTCACTAATTATAAATGTATTTTTCCACGTCTGCCATTTGGAAATTTGAGAATATATCATCACTATTATTGAAAAATAGCATTGACAGGCTACTATCGCGCTTGGTAGGCGGTTTTGAAGGTGCTAAAAGATATGAAATTTTGAAAGTTTCGGACCAGGTCTGCCATTCATATATTTTGTTCACTATATTCTTAGAAGCTTATACAGGGTGTTTCATAATAAATGCGCAGGATGTGATAGCTCGTCCAAAAATTTGAAAAAAGTTTCTATTAACTTACCCTCTAAAATGCACCATTTTCAAGATACAGGGTGTTGAAATTTAAAAAAAGTAATCGTTTTTTGCGAATATCTCTGGAACCGTTCATCGGACAGAAAATAGATTTCGTAGGCATTTTCTACTCATAATAAGCTATGTTTTGTGCGGATTTTTTATTTTTTCAAATTCATAATTGGTGAAAATTTTGAAGAGGTAGTGGGTGTTTTTTTCTCCAACTTCTACGCCACTGAAAAAAGTACAGTTTTGAGCCTCCTATATGAACAGCCAATGTTTTATACACAAAAAAGGTATTCTTGGTCATAAGCTCTAAAGTTGACTGTTTTCAAGAAAAATCAACTTTCATGTTGTTTAAATAATGTTTTTTCCTCGAAAAATTGCTGCGTGCATTGAAGCTAACGGCGGACATTTCCAACAATGCAACTGAGTATGATTGTTGTTGTTTTTTTTTTCATTTTGCAATTAAGAAGTCAATGTTTGGTTTTGTTACTTGTTTTAACGTTCAAATAAATTTTGTATAATTAAGAAAAAAATCATTTAAAAAAATTTACCATGTTTTTCAACATGAAAGTTGATTTTTCTTGAAAACGGTCAACTTTAGAGCTTATGACCAAGAGTCCTTTTTTTGTGTAAAAAACATTGGCCGTTCATCATACTTTTTCCAGTGGCGTAGAAGTTGGCGAAAAAAACACCCACTACCCCTTCAAAATCTTCACCAATTATGAATTTTAAAAATAAAAAATATGCACAAAATATAGCTTTTATGAGTAGAAAATGAATTCAAAATCTTTTTTTTTATGCTATAAACGGTTCCAGAGATATTCGCAATAAACTATAATTTTTTTTAAATTTCAACACCCCCTTATCTCGAAAATGTTGAATTTTAGAGGGTAAGTTAATAGAAACTTTTTTTCATATTTTTGAACTAGCTATCACATCCGGAAGTCCTGCGCATTTATTATGAAACACCCTGTATTTATCACGGCAGACGTTTTTACTGCATGTACACATCAGTAGACAACTAAATCCTAACTACTGCCCGAGCAGACGTGTGTTCATTATGGATTCTTTCCTACATTTACTCAATCTCCTTGTAATTGAATTTTTGATGGATGTGTTTAAGAAAATGGGTATTTTTAAAGAAATTAGCATATTCACTCCTGTAAGAGGAAATATAGAAACATTACGAAGCAATAATGACATAACGAGCATTTTTTCTTAACAAAAATACTAGTAGCAAAGCGACTGTCCCATTATATGGAAGAAAAGCCCGTAGTTATATTCTGTTATTTTTTCGACTCGCAACTGTCATTTATTAATTTGTTAAAAACATTTAAATAACAAAAAACGCGTTTTTTTTAAACTATGTTGCTTATAAAATAAGAACTAATAGAGCAATCTGGTTGCTCCAATGGCAATAATTGTAGATAATTGAAATAGCGAACAAAATGAGATGTTTTACGACACGCTCGGATAATTAGTAACGGAGGAAAACCTGAAAAACCGGAATATTTAACAATTTTTTAAGAGATTCATAACTCCGACATTTTTCAAGAAATAGGGTTGGCCCTTCTCATGAAAGTATTCAATCATGTGTTATTTGTGTGTGCACAAAACAGGCTCTGACGGATAATTAGTTTTGGCATAATTGCAATTTGAATTTTTTTGCACCATCTATCTTACAGCGTGCCTGGATGCTCTAGTGATAGTCCGATTTCAATTTCTAAACCAGATTTTGAAAGTAGAACTACAGTACCATAAAACGTATATTCTCATTTTGCGAAAAGTGCTGCAAAATAGGTGAAAAATGCTTGCAAACATGATAGACCACAAGCCCAGGCACATTTTCAGGGGGTGATTTTATACACTACGAGTCATATATATTGTTGAAGTACTGGTCGAGAAACAAACGTTGGGCGGTAGAGGTGAGTGTACGGCGAGTTGAAATGTCGTAAAAAAGGGGGTACTTTTTGATTACTTTATACATGACGGCACTATTCTGGTCAAAGAGGCAATGAAGAAAGAATGCTCTAAAACCCAGTGCCGTCAAAAAATAGCGGTACAGGGAGTCGGAATTTTTTTTTGAAATCGGCGATTTTACCCCCCCTCCCCAGTTAATCGAATACTTGACGGCGTTGATTCAGTTAACTTTGCATTTCCTTAAAAAACTATGATACATCTATGCCGTCAGAAAATGGTGGTACATGGGGTCAGAAATCGCGAATCAAAACCCGATTTTTACCCCTTGTGGGGGTGGTCATTTTATACAACCTAAAATTAAGCTGTTTCAATACTATATCCATCAAAGATAACATATTTCACTACGCCGTCAATTTTATATGGTACAATACGCTGAAAAATGTGTTTTTCATGTCGAAATCAAATTAGTCCGACAATGCAGCTACTTCCTATTAATTTTGGGGACATTTGGTTTCAACAGAATGGTTGTTCGAGTCACAATGTCATGAGTCACGACCAGTGACACAATTTCTTTAAAACACATTTCGTGATCGCTTAATATCTACATGTAGTATGATATTGTGGCCTCCCAGATCACCAGATTTAAATGATTTCTTTCTTTGGGAATATTTGAAAGAATCCGCATATCGACATGCATTTCAGATAGCAACAAATCCTGATGAATTAAGGGGAAAAATCCAACTTTGTGCATACATTACGCCAAATCTACTCCGTGATATGAGATTATCTCTGTATCACAGATTCGGCTATTGTTTGGCACAACAAGGTGTTATTTTTCAAACTTTACTATATTAAATATTTTTGTGTTAGTTGAATTTCAATTTATTTTTCAGAAGTTAAGATTATTATTTTTTTCGTAGAATGTAATTTATTTTAAATGACGTTATGGCAAATTATGGCAGCAAATAATTTCTCGCAGACAATGGAACGTTGTAAACAGAATTCGTTTCCTGAGAAGCCAGACATATCCCTATTCTCTAATATGTTGATAGTGTCTCTAGGTCGCTAGAAGTGAGGACCATCCATTGAAGAGTTAAATACTTGAATGTCCATCGCGTGTAATTGCCGCCAGTTTTTGAGCAAGAAAAACGGAGCGTAGTCCATGTGCGCATACATATCCCCACTTTGACATCTCCTTTCTATTCTCCACTTTTAGAGAATATAATCTCCCGAGTAAAGAAAATTCATGTACTCGAAAAATTTCCGTCAATTAATTCAAGCACGCGGTGGACTCGGTAAGAAAATTTCACACCGAGAAATGAAAATCACCCAACAATTCCTAAGAAATAACTAACGATGGTTTCACCTGAACTATTTATATACATTTATATACTACCACTGAAATATTGATATGTAAAATACCTAACAAAATTTTCATCGATAAATGAGTTTAAATTTGGAACAAAAAAAATTTGTTGTGATCGTGGATTCAACCATCGACCTACAGACTCATATGCAGCAACAGTACCGCTGAGCTACGGGACTTGTTATAAAACGTTTTGACAAATGGTGTACTGAACTGCTTCTAAAATATGATTTCAGAATTGACAATTGGAACGAAAACGAATATTACCAAGATTATCGTTAAAATTTTGAAATTCTCTTATTACGAAGAGTTTCCGTTTAATGTTGACGGCACCACAATTTTAAATTACTGTTCAATATGGTCAATATTATATTGTTAATGTCGTCTTGTAATTTTTGACCAAAATTATGACCAAAATCGTAGGTGAAATAAGCTAAAAGTAGTAAGAGATTTCCACCAACTTTTCTATGTTTTTTAATGTGTAATGAAGTGCTATCCACAATAATATTTCAAAAATAAACTCTTATAAATGTGCAGGCAATTTTCAATTTTTTTTAATTTTTTCGTTTTTATATTTATTCTGTATTTCAATTGGGTACCATGAATTATTGACGGCATAATTATAAAGCCATTATAAGTAGTTTCTGCTGAAAAAAGAACCGTATGCCGTCCTGAAATAAATGACCTTATAAGAAAACATTGATTTTTTGCTCTAAAATTTTAGTAATTTTTTATTCATTTATGCATGAACCATAATTTTTTGACGGCACTGTTTAGAATACTCATTAAATGTTAACTCAAAGCTAGATATCAGTGCCGTCAAATTCTAAATGACCACCCCCATAAGGGGTAAAAATCGGGTTTTGATTCGCGATTTCTGACCCCATGTACCACTATTTTCTGACGGCATAGATGTATTATAGTTTTTTAAGGAAAGGCAGAGTTAACTGAATCAACGCCGTCAAGTATTCGATTAACTGGGGAGGGGGGGTAAAATCGACGATTTCATAAAAAAATTACGACTCCCTGTACCGCTATTTTTTGACGGCACTGGGTTTTAGAGCATTCTTTTTTCATTGCCTCTTTGACGAGAATAGTGCCGTCATGAATAAAGTAATCAAAAAGTACCCCCTTTTTTACGACATTTCAACTCGCCTGTACACTCACCTGTACCGCGTAAAATTGACGGCATAGTGCCTAACGTTCGTTTCTCGACCAGTACTTCAACATTAAATATGACCCGTGGTGTATAAAATCACCCCCTGAAATTGTGCCTGGGCTTGTGGTCTATGACTGAAAACGGACGAGCTAGTGGAAGCGGTCGAGTGGTAGGAGTGAACGGGAGATGAGGAGAAGCGTTTTCAGTCATGTTTGCATGCATTCTTCAAAAATGCATTCGCAAAATGATTATATACATTTTGTAGTACTATACTTCTACTTTCATAACTTTATTGAGAAATTTAAATCACTAGAGCATACAGGCACGCTGCAAGATAGTGCATGAAAAAATTAAATTACAATTGTGCCAAAACTAACGATCCGATGGCGTCTATTTTGTGCACGCATAAATAACACGCAATTCAATACTTTCATGAGGAAGGCCAATCCCACTTCTTGAAAAATGGCGGAGTTATGAATTTTTCATAAAATCACAAAATTTTCCAGTTTTCCTCCTTTACTGATGATCCAACCGGGTTGTGAAACATCCTATTTCATTCGTATTTCAATTATCTACAATTCTTCTCATTGGAGCAACCAGATTGCTCTATTAGTTTTTATTTTATAAGCAAAACAATAAAAAACCACGTTTTATGTTATTTAAAATAAATATTTACAACACATTGATAAATGACAGTTGCGAGTCAGTTGGTGTATAACGAATATTAAGGTGTAATAATGGTAAAAAATTGTACTTAATCGAAATTGTTATTTTTTCATTTGTTCAAGGCAACATTAAAAAGTTGCAGGTGGATAATAAAAAATCATTTTCGTACTTCCGGGCCTAAAGTGACAACTTCACTCCCTTGTGACAGGTACTAAAGTGTCACATTTAATCCCTCCGGGATTAAATATTGACGAAACTCCCGGAACGATTAAATCACAAACAAACGAATTTAAGGGATATTTTATTGAAAAATATAATTAATTAGAATGGTAATTAACGTTAATATTCAAATTAATATTGTGACAGTTCGTCATATTGACCAGTCTTTCCTGGGTTAATGCAGCAGGTAACTGACGAGTAACAGATAGGTCCTTTTCATATTGAACTGGTGTTTGTTTCGAAGATCCTGCGGAAACAGGAAGCGAGAATGAGGACTGTGGCATAACTATAGTGGACGAATCGGCGACTTGACCAAATATTTTATCTGAAATTTTTTGTTTATTTTTAATAGACGATTCAATATATCCCTCGGCCACGTTGGAGGATTTCCATCCTCCATGTCTCTTCAGCACGTCTATTGTTGCTCCCGAATCAGCTAACAAAGACGCAGATGTGCGTCTAAAACAATGTCCCGTATAAGACGTCGCATTTTCTAATTTCAAGAAAGCTGCTATTTGCCGTGGAAATGTACCAAACATGTTTTTTCCTACTACTCGCGTAGTACATTCTTTGTTGATGTATTGAACAAAAAATTTTGAATGAGTTGTCCCTGTCTTTCGCAATGCCACATATTTCCGAAATATCGCCACAAAACTGATGGCACTGTTTTCTGAATTTTTGATCACAAAATTTCGGTCAATTTTATTTTTGGTGTTTCTAATCGCAATTAGGAAGGAATCGCCCAAATCTCTCACATCGTCGATTTCTAAATCAACCAACTCTTTTCCACGACAAGCTCCTGCAACGCCCAAAATAAGTGCAACCTACAAAAAAATTGATTTCTTAAAATTTCTGAATATAAACAAATTTCCAAATTTACCTTAAGCATTAAATATTTATCATCCGGAGCCTCCCGTAAGAACTGATCTACCTGCTCAGACGTGAGAATTCTTGACTTCTTTGGCTTAAATCCCTCATTTCTTCTCTTCAAAAAAGCTAATAATTTTGGAAATTTACTTATATCAATATCTTCTCTAATGTTAATAACCGATTTCAGCATTGAGTAATGTGCCCAGAGAGTTGAGGCACAAACCGCTTTTGATTTATCATCGAAGTAGACTAACAGCGCATTTTCAGTAGGTTGTCTCACATTTTTTAAGCGGCACCACTTTTTAAAAGCATCGTACTGCTGCTCGTATAGTTTTCTAGATTTCGGTGGTAACAATTCTTCACCTACTTCGGCTGCTCTTTTATCAATATCAGATACACCTTCTTCACTCATGATACCAATAATTATCAATAACAATGTTTCTTTACAATGACACTAGTAATGACAATGTTTCTAAATTATAACTGTCACAACGCAATGTTACTATGGTAACTTATTTTAAAGACAGTTTATTAAATGAGTTGAAGAGAGAAAAAACTGATTGAAATTATTGAAATAATTAATAAAATCATACCGGAAGTACGAAAAGTATCGTATATACCTTGCGACTGAAGTACATTTAATCCTTCAGGTAAATTATGGCCCTCCCTGCGGTCGGGCCATAAACTTTACCTTCAGGATTAAATGTACTACTTCAGTCCCGCGGTATATAATGTACTATTATGCAAATGTAAAAAATATGTATCGTTAATCGTTACTCATCATATTCGGGGTCTTTTCATCATCGTATGAGTGACTTCACCATCCACTGAGTAGGTTTCTGAAAAAATAAAATTTCAATTTGTAAATTGAGCCAAACATGTTGTTGTTAACCCTCGGAAGTATTCGAGAGACTTGTGTGAGCTAGGGAAGACGCAGCCCTTACCTTTAAACGTGTGATGCCATGCACGAGACCGATGACCATGCGAGGATTTGAACCCTCGACCCTTCGCTCCGAAGTCGAACGTTCTAACAGCACGGCCACCACGGCCCATAATGTTCAATACAGAATTAATTATTATCAACTCACCACGAAAATTGTTGATCCAGTTGCTAACAGAACATGGAAGTTGATCTTTCTCGAACCATTTGAAGACAAATGAGTTATCTTGTTCAATCCAACCATATTTCAATAACGGCTTCAATGTTCAATGTTGTGGGGTGCTTTTAAAATTTTCTAATCTCTCAAAACTTGTTGAAACAGCTCACTCTTGCACAGTGGCATTGAACTTGCGTCAAAAGTATGTATTTTTCATTGACGTCTGAAGCTTTGTAGCTGCTGACAAACAGTTGAAACCTTCATACACGTCATTAGATTTTTTGGAATGACACATCTACATCAATAATTCTTGTAACTGGTCCTTTGTCAAATCTAGTTCACCAAAAGTCGCAAAATCTTGTTGGAGTTTATCACTTTTTTTCGAAAAGGTGGATGGTCTTTCTTCCATCCACTGAAGAAAGCCGGATTCCACCCGAATTACACCAGGTGAAATCGTTAAAACCCAATTCAATATAAGATTCTGAAACTAGAATGAACAAAATATATTATTGGT
Organism: Chrysolina oricalcia; assembly: GCA_944452925.2. Classification (NCBI taxonomy): domain Eukaryota; kingdom Metazoa; phylum Arthropoda; class Insecta; order Coleoptera; family Chrysomelidae; genus Chrysolina; species Chrysolina oricalcia. The sequence goes on from OX101822.2 coordinate 51,791,247, forward strand.
AGATCTGGTCTATCACTTTCATAATTTCATATTTTTTGTGCACCTTCAAAGCCGTCTGCCAAGATGTTAGACGCGCGATAATGGTCTGCCATTGTTATTTTTCAGTAATAATGATGATATATTTCAAAATTTCCAAATGGCAGACGTGGTCAAAAACATTTATAATTAGTAAAATTTCCCCACCTCGTGTATGGTAGGTATAGGGGAATCACAGTGTAAAATTTCAGGTCTGGTCGATTTCATACAGCTAGCTAGTCACTGGCTCTTAAGCTATGAAATAATAATAATATTTTTTTCTGTGCTGCAACCAAACCAACCAAATAGTCCTTTTTGATGGTTCTTTAGATGAACTCAATAGTCTTTTACTATTTTTGAATACGTTACACAAATCTATTTGTTTCACAATGGAAATTCATTCTCTCCCTTTCTTGGATTTACTTATTTCTAAATTAAATAATTCTCTAGAATTTTCTATTTATAGAAAACCTACACACACTGACACCGTCATATTTTTTCACTCTAACCGCCCATTTAATCCTAAAGCAGCCGCTTTTAATTCTTTAATCTCTAGGTTATTTTCCATTCCGTTATCCCCTGCTAATTTCAATAAGGAATTGTGGATTATAAAACAAATAGCACTTAATAATGGCTACCCTGAATCTTTTGTTTCTAAATTATACAGACATAAGTCTTTGAAAGTTTTGAATGCTAATTTGATCCCCCCACCTACAGGTGGTTATTTACCAAGTCTTACTTTTTTGGGTAAAGTTTCATACGATATTAAAAATATTTTTGATAGATTTATTCCTGATTGCAAAATCTCTTTCCATATTAATAATAACTTAGGTTCCAATTTAATTAATAACAAAGACAAGATCCCTATTATGGATAAATCTGGTGTATACAAAATTTCTTGCTCACAACATGATTGTAATGCTACATACATTGGCCAAACAGGCCGTAAATTTTCTCAACGAATTCATGAACATAAGAGAGTCATTGATACCTATCTCCACTCAGAGATTCTTGATGAAATTAATTCTTCTAGTTATTTTGCCAACCATGTCGTTAATAATAAACATAGCTTTGATATTGTTTCTAATCTTGATATTTTACATGTTTGTAAAAAAGGTCCTGAATTGAATATTCTAGAGATGTTTAAGATAAATAGAATTAATAAAGATGAAAACATAATATCTTTGAATGAACAGATCAAATTTGATTGTATTCCCCTTTTTCAACGCTTTACATTTCTAAAATTCAAAAATAAACAAATTTGTCAAATTTGCCACGAATTACAGTTTTCTTCCCGGCTGGTGTGTTTTCTTCGTTATCCGAGTGTTCAACCTCCTGATAGCTGGATTCCTATAACATTGCTTTACATTTTGATTTTTGTTTTCGTTTTTCACTGATAGATGGCATCTAATGTCAACAATTCTTTATTACCGATAATTTTGATTTTCAACAATCAGACTAGTTCAGCGTTCTTTTTCTTCGACAGCCATTGCTAGAGCACATTGTCGTTGCAAATTTTGTATTAAATTTTTTAAACTTATCAATGCGGGTTATCCATATAATTGAATGGTCACCCACCATTCCACCTTAATATAGGTGGTAGGCCTTACTGCGCCTAGTTCATGTTTTCTTAAATATGTTTTTTTAATAATTTAAATTTTACTACGCCTCCATGCCATGTGAGTATCCATTTTGGTTTACAAGTCCATTCAAAAATTTTTCATAAATTCATTTTCAAAATTGTAATTTTTATATTTGCTATTTCAGTTTGACCTGTAACCTGTAATTTCAACTGATGATGAGCATTTCTATGCTCGAAAACATGTTTTTGATGGTATCATGTTGATACAACCACACTTTTGACAATTTTTTTGCAGAAGCTGTGTTGATAACAGCCCACCCTTTCCCTACCTTAGGGGTCAAATATATATTGTGGAGACGACTTCGAGTTTTACTCAGCCTCTATAGATTATATGTATTTTGATAAGCTGAAAAAGAAATGATAGCAATAATTACATCCGAAACGAACACTATAATTATAATGAAAATTGAAATGAAGTAATTTATATGCACAATAAAATTAATGGCGCAATAAATGTTCGAATTGGAGTCCTTCCATTTCGAGACATTTTTGAACTCGTTTTTTCATATTGTTTATTGCCCTTAATACACTTCTTTGCTGCATTGTTGCGAAAGCATTCAAAATCCTCAATCTTAAGTCTTCTACATTTTCTTGCACCATAGGTGATTCTTGGAGAAAGAATCATCATAACACCACATTTTCGCTAGTTACTATACTTGAGTTTATTGGTGTAACAATGATGTTTTCCTCTGAAAAAAACGGGACATGATGAAACTTTATTATGAAAACCATATAAACAGTTATGCTACAGCCCAACGGTAAATGGAAATTTATCCCGGAAGGCGTCAAGCGCATGAAACTTTGTTCCAGAAAATAGACAAAAACCTCAGCGAATTTGAATCATTCAATAAGCCTCGCAAAAGTTATGGTAACAGAACTCCAGCAGAAATAGAAGACAGTATTGTTGAAAAAGTAAGTTTTTTTTTTTAATTTTAATAAACTCTCAGTAATATCACTGAATTTTAGACTAATGAAAATTTATCGAAATCATTGGTACAAATTTCAGATGAATTGAATTTGCCACAAACGACAGTTTGGCACACTCTCAGGAAGCATAATTTTGAATGTTAGAAAATTAAAACGGTTCATAAATTATATCCAGGAGATCCCGAAAGAAGAAGAAATTTCTGCAACTGGTTGCGTGGACAAATCGAAAGAGACGGATTTTTTTTTGGTATCATCATTTGGACCGATGAGAGTCGTTTCACAAATTGCGGTGTATTCAATATAGACCGGGATCCGACGCCAATTTTCAAAAATGATTAATAACAGGCTGAATCTTCCTGAGTAGCTTCATTTTGCCGAGACGCCCAACTTTTTCCTATACGAAAATTATCGATAGTGGTAGCTAATAAAATGTGCAGTTAGTTTTTCAGTTGAACCTCGAAATAGTTCGATGAAGTACTCGAAATAACTTTTGTCCTACAAACATGTACCAACATGTACCAATGACGTGGTCATAAAAATTCATTAATAACCAGCGGATTTTTTTTCCGTTGCTTGGTTAATATTTGTATAATTGAATGGTCATAGAATGGTAGGTGTTCCCAGTCTTACGCTCCGAAATTGTCGATTCCATGGTACAAATTTTTTTATCAATAACTGTAGGACAATGATAATACATGAAAGGTAAGTGTATTCTTCACCTAAATAATACAGTGTCCTACAAAAAAACGGGTATGTATCGCTAGTCCTACAAAAATTATTCAAAATAACGAATTATTTTGAAATTGTGGTTTAGCTAATTTAATATACTTTTATTTGTGAAGTAATGTTACTTTCAATGTATAATTGTTTGTTCGATTCAAAAATATAATAATTCACGTGAAAAGTTTATGAAATAAATGGGAAATTTTGTTTAGCTTTTATAATTTTTATAAACATATTGAAAACAACAATAACAAAGTAAAAACATTGAAATAATCAATCTGCCCTCCGGGGCGGCTTAAATGATGTCGCATGCGCTACAACAGATGCCGAGAAACCCGGAAAAACCTGCAACACGACATCGTCGTCTGAAGCGCTGAAATTTATAATTGAAAACTTTCAAAGAGGTCAGACGAATCGTGAAATTCTGCTCAACGGTAAAACAGGATGTATGATATCTCCAGAGGGCTCAAAAAGTCCAGTTCGAAAGAGATATTATATTTTACAGGGGGTCAAGTGGCCAAGTAGTTAAAATACCGATCTTATCCACTGTGGTCGCCGGTCGTGGGTTCGAAGCCTAGCGACTGCTTATATTTCTCTGATGGCACAAGAAAGTGGAATAGCACGTAAAAAGTAAGAATTCGTTAATCCTTGGCTCTCACAAGTTTCGTCTTTTGAGGGCTGTTGTTCGTAAGGAAACGACATCTGGTTAACGGAAAAATTAATTTTTAACAACAATGTATGCAACTATCACCAAAGGACTACGCACACATTTAATGAAAGGAAGTCTTACTGTGAAAATAGCTGAATTTTTGTTATGTTGTAGCTGAAGCTAATCTGAGTAAAAGTCTCCATTGGCCCTAATCGATCGTATGACCAGATTCGGCGCTGGAGGGCGACACATCATGAATTTTGAGATTTTTGGAAAAATTTGAATGTTAAAAAAATATCAATATACCATTCATATCCAATATTGAACTAGTGAGCGACTGGTCATTACTGATGACATTCGTGAGAAATATGTTTCATAATACAGAAAAAATGAAACTGTTTTTCTACAAGGAAGTCAATAATATAATCAATTATCCTGTGTGTGAAAACGCATACGAGTGTATAAGTTGATTGAGTTTATCATTGACAATCAATCAGAATGGAAGCTGATCGATCAAAATATAATACATCTAAGCAGATGGGGTGTTTGAAGTAATAAGGGGTTCAACATCATATATACAGGCCATTTTTTTAGCATGACATACTATTGCTATCTCGGAAACAGAGAGACCTACAAGGTCGGTTGAAACAGAAAAAACTAAGGTTTTTTCAGGTCTTGAATATCAATGTTTGTTAATGAGATATTCGCCAAAAACTAAAATTGTCGAATTTCGTTTTATGGCTCTACCACCTCCATTTCGAATGATATAAGAAAAAGTCACGGGAACTTTCAATAATGTTTCTTATCTGTTATAATATGATATAAAACAATTTCCAATGCGACGTTAAGTTCTTTATATTCCATCATCAACCTAATTTTTTCAAATACGACCTCCAGTTTTTTCATCGATCTTTGTAGCCACTTTCATAACAAATTCAAATGAAAATGTAATTGGATGCGGGGAGTTGATAGGACGAGTATTTCATGAGTATAATATCACTTCAATTCTCATATCCTAGTAACAGATATGGACAATTCGTAATAATTATTTCATTTTGTTCCTGAGATATAGCCTTTTCAAGCATTCAAATTGTCATTGTGTACATGGAGAACTGTTGAACTAGCAATCATAACATGAATCCTCATGTAATTGATAAAGACCCATTCTTTTTCAAAGAATTTGTAAAATAAAAATGATAATGGTAATAATATTCATATATTTCTTTGAACAGTGTCTTGTCATGCTATGTAATGCAACACTCTTTGTGAAATATAATTTCTCATTCGAATGGAGGGACAAATTATATTTAATGCGTATATTTAAAAAAAAAAACGATTTCGAATTAAAGCAAAAAAATCAAATCAATTCATAATTCGCAAAACAGCAGTAATAGAATTTTTGACACCTTGTAGATCGAAAACTGGCCATAGGATCGATCTGTGAACTGAATAACGTAATGAGGATGGCACAATTAAGAAAATATCATAACAAAAATGAGGATAAATGTGCCTAATACCTAAATATTTTGATCATTTTTTATTTCAGAATGTATGATCGAAATATTTATAGGCTAGTTGAGCCCGTGGCTTACGGTCAAATAGATTGATTTCACTGCCTTCACATGAAGTTAATTCAATTGGTTTGATTCACCATGAGCAAAGAGCTTCAGATTTGGGTAAAACTAACAGTTAGCCATACAATTTTTGCGCTCACCAAATCAACATGACTTTCGCCTACGCAGTTCATTAGCTACTAATATCAAAAATTTTCGTGGAGTTGACAATTACGGAGCGTAGGACTGGAAACACCTACCATTCAATTTGTAGGACAATATGACCATTCAATTATACAAATATTAACCAAGCAACGGTGAAAAAATCCGCTGGTTATTAATGAATTTTTATGACCACGTCATTGGTACATGTTGGGAGTGGGGGACACTTCAGTCCTACCATCCATTTTGTAGGACAAAAGTTCTTTCGAGTTCTTCATCGAATTCTCTCGAGGTTCAACTGAAAAACTAACTGTTATTAATGAATTTTTTGCACTCACCAAATCGACATGTTTGACGCTTGCGCATTTTATTAGCTACCACTATCGAGAATTTTCGTAGAGAAAAAAGTTGGGCGTCTCGGCAAAATGAAGCTACTCAGGAAGATTCAGCCTGTTATTAATCATTTTTGAAAATAGTCGTGGGATCCCGGTCTAATAGGAATAATGAACATGTCTGGTCTCAGACCAATGAAAATAATTTCAGAAAAGTTCGTCCTCAAGTGCGATTTGAGTTTAATGTATTTGCAGCAATTTTTGATACCTAATGAAATTCTTGGGCCATATGTTTAACAGGAGACATTGAATGGCGAACCTTAACTGAATACCTCGAAGATATTCCAATAGGTAGGTTGAATGGAATCTGGTTTCAACATGATGGAACTTGTTCTCATCGTACAAGAGAGGTTAATCAGTTTCTGAATACCACATTCAACAACAGATGGATAGCAAATAATGGACCAATAAGATGGCCTGCAAGATCACCAGATCTTACTATTTTGGACTATTTTCTATGGGGAACATTGAAAAATAAGATTTACGCTGGCGGAGAGAGAGAAAATGTGGAAGACTTGAGATTGAGGATTTTGAATATTGCAGCAAAGAAGTGTATTAAGGGCAATAAATAATATGAAAAAACGAGTTCAAAAATGTCTCGAAATGGAAGGACTCCAATTCGAACATTTATTGCGCCATACATTTTTTTGTGTATATAAATTACATCAGTTCAATTTTCATTACAATTATAGTGTTCGTTTCGGATGTAATTATTGCTATCATTTCGTTTTCAGCATATCAAAATACGTGTAAACTATTTTTGTTGTAGATATGTTTCATATAATCATAAAAGTTTTGCTATTCGAAGTTCATTGTAGAAAACGCTCCAAGAGCATTGAAAATGTGAAGAAATATGATTTGTTACTTAAAAATGAAAAAAAATACATGGGGAAACGTGAAAGTTGGTATTGTGTTTTTATTTAACTCAGTCAACCAATTTTCAGGGCCGTAACTTATTTAAAAGGGAATAATTCACCCTATTATAATAAAATATTACCGAAACACCCCGAAATATAAAACTACAACAAAAAATACAGGTCCGTATTTAAAAATTCAAAGATGGGGGTGGCCGAAGTCAGATGACACCCTGTATAAAAGAGTCATGGACATATTCTGAAAGCCCACATCAAGTGCCAATAGCAAAATGTAGACAGATTTTCAATATGTCTGCGAATAAAGAAGATACATGCAAAAAAATAATTTGGTATTTTTTGGTTTTTCCTGTATATCTCCAGAACCAAAAGAGCTAATTTCGATTTTTTTTACATCATTGAATAGGTGTCTAAAATACGCAACTTTGCCACGATTTAACCGACACTCTATGTCTTATCGTTTACGAGATCCCCATGTACAGAATCGAATTTGAATAGCCCTGTATATTTCGATCAGTGAAGTTACCATTTACTCACCTGCTCATACCTTTTAGTCTTGTAGTCATTATCAGATATCAGTAAGCAATTCTACCTAGGCATATTCTTTATATTATAAATAATCGTTTGTTGAAGAAATGGGTGCAGCACAGAAAAAAAATAATTGAATTGAATAAAATTAAAGTTGGCCTATTTGTCTATTTATTAAATTACTTGAAAAATAAGTTTCATCCAGTTAACACGTGGGTGAAGGTCGACCTCTCTCCGGCTCTTTGACTATCAGATTATAGTACAACTAAGAAAAGAGACTATCGGACATTATGTTGTTATGTGTTACCGTTTTCCAGAATTAAATCAATGTACTTGAAGAGGAGTTGTTTTTAAACTAACTCAAAGAGAAAAATTTAATAAAATCCTAAGTAAGTTAAATGTTGTAACGTTATTTTTATTCCACCAATGACTTTTCAGGTTATTTCAGAATTTTAATCAAATTTCTACATGGATTTCTCCATTATCTGTACATAATAGTTAAAAACAATTTCGATACCTGAGAGAAAGAGAACCCGTTCTTATATACAGGGTGTCCGGTAAACCTTGTACAATATTGAAACTGGTGATAGACCAGGTCATGACTGTTCAGAATATCGGAATTTCACCTCAGTAAAAATATCACCGTTTTCGAAATAATGGGCATTTTATGAATTTCTGGAAAATCGCTACCTAACCTTGGATTTTTGAGTGCCATGTATACAAATTGGCTTGAATTCAAATATCTTTGCTGCTGAAGATTACTGATGAGTGATGCTTCTAGACGTACAAAACAGTTTTTCAGAAAGTGAAAACCTTTTTTCAAGAAATGAGGGTAAAATGACAGATTTGAGTTTCATCAATTTTTTTTTTAAATTTGACATTATTATCTGAAAGAAATATAACCAATTGAAAGTGGACATTCAGTTCAAAAGAATGCTCATTTTGTCCAGTCTCTACCATGGTATGAAACATACTATAATAATTTTTGGAAGAAGTGGTTTCCATTGAATTAGGCGTGGTTTCAATCTAGGATTCTATCAACTTTTATTCAAGAAAAAAAGGAAACTACCCAACACCAAAACTACGACACAATCACACTCGACGCGCGTGTCGCGAACAAAGTTAGCATCTTCAGGAGCTAAAAGTAGGCTTTTAAGATTTTAAGATTGTGACGTAGTTTTGGTGTTTGGTTTCTTTATTTTTTTCTTGAATTGTATTTACACCAAAGGTTCCAAAATATTCATTTATTTGATCAACTTTTATACTTACGCCTAAAAATTATTTTATTTAGATTTTATCAAGATAAAATGAGGAAATAATTATTAATAATAAAGAATAGACTGCTTGGTAGCATTAAATAGTATGTCAATAAAATTAACTTTTTATGTAATTAGGTCTAATAAAATTATCGAAATGAAATGTCGATTATCCGACATGGCACCGATTAATACGAATTCTTGTGATAAATGTCGCAATTGTCCAACATCCAGATTCCAACGAAGTTTCAGAGAACGACAGATATACAGGGTGTAACCAAATGAGTGCAAACTTTTTTTAGAGATGAATCCTTGTCGAAAATTAAAAATTTTGTTTGAACAACTTGTGAATTCTATCGTAGTTTATGAAATTATTCGGCTTGCTTCATTCAGTGGTATTTATTTTCTTTGTGATGCCGTACATACATCATACTCCCCGAGAATATGCGCATATGCACTACATTTATGGTGAATGTGGAGGTAGTGCTACTGCTGCAGCAGCGCTATATGCAGAACTATATCCGATTGCACAATGCCGCTCATAGAATCGCTGATTTGGGGGCTATAACCTATAACGCATTTGAAAAGGTTCTTCTTGAAAATATTAATATGCGTATGAGTGGATGGAAAATCACATTTTTGTAATATTATTCAGTGCGATGTTGAATAATCGTTATTGTGGTTTAAAGTGTATGTTGATTAAAAAAAAAACGTTGAATTAGTATTTACTTCATTACATCTCATTGAATGCTTCTAAGCAGTTAATTCGTTATTACTCATAATTATTTAATCATTTCATCTTGATAGGATTACTGACAAGTCTAATGGAGTTGATTTTAGCTCAAAATAACATCACACTCTAATATTATTGATATTCTACTCCTTCCAAAAATAATGATCGTATGTTTTATACCATGGTAGAGTCTGGACAAAATGGGCATTCTTTTGAAATGAATATGCACTTCCACTTGGTTATGTTTTTTTTCAAACAATAATGTCAAACTGTTGTTAAAAAAATTGGTGTAACTCAAATCTGTCATTTTACCCTCATTTCTTGAAAAATTGTATTGTTTTCTGAAAAACTGTTTCATACGTATGAAAGCATCACTCATCAGTAATCTTCAGCAACAAAGATATTTAAATTCGTCCCAATTTGTATACATGGCATTAAAAAATCCAAGGTGAGGTAGTGATTTTCCAAAAATTAAAAAAATACTCATTATCTCGAAAACAGTGAAATTTTTACTAAGGTAAAATTCCGATATTCTGAACAGTCATGATCTGGTCTATCACCAGTTTCAATATTGTACAAGGTTTACCGGACACCCTGTATATCGCTTCGTGTAGATTTATTTCCAGATTCATTCAGTTCCCAACTAAAAACAGCTTTATTAGAATTGCACTCAAGTCCTTCCTTCTAGGAACTAATTATTGCTCTGTCCAGAAGATGATTGAATAATTCCTTTCAATTCAATTTCTATAATTAATAGTGTTGTAAACTGTCCTCTCACTTTAAGTTTCATTTTCAATATTATCTATGACCAATCCTTCCACTTTTTCATCAATAATTCAAATGTACCTTTTTGCATTCTCATCAATATTGCCTAGAACAGACAATTTATCACCATTATTATATTTCATAATGCGATATAAACAGTAAACATCAGCAAGAACGTTCAATAAAAAGCGTGAGCTGTAATAGTATATTATACACCAATGTAGAGAAGAGATTTATCTTAGCCGAGCTTTATTATATCGCGAGATGAGGAGCATCGAGGGATAATAAGTTGCGTGGCTGAGAAAAATCTTTTCTACCGCGTGGTTTATATAGGGGAAGGTCGGGTAGCACCGGACGGCGGGTAGTCCCGGACATTTCTATGACGAACAAATCAAGTACTCTTCAAAAACGTAACATCGCTTCTAAGCATATAAACACATGTACAAACAATACCAGTAAGTTGAGGTGGAAGCGCTGAACGAGTAATGTTCTCAGTGCGATCTTGTATAAAATCAATGAATGATATGAAAACCAAAATGTGAGTAAATCAACTTGATTGTGATATTGATCTATAGTGAATTCATTCATCTCCACTACGGTGAATTATTTATTTCATTCTTAGCATAGCTTGAATGCTAGTGGTACGGATATTGAATGATACCCAATCGGGTAGCCTCGGACACATGAATGTCGGGTATCCCCGGACACTTTTCGAAGTCCTGTATTCAACAAAATTAAAACTGAGTCATTGTTTTGCGTTTGGGTTATTTTCTCATTGATTGTATTCAATTCACTACTGTCTAATGTTTCAGAAATAATTGGAAATATCGAAGTTCAAGGAAAGAACAGCTGACCGAGGCAAAACGGAAGAAAACAATATGAAAGGGGCTATTCAGTATAAGAGAAGGCAAGGTTACAATAAAACAAACAGCAGAAATATATAATATGTCAGCATCCACCAAAACTATTTACAAACAGGCTGATTTTGACAGCCTACCCCTGAACCAGTCTCCAAACTAGCATCCAAAAAAAGCACATTCAATCATACTGAGTCTGATTTGCCATCCACGAGTAGTGAAGCTCAATCTGCCTCTAAATCAGCATCTACTGAAAGCACCTTCAATCAGACTGACTCTGATATGCCCTTCACCAGTCGTGCAGCTCAGCTTGCCTCTAAACAGTCTGAACCAGCATCCACTGAAAGTATTTCCAGTCAGAGTTATTTTGATATGCTCTCCACCAGACATGCATCTGTGCCTGCTCTCAAATCGTCAACTTCGTTCAGAACAGCAGATTTATTGAAGCAACTGTCACCTCTTCCAAATGCAACTAGGACACGGTCTCGTGAAAATGCCCTGGAAGATAAAAAAGCTTTTGAGGAAGAAAAGTTTTGGCAGAAGGATAGAAAATGTGACAAAGAAAAAGCGAAGAAAGACATCCAAAATCTCCACCGAAAAGATCATGGTCAAGACAGAATGTATTTTATGTGGTGAAATATTTCAAGAAGACTGGATCCGGTGCTGTGAATGTGAAGATTGTGCTCACTAAGCTTGCGCTGATATTGATATTTCAAACGAATTCTACGAATGTGATGTATACAAGGTTAAAAAATGATCACGTTATCGTTGAATGTTATGTCCGAAGCTACCCGAAGATTTTAGAGTTACAAAAAATTAATGGCTGAAGATTTTTATATCTTGTGATTATAATAATCAGAAAATCATTATCATTTTTGATTATTATAAGAACAGAAGTATATATGTTCACTTTAAAGTAATAAATACACATAAAAAATTTCTGATTGTATTTTTATTCATGCCTCATTGAAGTGTCCGGTGCTACCCGACCTTCCCCTACTATTTTTTCCGCTATATAATCATTTTCACAATAATAAGTATTGGATTCCTTTTGTATTTGTAAGGATTCAATTGAAAAGAAGCAGTTTGTGAAGACGAATGAGTGAAAATTCAGTAGATTAAATTGACATTTCATTTCCATACGTCACTAGCACTGTTGATTTCAAAAGTGACAAGTTGCGATGAAGATATTGTTTGCACTCGTTCTGAGAGTTTATCAAAACTGATGATACATTTTCACAAAAAAAGAGATATTTCAAATACCATAAGGTTTTGGTGGATTAAATCTCATCGAAACTTGCCTTTATTTTGATCGCAAATTGAAAAATAAAATTAAATACAGGACAATCTATTTGAAAAATTACAACTTTAATAGGTTTCATATTTTCGGCACACACAGTACAATATGAAAATATTTTCAAAATGTAGCACTAATGAGTCATCCTAAGAGAAAAACTGTCTTGAAGTCGAATGCTTTAGCCATAATATTAAGGCTAAAGCATATGCTTCTTGTCGAATACTCCTGTATAATATTTTCTTGCCAAGTGCACTTTTCGTAACGATGAACCATCAAAACCAAAGCGATAAACTCTAAATCGATCGAACGGTGCTTTTTTTTGGATATAAATGACACCACATGTAAATTTCCTATAGCGAAGCCGAGCCGTATCGCTAGTCATTGATAAAAACCAATCTTCGCGAGGCTGACCGGCGGATAGTGACAGATTTTGGGACACGATTTTACTCAGTATGCCTTTTGGAGGACAGTATTGTCCGTATATCCTCATGATAATAATGCATGAATCAAAGAGTCGTCGTAGGTTCTTCATATTAAAATATAATAAATATAATTTTAATTATTATTATTATTCGTGTACGACTTTAATCAGACTGCCATGTGTTTCGTGATGAAATAATAAAACTAAAATACTCGAAAAACGATTGGCAGGCCGTTAGGTTGGGTCCGAATGGCTGGTATGATCACGTGAAATTGTATTTGGAAAAAGAAGTTCTCCGCCCATCCTGATGGTATGCCAATGGTTTTTCGAGTATTTTACGTCTATTACTTTATTACAAAACACGTGGCAACCTGATTGGAATCGTACCGAAACACATAATTTTTCGAAAATATTAATATTATTTTTCAATATGAAGAACCTACGACGACTCTTTGATTCATGCATTATTATCACGAGGATATACGGACAGTACTGTCCTCCAAAAGGCATACCGAGTAAAATCGTGTCACAAAATCTGTCACTATCCCCCGGTCTAATACGATCCTATGATAGATAGCTAGAGTGAAGTCGCTTCAAATTTACACATTCTGCAGTGAGTAAGTTGTACTATTCTTAAAACAATGCAAGGGTTTGGTAATCCCTAACTTTTTTGGTTCATTTTTCACTTTGGGTGAATCAAAAAATAAATAAATATATGTTATCTATGTTCTCTTTTTCTCACTTTTTCCAAATTTGATTCAGATTTTTCTGAAAAATATCGCCAAAGTCCATGTTTTTTGATGATTTTCCCATTATATCTTTACCAACACGTTCAAATTTTTTCATTAACTAATAATAATAATAATAATAATAATCTATTAGCCCAAGTTATGCGAGTTACATTTAAGGTTGTCAAAGTATACAAGAAATAGAAACTATCGTAACCAAGTACAGGTACAAGAAATGTCATTAGTTATATTAAAATTTAAAAAGCGTAAAACAATAATTTATACATGAAATTCAGAGTACTTCATTGTACATAAAATTTAAAAATATATAATTTATATAAATTTTTTTAAATTATTCAAAATTATATGACAACAGAGAATACAGACAAACAAATTTCTATATATTAAACAATTGTTTCGTCAAAAATGAATTCGAAATATTCTTCCAGTGAATAGAATGCATTTTTTGATAAAATTTTGATGATTGCTGCCTTCAACTGTTTGATAGGGGCATCTTTCAGTGCATTTGGTAATTTATTAAAGGTTTTTAGGGATATGTGATTAATTGGCTGTTGAGTTCTTTTCAGGCGGTGATAGGGAATGCTCAACGAATTTTTATTTCTAGTTTCATAAGAATGGTAGGATGAATTTGAAGAGAGTGAGTTTTCGTTTTCTTTCACAAACATTATGCATTGTAGAATGAATACTGAGGGTAAAGTTAAGATTCTCAGTTTTTTGGATAACGGTTTGTAGTGTTCTCGATAACTAGCCTTTGCTATTATTCGTACAGTTTTTTTTTGTAGTTTAAATATTCTTCCATTTTCTACGCAGTTGCCCCAAAGAAGAAGTCCATAAGAAAAAATGTAAAAGAAATTACTATAATAATATGTTAGTCCGGTATCTAGAGTTGTGAATTCCGTTAGTTTCCTGATTTGGTACACTACTTCATTTAGTTTTTTGGATAAGTATTTGATGTGTTCTTTCCAGTTCAATTTCGTATCAATATACAGGGTGGGTCACGGTCGATGGTACCTTAGACGTTTACGGAGAACGGGACATAGGATCATTCTGAAAATTTGGTTTCTCAAGTAGTTGCTCTTGGTCTATCGATCTGAAATATTTTCAGCAATGCAGCGTTGCCGCTTATACCAGAAAGTAGCAGCATCTTTTTTATTTCAAATAGGTCACCCTGTATATTACCGCATTTTTGAACTTGTTATTCTTTTTTGATTATTTCTGCCTTATACTCTCCTATACCTATCTCTAACGGTTTTTGAGATATTGGTTATTTTCCATATTTTTTATCCAAAATTTTTATCGAATTGAATGTTTATTTCTGCGGTATTTGGATTCTTAGGAAGTTGAAATTTTGTGTTTGGTTCATCAAGATCATTTACATTGATTCTGTATAGAGAAGTTTGTTCTGCGTTATACAGGGTCGTTCAAAATTCATGATCTTACTGCTAGATACGAAAACAGTTGAAAGTGCGTTTTTTCATATGGTACATCCTGTATATTATGTCATATCCTGAAATATGACTAAATTCCCTTCGAATTGATATATCATGTTCCTATACCTAAATAGCCAGAATTCCGAGATAATAGCAAGTTTCACTTGTAATCTCCCAAGTGCTTGAATTATTGCCGGAAATTTTTCGAGTACATGAATTTTCTTTGAAAATGAAAATGAAACGTACCCTAATTTACAAACAATGAACAAAAGTAAATTTGTACGATTACAACATAAATTCATTAATTATCTGTCAAAAATTAGAAAACGTTCACAATAAATTTTCAAAATGTCGACCATTGGATTCCAAACATTTCAAAATCCGGGTATTTGGAGATACAGTTGTAGCACTCCTTATTTCACTGGCATCTAGCTCTTCAGTGCAGTTGATCACTCGTTGGCACAGGTCTTGTGCACTGTGCACTGTGCATTGTGTGCACCCTCTTCGCTTCGCGACTTGGGTAATTTTCAAAAAATTCATGTACTCGTAAAATTTCCGGCAATAATTCAAGCACTTGGGAGATTACAAGTGAAAATTGCTATTATCTCGAAATTCTGGCTATTTAGGTATAGGAACATGATTTATCAATTCGAAGGGAATTTAGTCATCTATCAGGATATTTCATAATATACAGGATGTTCTATTTAAAAAAATGCACTTTCAACCCTTTTCGTATCTAGCAGTAAGATCATGAATTTTGAACGACCCTGTATAACGCAGAACAAACTTCTCTATACATAATCAATGTACATGATCTTGATGAACTAAACACAAAATTGCAATTTCCTAAGAATCCAAATACCGCAGAAATAAACATTCAATTCGAGCTATGTTTTGGATAAAAAATATGGAAAATAACCAATATCTCAAAAACCGTTAGAGATAGGTATAGTGGAGTATGGGGCAGAAATAAGCAGAAAGGAATGAAAAGTTCAAAAATGCGGTAATATACAGGGTGACCCATTCGAAATAACAAAGATGCTGCTACTTTCTGGTATAAGCAACAACGCTGCATTGCTGAAAATATTTTAGATCGATAGACCAAGAGTAAGTACCTGAGAAACCAAATTTTCAGAATGATCCTATTTCCCGTTCTCCGTAAACGTCTAAGGTACCATCGACCGTGACCCAACCTGTATATACCTAATAACTTAACGCTACTTTCTTGACCACCATTTAAAAAAATTAGCTCACTTGTTTTTTCTGTGTTCAGTTTAATGAAAAATACACCTTGAAAGTTAGGGACAACAAAACCCTTGCATGGCAACATTTTGTATGCGGATAGTAGCACCACAGTCTTTCAGTTTGTATGGTATCACTTCCACTTAAGCATGACTGACAGTGGTGATATTGTTTATGGTGATTCACTCACTAAATTTGACCAGAATCGTATTCAGAAGGTAAAGAACTTCTGTTGTCGATTAATTTTCTCAGGTAGAAAATACGACCACGTCTCCAATAAAATAAGGGAACTAAAGTGACACATAATGGCTAATAGTACCTATTAAGTACAATTTTGTCTTTTTTATATACAAAATATCAAAGAACAAAATTCCTTTGGCCCTCTATCGTAAATTAATACCTAGGTCATCTCTTCATTCGTTGGAAGTGAGAAATAAACATCACTTTAGTGTTCATCGTCATTGTTCTGCCATGTTTCAGAAATCCTTCACCTATCAAGCAGTTAAACTCTACAATACTTTTCTTTTTAATCACACTCATTCATCTGAATATGAATTAAGAACTTTTTGAAAGCCAAATTTTGTGAATTCCCATACTAGAAAATTAGTTACTCATAGTTATATGTTTGATGAAATGCCAGTGCTTTGTAACGGTAATTTTTTTTTCTCGCTTTACTGCATGAATGTCTTTATTATTTACTCGTATTTTGTCTCTCACTAGTACAACTTAGGTTAACTGTAAGAGTAGCCCTAAGCTAAACTTCGCCTACCGAAGAAATTAAAGACGATGTTATTATTATTATTAATGCTTGTAAATAGACGAGAATTTTAATTTTCATGAAAAAAAAGTAAATGGAAGGTTTCTGTAAGAAACTGTTCATTTTAATTTCAATATCATAGGCGGGATGTGGCTGAATTGAAGATTTGAATCTGCGCTCCCGCCAATTCGTAGTTGACCACACACACAAATAGTGCTCAAGCAAAATAATGGCTTTTTCAAATTGTATTTTTTGACCTTTCATCATATATTCATCTTATTCGTCACATGTTATCAACAAAAATGTAATTTTGAAAAATTTTAATATTGAGAATTTCATCATTTGATTGATATGAAATACATCGTTCATTAAAATAGCCATTTGTACAGAATCAACTGAGTGGGGAACATTTTCGTTTTCATACTCTTTGGAGTGCGCATCAAACAGAAAAAGTGTTGCAAAACGGTTGCGAAAGAATCCGATGTCGGATACTTTTTGAGAGTAATCGGCTCATGGAGCTCCATATCCTCATTCTGAGGATCACTGGAGCAACTCCGGAGACGCACCCCTCAGTGGTGGGGGCGGGCGGGGGGTGGGGGGCGCCAACGGGGCCCCCTACCCCACCGCTCGTCGTCCCCATGGGGGGGTGGCAGTCAAGGGATCCAATGAGCCGATGAAAAACATGAAAAACAACTCAACATCACAACACAAACACAAAATACACAAACAAAAAAGAGCACGCGGAGAATTCCCGAGTTTGGACGCCTGCGACCAAGCTGGGGAATGAACCGTGTACTTGGTGATGTGGGCAAATCACACACCGCGGAGCCAGCGCGCCCTGCGGTGTGGGAGGAGCTCATAACACAAGCCAATGTCTAAATCAAGTTTTTTTATGCTACTTTTCTTGAAACACTACCAAACACCCCAACACTAAAACACCAAACACCACACAGGGTCACAGACCATTACACAACAAACACCGACATAAGCTAGGCTGGAGGTCGGTCCACTGAACTTCACAACACATGGATGGGTAACAACTGAGCTAACGGCCAGCAATGGCAGTGTAGACGAAGGGAGAAACCCCCCTGAGAGGGTGCCATTTATGGTTGAACCCCCTCGCCGAGAGGGTTCCCTTCGTTGCCAAACGTGGCACATTTTATTATTTATAATTCAATGTAATGTTATTATTCTGAAATGTAAAATTACTAAAACTTGTAAAATAAATATTTTTGGATTTTTTGGATTTGGATACTTTTTGAAGTTTTTGAGGAAACAATGTGAACTACTCGACTATCAGGCTGGTGCAAAAACGAATTTCAAACGCTTGAAATGAGCAAGAAGGGAACAGGCAAGGACTAGGTGAAAAATATTGTTGAGGTTCCAACTTTGGGGAAAAAACAAAATTAACACTCAAAATGGTGAAATGGGGATGTAGTTTAGGATTTTTTGCGATTTGCAGCGAAACGTTACCTTCTAGTGGAAAATTTTCGATAAATCCATTGTAGATAATGAAGAAATAAAAATCTTTTGCTTTCAACTCTTTTCGACACAACCTCAAATCAACCGCCAAAATGTCGAAAAACCGATTTTCCAGTATTTGATTTTTTTCTCGCGTAGCAATGATTTAATTTACATGAAAATTTGTAAGCATATGTTTTTTTTGGTGTCAAATGATCATGATTCTTTCGCAACTCAGAGGACACCTAGTTTTCGAGTAATATACCCTTTTTTCCACGAACAATTTTTCTGGTGTTTTTTTTATTTAGAAGGTCTATAAATGATAATTTCAGTTGTTGAAATGTCTACTCTAAAAAGGTCTATCTAACTTAATGGTTAATTGATGCTTAAAATTGAGAAAACCGACAACAAGTCTCTCTAAATCATAATTTTCCCAATATTTTCAATAATTTGCAATAGCTGTAAAAAAAGAATATAAATGATATTGATCAATTAATTCTTTAGTGTAATTATATACTCAAATATTTTAATCCAATTAATTCAATATAAACTACTTTTTGTTTCAAAAATAATGAAGAGAGTCGAAAATTCTTGAAAATATTGAGAAAACGGTGATTAAAGAGACATTTTTCTCAATTTTAAGTGGTTTAACGATCAATACACCCCCAAGTCACAGACCATTTGGTAGTAAACATTTCGAAAATTAAAATTTTCACTTATATACCTTCAAAGTATATAAAAATATCAAGACAATTTTTCATGGAAGATTAGGGTATCTTTTTAGAAAAATGTGAATAACTCGAATACTGGTAGTATCTGATTGACAAAAAAACTGCTTATTCGACACAAAAAAGACATATCTACAAATTTTCATCTTAACTGAATCATTTATACGTGAGAAAAAGAATAAATACCAAAAAATCGTTTTTTTGCCATTGTGACGGTTAATTTGAGGTTATGTCAAAAAGTGTTGAAAAAAACTTATCGATTTATTAATTATCTACAACTTCTCTATTGGACAAATTTCGCTAGGAGGTCAGATTTCACCGAAAATCTCAAAAACCATTTTCAACCCTTAAACTGCATCCCCATTTCACCATTTTGAGTGCTTTCGTGTTTAAATATTTTTTTCTTAAAAAAACATCTACAACATCCTCCAGCTGGTCCTTGCCTGTTACTTCTTTTCCACAACTATTGAAAATCATTGAAAATATTGAGAAAATCATGATCCAGGTAGACTTGTTGGTTTTTCTCAATTTTAAGCGGTTTAACTATCAATAAACCACCAAGTCACGTAGACTATGTGAAAGAAGACATTTCAGCAATTGTAATGATCGCTTACAGACCTTCGAAATTCAAAAAAATACAAGAACAATTGTTTGTGGAAGATAGGGTATTTTTTTCGAAATATATACATAACTCGAAAACTGGTGGTCTACTCAATTGCGAAAATATTGTACTCATTTGACACCAAGTAAGATATATGCTTACAAATTATCATGTAAATTAAATCATTTATAAGCGACAAACCAATTTTGACGGTTAATTTGAGGTTATGTCGAAAACTGTTCAATGCAAATGTTTTCTATTTTTTTATTATCTACAACTTCGCCATTGAACATTTTCTGATAAGATGCCATGTTTCGCTGCAAATCGCTAAAAAAAGTTTTCAACCACTAAACTGCATCCCCATTTCACCATTTTGTGTGGTTGCGTGTTTAATAATTTTTTTTCCCTCAAAGTTGGAACCTCATCAATTTCCCACCTGGTCATTGTTTGTTACTTTTTTTTCAAAAAAATTATAAGCACCAGTCTATACAGAGTCTATAGATTTTTACTTTTACGAAAGATTTTCTCTTTAAAGCACAATATTTTAATTCAAGATTAGTATATTGTACAATGAGCATGAAATAACATACATTTCCCACGAGTAGGTAGGTATATGAAATTTTGTAGTGCGAGTGAATTATTTTTTTCATAACATATTCTATCAAAAACACTCATGTCGTCATTGAATATACAAATATTGAAAAATATAACGAAAATTGAACGGTAAGTACTCTCATCGATTTCAAAACAAAAACAAAAAAAAAGTAACTTCTCCAGGATTCGAACCACCTACCCCATTCCAGCGGAGAACGACTGCTCCCTTACTTTGCCAACTGAGCTATTTCAGATATTTATTTAATTGCTATAATACCATATCAAATAATGTCAAATTTTAAATATCACTATTTATTTTGATAATGTCTTAATTACTTTATATTTTGAAATTAATTTTATGAAAATTTATTAAGTTATTATCAAACAGTCGTTAATAGACTAGATTCGATCTCATATTATAAATCTCGCGGATAGATAAAATCATTCATAAATAAAATGGACAAAAACACTCGTAGGAAAAACATTGTACCTAACTCTTGCGGAAAACGTCTTTTCCGCCCTTGACGGCTTGCCCGAACTCCGCTCCACGTTCGTGCATTTAAAGACGTAATAACATTTGTTGAACATGGTTTACGATTGCTGAGAAAGTGCAAATTGTCAAAAGGTATTTTCAAGGATCAAGGACGTACATTGCGTCAGATTGAGAAAACAATATAACACAATATAAAAATGGTCGATTATGGCTTCACGGATATTCAGACGTCCTAACTTCCCTAACGGGCTGACAAACCTTTAACTAGAAACATATTGGAGATCTGTTACAAATATCTTAGGCCAATCAACAGGGCTATCAACCTCAGCTTAAATTGTTCCGCCGATAATTTTTTCAAAAATTGTAGAACACAGTGTGCACATTACTTCTGAGAAAAATTATCACCTCCAGGGGGGGTGGAACCCCCCAAAAAACGCATTGAAATTAATTTTTGAGGTAATTTCGAAATATCTCAAAAAATTTACTTAAAATCCAAAAAATAACTTGATATTCAGAAAGAGCACAAATTTTGACAACCAAAATTTTAAAAAATTGCACGGTATTCTTGAAAAAAATTGTTGAAGCTATATGCTTTCGCAATGGGGCAGGTGTTGCGCCGGCTCCCGCCAACGTGCATTTTTTCAACCAGCGCGTGAAGTAAAGTTCTATAACTCCTCACATAAATGTTCAATTCGGATCAAACTTACTTCATTTTTAAGATAAAGATCGCAGCTTTGTATTTTGATAGTACTTATATTTATACGCGCAGTTGCCAGCTGCAAAATTGCAATTGAAAATCTTGTAATATTAAAGTTCCTGACTTCGTGAAATAATGCTTCTGATTACTGAAATAATGTCTCATCACTTGTCGCAAGTAACATGAACAGTTGAGAAATTGCATAACGTTTAACCCGTTCAAATAATGTTGGTTTTAAGTACGAGTGTTTTCAGTTCTTCGCGTATTTTAGGTTACAAAATTTTGAGGGAGTTTATAAATTCAAATGCTAATAACTAGAGATAAAAGCACGTATCAACATGAATGAAAAGCCAGTTTGCAGAAAAAACCCTGCTCTTATTGAAAATATTCATACAAATTTGGGTACTTGTACAAATTTTAAATGCAATCCAGTCAATTTTTTAAGCACTTAAAACAGAGGTTACTTGGCATTTGATCGCATTATTGTTCTATGGAAAGAAAAATAAAATCAGTCCTTGATGGAATATGGGGATTCGAGACCGAGGAAGACAGTGCATGAAAGGAAACTGTCCCGAAGTGTACCTGCTTTAAACTCATTGAAATTTCAAAACCTGAAAAATATCGGCTTGGGACCTTTTCAATGCGGCAGCTAGCGCGCCGCTCTATAGTATACAGCAGCGGCGCGGTTCTGTCGGTGCGCAGTAGGCAGCAGTCAACGATGCTCTATGTAAACGTCAGATAATATGAAAGTTCCTGTGCAGAAAAACACTGGATACTGGGAGACTGAAGATGAAGTAGATGATGAGTTGTATGAGTGAATAAATATATTTTCCCATACATTTCTAGATGGTGATTACTTGTGGATACATTTCTCCATACCCTTTCTCGATATCATTGAAAAACACTCTCATATTTCATTACCTCTGGTCCGCGTTTGATGTATACAATAACTTGATCTTCTCTCGAATTTGCGAGTAATGTTCATAATAATACTTCTAAATCTCAATAACGACAGTTCTCAACGACTATTCAACCACATTTATATCTAAGAGTAGTAGAGTAAGAGAGTTTTTTCGAATATTCTCCCCCTTCCCTCTCACCCCAATGTTTCCGCGATACGGGGGATATGCCCCGAGTACGAGAGGCGGGAAAATCGTATCAAATAATTTAACCTATTATTTTTACAAATTTTCGCTCAGTTTCATTACTCAGAACTGACAATTTCACATATTCATAGAAAATACCTCAAAAAGACACGATTTCGAGAAGGGGTTGATGCCCCGGGAGGGGGTTTAATTATTCAAAATAATTCGCCCCCATTATTAATACCGATATTCACACATATTTATTGCCCGCCCAGGGCTGAAATGTCAAGAAAATACCTTCGAGAAAAAGTTTTGACGATTTTAGGGGGGTTGCACCCCCCCCCCCCCCAGTTGATTTTTCATGAGAAAAATTGCTCTGTTTATTGGCCTAGCTGACGTGACTCGATCGTACAAAAATGGTATGTGCAACATTTTGCAAAAAGGGTATTTGTTGCACTCAACATGATTGCTGCTCTTCACTTCGTATCGAGCTCCGAAGAAATATACACTATTTGCACTAGTTGTACATATCACTATTCGAAGATAATAGAGTACTTTATGGTAGAAATTTTGTAATGAAAAAAG
Organism: Chrysolina oricalcia; assembly: GCA_944452925.2. Taxonomy (NCBI): domain Eukaryota; kingdom Metazoa; phylum Arthropoda; class Insecta; order Coleoptera; family Chrysomelidae; genus Chrysolina; species Chrysolina oricalcia. The sequence goes on from OX101822.2 coordinate 51,814,461, forward strand.
GTGACCCAATAGGCAATCAAGTTTTAATACAGTCCTTGATGATGGGAGAATCACCCTCGACAGTTTTGATAAAATTACCTGATGTACAAAAATATTCCTCTTTAACTTAAATTGAACGTCGTTAAGTAGTTCATTCATCTGTACCCTGAATCGATTTATGTACTCGCTATGATTTTTTAATTAGTCTAGAAATTCTGAGTCCATCACTAGGTTGTCTTTCACAAATACCTCTCAGTTCATTAAAAAATTCTCTTCATTTATCTGGCTTTCACGATGATACCTCAGGAATATGAGATAATGCTTTTCTTCTTGAAGTCAACTGAATAAAAAAAAATGATTTCTACTATAAAAATCAATATACGTGAATATTTCTGTTCCTTTTTGATGGATCAATCGTTCTCAAAGTTATCAAGAGTTTCGTGCAGAATATTCACGATCAAACACCGTGAGCTTAATCCGGTGAAACCTCTTAGTGGTAATTTCAGATGCTGTTACGTACTCCAGTAATCAAGCATGCTTTGAATTGAAGCATCGGTAGCGCTGATTGTGGAGTGTTTCCTCTGTGCTGGTTGATGGATTTCATGAGTACTATAAGTATGTAGTATTACTTCTTTTTTATAAATTTTATGGAATTGTTACGGAATGTCAATGTTTTGAAAAAACTGAAAAAGTATCCACAGTCCTACGAAACTGCTGCTATTGATTCACGTTTTGTTTCGTGATTATTTTATTGACATTCTGGAAAAATGGAAAATGTCACATTTTCCCGCAACTTTCCTTAATGTCTCAATAAGTTTCAGTAATTATCAAATCTGACAAAGATCGAATAGTGTAAGGAGAGTATCAATTTGAGGAAACAAAATAATTTCGACAAAAAAGTTGAAAACATCCATCTCTACACACATTTGTGGTTGATATCTGACCGAAAACAAATACTGCCCCTTACGGTCACTGAATTATATCTGACGTTCACTTGTGTACCATTCCTCACGGACATAATTGCAAGTGATAATTGTAATTTTATTTATTCATTTATTTGAGACAATGCCATCCAACAAATACTAATCCAATAATAGGACGGCACAGCATAACAATCAGATTAACAAATTCAGATGATAAGTGAAATAAGACAATGCGATAATAGCGTATGTGTGGAGAAGATAGATATATACAAAATTCAAATTCAATTACATATTATAAAGAGCGGAGAGTTGAGTTTTCAATCGCTTTTTGAACATTCGAATTCCTACACAGAAGAAGTCACTCGAGTCGCACATTGTATTTTATGTTACTACACATCGGATGAGAGGTGAGTTACAGTAATAATTGCTTAAGAAATAGGGCACAAAAAATATTTGTGTATGTTCTACAATTCAGAGACAAGCATCTTAAGCAAGCATCAGAATCTATCAGGTTATTCACCAATTTGAAAATGGAAATAATATCATAAAAGTCCCTTCTTGATGAGATATGTTCGAGTTTGTGAAATTTAATGTTACTATTGTATGAGAAATAACTTCTATATCGAAAAAATCTATAGTTGATTGTATTTACCAGTTTCTTTTGAACATATTCAATTCCTTTAATATATTTTTCCAAAACAGAATTCCAGATCGTGCTTCTGTATTCTAGAATTGATCCGACCAAAGAGTTGAAAAGAGCAATTGAGAAATCTAATGTCTAAAATCTTTGTAGGTGCTGAAAATAAATCCCAGCATTTTCAATGCTTTCCTAACAATTTTTTCAATATGAGTTTTGAAACTTAGTTTTTTATCCAATATTATACCCAGGTCTTTAACTTCCGATACTTCAGGAACTATAACATTAATGATAGTGAGTACAATAATAGGGGGATCAGCAGTGCGAAATGATTGCCAGTTTTTTATATTCAGGGTTAGTCTGTTAACATAACAATAATCAGAGAAACAATTAAGGTCGTCTTGTAAATCTTAATAATCCAATCTCTTCTCAATCTTTTTGTAGATTTTCAAATCGTCCGCATACAGAGAGATAGGATAATACTTCATTTGTTTGGAAATTACATGTTTCAACATTAGAATCGTGTTTTAAAGAGAAACATTCTCAATTGAAAATTGAAACAATACATGACTCCTCTGGAAATGGAAAAACCCTACGATAAAATTGAAGTTACTTTTTTGTAATATCTAACAGAAAACAACTACTTCCCCGGCTAAAGCCACGCTGGACATTGAACTACATCTGATAGATATTGAGAAAGACCCTATATAACTTGGAAGAAAAAATCTGAAAGTGAAAATTTGCATTTTCATTTAGATAGTTGATTATTTATTGAATGTCCAGTTTCCATTGTAGATTCTTATCTATGGATGAGAAGAGGGAGAATGTTATTCAGAAATATCACTCACAGAAAATCGCTCATTCCATTGATGCGTGAATTGCATCTCTTTCGCTAGGCCTCCAATACATTTAAGTCGACAAAAATCTATTTCACTCTTCTAAGATCATCAGGGAAATCGGAAGAATTGGAAAACATACTCTTCAGAAGCAATTTCACACTGTAATGAGGAATTGTTGGACTATTTCTTGTGCGGTGAAACTTCGAAAATATTTTTCTGAGATAAAACCCGTCATGGGTATGGCATGCTGATTTAATTGAAAATATGAACAGGATGTTCATAAAGTCAGTTATGGAATCATCTGCGACTGAAAGTTGGAATTCAGTCGCTATTTTCCATCGTACAAGATAACCTCTCTTGGAAAGGGATTCATGTTTTAAAAAGAAACATTCTCAATTGAAAATTGAATCAATACATGACTCCTCTAGAAATGGAAAAACCCCTACGATAAAATTGAAGTTACTTTTTTGTAATATCTAACAGAAAACAACTAGTTCCCTGGCTAAAGCTACGCTGGACAGTGAACTACATGAGATGGATATTGAGAATGACCCTATATAACTTGAAAGAAAAAATCTGAAAGTAAAGTTTGAGATTAATTTCATTGTAGATTCTATGAACAATTTCTATCAGATGTAGTTCAATGTCTAGCGTGGCTTTAGCCAGGGAACTAGTTGTTTTCTGTTAGATATTACAAAAAAGTTACTTCAATTTTATCGTAGGGTTTTTTCCATTTCCAGAGGAGTCATATATTGATTTAATTTTCAATTGAGAATGTTTCTCTTTAAAACATTAATCCCTTTCCAAGAGAGGTTATCTTGTACTATGGAAAATAGCGACTAAATTCCAACTTTCAGTCGCAGATGATTTCACAACTGACTTTATGAACATCCTGTTCATATTTTCAACGAAATTAACATGCCATACCCATGACAGGTTTTATGTCAGAAAAATATTTTTAAAGTTTCACCGCACCAGAAATAGTCCAACAAATCCTCATTACAGTGTGAAAATGCTTCTGAAGAGTATGTTTTCTAATTCTTACGACCTCCCTGATGATCTTATAAGAGTAGAATATATTTTTTGTATTGGAGGCCTAGCGAAAGAGATGCAATTCACGAATCAATGGAATGAGCGATTTTCTGTGAGAGATATTTCTGAATAACATTCTCCCTTATCTCATTCACAGATAAGAATCCACAATGGAAACTGGACATTCAATAAATAATCAACTATAAAAATGAATATGCTAATTTTCACTTTCAGATTTTTTCTTTCAAGTTACGAGGCTTGTTTGGTAAGTCCGTGACTTTTTAAATTTCCCGCGCAGTAACTTTAAATGCAACACTGCTGCTGTCAACCACCATCTTTCAATAGACTACTGTCAAATTTTGAGCAAGCTGCGACATTTGGTTTGTGTTTGACAGCAATTAGAAGCAGACAACCTCGTGAATTTTAACAAAAATGAAAAAAAGTGAATTTCGTGTGTTGATTAAGCATTATTTTTTGCGTAAAAAAACCATAACTGAAACCAAGGAAAGACTTGATAAATACTATGGGAACTCTGCACCATCAATTTCAATGGTTAAGAAGTGGTTTACTGAGTTCCGTTGTGGTCGTACCAGCACAAGTGACGCCGTACGTTCAGGTCGCCCAAAAGAGGTCATCACGCCAGAAATCGTCGATAAAATCCATGGAATGATATTGGACGATCGGAGAATAAAAGTACGTGAGGTAGCTGAGGCTGTAGGCATCTCAACTGAGCGAGTACATCACATTTTACATGAATATTTGGACATGAAGAAGCTATCCGCGAGATGGGTGCCGCGATTGCTCACACTCGACCACAAGCGCAACCGTGTGACCACTTCAAAGGAGTGTTTGGCAAAGTTCAATCGCAATCCGGGCGAGTTTTTACGCCGTTATATAACCGTAGACGAAACATGGATCCATCACAATACCCCAGAGACCAAGGAACAATCAAAACAGTGGGTGTCAACTGGTGAACGTGCACCAAAGAAGGCTAAGGTGCGTCTGTCAGCCAACAAGGTTATGGCCACAGTTTTTTGGGATGCACGCGGTGTCATTCATATAGATTACTTAGAGAAGGGTAGAACGATCAACGGCGAGTATTATTCAGAGCTTTTAGACAGATTCGATATTGATTTGAGGCAAAAACGACCGCATTTAGCGAAAAAAAAAGTGCTGCTTCATCAAGACAATGCACGAGTGCACACGTGTGTAGTCACTATGGCAAAAATTCATAAATTGGGCTACGAACTACTACCCCATCCAGCATATTCTCCAGATTTAGCCCCTTGCGACTATTTTCTTTTCCCAAACCTGAAGAAATGGCTGGGTGGTAAGAGATTTGGGTCGAATGAAGAGGTTATAACCGAAACAAACGCCTATTTTGAGGGCCTTGAGAAAACCTATTATTTGGAAGGAATAAAAAAACTGGAAAAACGCTGGACTAAATGTATTGATCTAAAAGGAGATTATGTTGAAAAATAAAACGATTATTTGCCAATTTTTTTTTTCTTTATTCAAATAGTCACGGAGTTACCAAACAGCCCTCGTATATGGGGTCTTTCTCAATATCTATCAGATGTAGATCAACGTCCAGCGTGGCTTTAGCCGGGAAAGTAGTTGTTTTCTGTTAGATATTACAAAAAAGTAACTTCAATTTTATCGTAGGGTTTTTCCATTTCCAGAGGAGTCATGTATTGTTTCAATTTTCAATTAAGAATGTTTCTCTTTAAAACACGACTCTAATGTTGAAGCAATGTATTGGAGGCCTAGCGAAAGAGATGCAATTCACGCATTATGGAATGAGCGATTTTCTGTGAGTGATACTTCTGAATAACATTCTCCCTTATCTCTTTCATAGATAATGATCTCCAATGGAAACTGAACATTTAATAAATAATCTGAATGAAAATGCAAATTTTCACTTTCTGATTTTTTCTTTCAAGTTATATAGGGTCTTTCTCAATATCTATCAGATGTAGTTCAATGTCCAGCGTGGATTTAGCCGGGGAAGTAGTTGTTTTCTGTAAGATATTACAAAAAAGTTACTTCAATTTTATCGTAGGGTTTTTTCCATTTCCAGAGGAGTCATGTATTGATTCAATTTTCAATTGAGATTGTTTCTCTTTAAAACATGAATCCCTTTCCAAGAGGGGGCCCAGAACCTATACGACATCGAGGATAAAATACCCAGATGATGGGGAAAGTAAAATATCTTGGAGTAATTCTTGACTCCAAGGTGACCTTGAACCAGCATCTAGAAAAAACAATGAAAAAAGCGGTGACCTCACTAGTGGTGGCGAGACGATCATTTGGAAAGAAATTGGGGCTGTGACCACATATGCTGCACTGGGTGTATAGCAAGGTGGTCATGCCTTCCATCACATACGCCTCTTTGGTGAGGTAGTCCAAGACACGATAGAAAGGATCCATAACAAGACTAGTTAAGATGCAACACTTGCCTGTCATGGAATCACAGGGGAAATTAAATCAACACCAACTGGAGCCATGTTGACACTCCTGGGACTGCCTCCTCTCCACCTAGTGGTGCGAAGGTAGGCAAGGCTTGGTTTCTCTAAACTGCAGAACACACCCGACTTGAACGTTGGAACGGGACACATGATCATCGTTAAAATTGTGATCGGTCCAGGATCTAGAAACAGTGACACACATACTGTGCTGTTGCGAGACACTACACTGCAAAAAACAGGCAATCTTCGGAAAGCCATCTGGAGATCCAGAATTAAACAGGTTGCACCCAGTAAAGAACTTGTACAAACTCGTACATGGCACGAAAGTACTGGATTGGGTACTGTGACATTACATAGGCATGATACGATGGGCCTATAGGCCTAAGTGTCACCGGGGGCAACAACCTGACGTGCCTAGAGAGGTGGAGGTTTTATTGAGTAGCCCTGAGAATCAGCAGAAAAGAAAATAATGATACTATCCAAAGGATTATTATCGCAGCGCTACTCGAAAGATGAGTAAGAAGCACTCTTGGACTAACAAATTGACGTTAGATATAATTCAATTTCCGTAAGGAGAAGTAGTTGTTATCTGTCAGATATTTTCCTCATATTTCCCACTTCACGGAACGTATGGCGAGATGGGTGTTTTCGGTTTTGTTGTTGAAATAACATGATTCATTGAATTGATTTTCTTCAATACACTTTTCGAACTTCATTCGTTTTGATGCATATATTGTATGCCCAGAGTTTATACCGGGTGACAACGAAATCATTGGCCAGAGCGTTATTCAGTTGATTTCCAAATTAGACTTTAGACATTTGGATCGTGGATATAGTTTCTTAAACCTCATTTTTTTATGAAAAACAATTGAATGGCATTTCCGGTTTCGCCGGAAATAGGCCTAGCTCGATAATTTTTAATGGAACCCTGTAGTTATTTTTACGCCATTCGATAAAGCAAAAAGGTTCCTTTTCAATGACATCTCAAGTGGATATATGTTTTCAAAATGGCGGCGCAAGAGACATTTTTTCTAAAATCAATACGGCTTCACTGTGAAGTCATCGATATAATTTTTGTCAAGCAAACTAATAAAAGAGCAAATAAACAAAACATTTTGATTAGTTTTTCATGGAACATGTAAAATTTTTGAATAATTGCCAATCAGGAATCTTTTCAGTAATTCTTTCAAACGACATTCTTTATATTGAATTTTCCAGAAAATTTTATATAGAAAATGGTACTTTTTCTGAATTAAAATCAAAGTATAAGTCAGTATCTACAGATAAATGCCTGATACACTAAGCTTTTTGTTTCTATTACACCTAAATAAATAACTACGTCTGCATAAATTTGAGGTTTTATATTTGAATTTTAAATAATTTCCTTATTTTAAACTATTACATTGAAGAAACTGAGTGATGAAAAAACTTTTTGCTGACACGAGAACTCTGATATTTTCAGTAAGTTTCTTGAATGTTGTTCCGAAACCAAGTCAATAGCTTGTCTAATTCAATTTTCTAGGATCTCTAAAGTTGATGAAGGAGTTGCATATGCTTTTTTCTGAGAATACCCCCATATGGAAAAGTCCATTGAAGTCAAGTTGGGCGATCTGACTGGCCACCGGAATGGACCACTCGTACCCAAATCGTTCAGTAAGATAGTTCGTTGCAGCTTTCGCATTATGGACAGGAGCGCCACCTTGTTGGAAGATGATTATTTTTTCAACCTAACCCAGAAACATTCGCGGGTGTATCCACAACAACTCACCAACTTTTATCAAAATCTGATGTGATGCATAAGGCGTGTAACTGCCAACGCTGCTGCATATTCAACCATCCCTTTTCATGAAGTTTCCTAGTGAGTGACATGCTGACATTTACTATAAACTAAATGACAATGGTCAAATATGGATAATATAATCGAAATTTTGAATCCTACAGTTATTGAGAATTTCCAGATTCATAGTAGCTTTACCAACACGTATTTTCAAATGTTAATCAAATCGCAGTGAAGAGTTAAAAAAAACACCTAAATTTTCATTACCCTCCTTGATTGGAATCAATGACAATAATATCAATAAAATTTCTGAGTTTATCAACATTCTGTTTGGGTTCGAAAATCAGTACTACAGTAGATTTGTTTTGATTGAGACAAAGTGAATGAGCAGACGACATTTCAAAAATCGACCAAAGATCTTCATAAATATGCTAATACTCTACTTCAAAATCGTCAGGCATAAGAGAGTACTGCATATCATCAGCATAGATTTCTGCTGGACAGTGAAACCTTTTCTGTAAAATTTGCTTTTTTTGTTTTTTCTCTGTACAGTGATTAGGAGTTTACTGAAAAATGCAGCACACACTGAGAAGATAACAGTACCCAAAACGGATCCTGGTGGTAACCCACATCGTGTATTCATTGCATCAGAAGCTTGATTGTTCAAAATAACCCGCTCCCTGTGATCTGTATAATATGAATTAGAAAAATTCAGTGAATTCACGCTCAATCCGATATATAACGCAAAATTTTCAGAAGTATATTGTGATCGAAAGTATCAAAAGCTTAAGAATAATCTAGTAATGTCAAAACACTAATACATCCAATATTTTTACATAATAATATTATTCCCTCATAAATACTCGAACCCAAAGGTGTAGCATGTGCCGGTAAAGGACGGGTATTAAATCCCAATAACAAGACATATATTTATATCAATAAGCAAAAAGTTTATAGTATTAAATACACACACACATAGGAACCTTTACCTGATATACATACAGACACATATAGACATATGTACATGTATACCATTTAACTTTAATTGTCAGGAAACACCTGAACATAGAAAAAATAAAAAAGCAAAGTGAAAAAAATAACATAATTTAACTGAATCACTATTAATTCAATAAGCTTCTAGAGTAAAGTACATATAAGCTGGGCCTAACTGTTTTGGCTAGCGTATAAAAGTATCTTAATTATGGTTCTTCACTTGACCAATTGGCTTATAATAAATGTCGAGATCTGAACAGAATTGATTGAATAATTTGCTCATTGCTACGACTGGTGATTTGAGAAGTATGTTAGTTCTTGTATTGGGTACTGGGTACTGGACCTGAAGCATTGAATTTCACTTCCGTTTTTATTTATTAGCTTTATAATTCCCATTATGTACAGTCCAGCATTTATTCGTGCGTTTTTATTAGGTCATCTCCATTATCGACTCTCCTTCTCATCGTATATCCTCAATTTTTCAACAATTATCCGATTATCTTGTCAGCATTTAACGCTTCAGGGTATTTGAGTTTTACATCAAACAGAATTATAATGAACCCTTTCGCTTCAGGGGAATCCGAAGTGGATTTCCGGGTAAACAAAAATGTCACACGGTTTTCAAGTTCCATTAATCCTTCTCGACGCTGTCAATCAATTCACGAGGCAATATATAACCAACCATATTCAAGCCAATTTGTCTCCGGAAATTGATTTTTCCATTCGATTGAGTGTACTAACTTCGGTATTTTTCCAATCGAACAGCAAGGGTTATTCGTGTCAACAACCTCATCATTTTTGAATTCGATGTTTTTCTTCTGAAGGATCTTGACATAGAACAAATGACTATTGGAATTGCACCAGACTGATTATACGGTTAGTCTGAAAATGGCGTTTATTGGCCTCTTGACCTATTCCTACCATTCACCTACGAGTACTCGAGATCTTTGTTTGGAAAATGCTGTTGACCACAATCAACTTAGTAGGTTGGTTGTTAACGGGTTTTCACCATTACCTATGTATTGTACAGAACCTAGCTGTTTACATCCTGGTCTGAAGTTGTGAATGATCACAATCTGTAGTAGTGAAATTGAGTAGAGAGTTGTCACATCTCGTAGATGTTAAGTCTTTATCATAAACAAAATTGTGTCACTATACGTATTCCATTCGATAACAATCAAAGAATGAAGGATGGTGATAGTGCCATTAGAAAGCAACTTAAACCTGTATTACTTACAAGTTTCAAAATCCAAACTATCGAAAAAAATCATTACTTGCGTCTTCAAATGGTTGTGTAGAGTTTAATTTGTCTGGTCGTCTGTCAACGCTGTTGAATATCAATGTTTGTTTTCCATAAAGTAAATTTCTGAAAGTTCTGTCATATTCTGTTATTGCTTTTTCGTGAGATTATTGTTGAAATAGTGTTTTTCGAACTCATTTGTTTCATATAGTGGCAGTATAATAGACAGATACTCATAATGGTGCAATCTTGTTGGGTTTGCAAACACTCCATGTCTTCGAACCCGAATATCAGATTCCATTCGTAAGTACCATAGGTATCAATCTGTTTTTGCCGATCAAAATGAAACCAAACCTTTAAAATATATGGAGATAATGAAATAGACACTTCTCGAACCATTTACTACTTCATTAGGTCTTTGGATGATGCATTTAAAAAAAGGTTGCCAAAAAGTCCAAGATATGTCTATCAAAATTTGAATTTATCTTTAGGTTTCCAGCTATGTCATAGAAAAAGCAGCTTGGTTGAAAAAGTTGGGGATGGAATGTTCAACTGAATGTATTCCAAAGTATGCTAGGATTTGCTGCGAATATATATTCTTCACAATATCCTCTTATTATATCTATATAAGAACATGTATCTATTGAATATATAAGTTACCATTTTTCTAATATTTTTTCTCAGTCGACTGCCTCCAGCTTTCCATTCATTGAAAACGAAAGTCTTGAAAGTCTATTTTATTTTTATTTTGCAAACTTTGTGAACCTAATTTTCTAAGGATTGATACTATTAGTCAATGAAGTATTGCATGACATCAGTTATGTCATACGAGTTTCTCTATTTCACTAAGTCCCATCAGATGTATATTCTATCACTTTCCAGAGCTGGGTAATTACAGGTATTTCAAAAGTTATTACAATTACACAGTACTTCTTCAAAAAATGAACTAATTGCAGTTACAAAGTACATGTCAGTGTACATCTATTTGCAAATTGAAACTAATTATAGCCCTTTTCAGTCAGGCAATAATGTCTTACTAAGAGTGTGTTATTGTGTTATATGAAATGGATGTTATTGCTGAATCACTGAATAAATGACCAAATAAATAAATAAAAATGAAAATAGGAATTACCAATTACTTTTTAGTACTTTTCGGATAAAATAACAAATTATGATAAAACTGGGGAATTGTAACATTTACAATTTTTCAACGATTGAATCGCAGCCGCCAGAATATATCCTCAGAATACTTTTTCATAATTTTTTTGAATAATCATTGGATTATTCAAAGCCAACTACCTTAGAACTGAAAAAAATAAAGAGTGTATTGAATCACGTCTGCTACGCCATCTCTTGACGACATAAAATAGATCGAATTTATAAATATATGGGCATTCAAGTTTTGATATATTTGCAAAGCTTGAAATGTAAACATATTGTGGTTGGTAGAAAATAAATATATTGAAAAGCAAATGAAAAATATTGCTAGAACCTATAAAAATACTGGCCCCAAATTTTACATATCTGCAAAAACACTTTTTACCCAAACGTGTAGCAAGAAGTAACAAAGTACAAGGTGGGGTACTCCATATCACACGGTCTGTCGATGCCAGGCGAAGAACTTTTATGGAAATTTTTCTGCTCGATTAGTGCCTGCCCCTACTCACCTATTCACAAAGCCAAGAAGCACCGAACAACGTGTAAATAAGATAAACGATAAATTTGTAGTTTGCCATCAAAATATTCAGTGTTTAGGCAACAAAATTGTTCAGTTAGATGTAAGATGTAATATCAGAGAGTGAGTTGTTTTGTGACTTACTATTAATTTCCGAACACTGGCAGAATAGTGAGCAGCTGGATGTGACAAAGCTGATAAATTTCAGTTTATGTACTGGTTTCTGTAGAAGTGAAACCAAAAACGGCGGTGTAGCAATTTTTAAAAATGACGCAACTAACTTGGAGTTTGCTGTTCTCAACTTAAAAAACGTATGTATTGAGGGTGTGTTTGAATGCTGTGGCATTAGATCACAACAGATCAAAACTACCTTTGTTTGTATATATAGACCACCATCCGGAGATTTTAAACTGTTTTTAGACCTACTTGAAGGCTTATTAACAATAGTATGCAAAGGGAATGATAAGGTAATTATAGGAGGTGATTTCAATATTAATTTTCTGATGGAAGGCACAAATGTGAACCTTCTAGAGGATTTATTAACCTCGCATAGCATTACGTGTACAGTATCGGAGCCAACCCGAGTGACAGCCTCCTCAAGTACTTGCATTGATAATATTCTTATTGCCGAACTGGCAGATTTCAAGGTGAAGATCAAGGATTTCCGCTTATCTGATCACTACGCCCAAATCATTGAATTTTCCATCAAAAATACCAGAAAAACACCCCTGCACCAACTTCTCGCTATAGAAGTTTCTCAGAGGAACTGGCACAATATATACAATGAAACATGTCCAAATGAAGCATACAATATTTTTCACCAAATCCTTCAATATTATATTGAATTATCTTTTCCACTGAAACGGTCAAAACAAAGAAAAAAATTCAACTCTAACCCGCTTACCCCTGATCTCCTTAACCTCAAGAATATGGTCTCTCTTTATTCGGAATGTGCAAGAGAAAACGAAAATTTTAAGGGCATCTGTCGCCAAGTTACTGAAACATACAGGGAGAAACTAAAGCAAAATAACCAAAGACACATTGAACATAAGAGTAGCAGTTCACACAACAAACCAAAGACTATGTGGCAAACTACAAAATCCATTCAGAAAAAAAAATAACAAACCGAAAGATATTACCATATTTGAGGGAGAACATAAGGTGTCATGTTTTGATATATCCAATAATTTCAATGCCCACTTTACTCAAACTGGAAAACAAAAGGACATTGATCTCAGTTTTATGGAAAATATAGTGGCACTTTGCCCTAACTCAATTTTTTTCCATCCAATCACTGAATACGACCTTTTTGAACTAGTCAGAAAATTGAAAAATTCCAATGCACACGGACACGATCATATCTCAAACAATCTCTTGAAAAAATGCGTAGAGGAATTAGGTTATCCGTTGATCCATCTGATAAATATATCTATGAAACAAGGAGTATTCCCTGAAAAATTAAAATCTGCACTCATCACTCCAATGTTCAATTAGGGCGACTTTACTAAATATGAGATCTATAGAGGAATAAGTCTTCTTTCTAGTGTATCCAAGTTGTTCGAAATGAATATTAAAAATCAGTTACTAGCATTCTGCCTTAGAAATGAACTCCTTTCGTCAAACCAACATGGTTTCATGCAAGATAAAAGTACCGAAACAGCCTTATATGATTTCATTGAGCATGTTGTAACAGCCTTAGATGGCAAGTTACAGATTTGTGGTTTGTTTATTGACTTCTCTAGAGCGTTTGATTGTGTCGATCACTACTTACTGATCCAAAAAATGCATCGATATGGAGTCCGTTGTGTGGCTCAAGACTTGATGAAGTCATACCTACAGGATAGGTCACAATGTGTAATAGTTCAAGATACTCAGAGTCAGTCCTTGCTTTGTAAACAAGGAGTACCACAGGGATCCATTATCGGGCCACTGCTTTTTCTTATATATGCAAATGACTTGATAAGCTATCTTCATAGTCTTTCGGAGGTACATATTGTGGCATATGCTGATGATACCAACTTTCTTGTCACTGACCATAATGCAGTAACACTTGCAAAAACAACAGAAACTATTTATGAGAGAGTAAGGACATGGGCCGATAAAAACCATTTAGCACTCAATATCAGCAAAACAGCATTGGTAAAATTTACAATTCACAACACAACCGAAACTTTCAAAATCTATGAAGACAGCCAACTAGAGATGACATCCAACTCAGTAACGAGAATGCTGGGTCTTACTCTAGATTATAAACTCACTTGGAGTCCTCATATTGATTCACTATGTGATAAACTGAGAAAGAACTGTTACGCATTGAGATTCATGTCAAATCATTGTGGAAAGGAAGTTCTATTGAATCTGTATCATGCCACTATTGGCTGTCACTTACGCTAAGCAATCTTGAACTGGGGTATGAGCTCTTCTGCTCAAAGATTATTCATTCTGCAAAAGTATGCTGTAAGAATAATTGCCAAATTAGGATGGCGGCAGACATGCAGAAATTCTTTTGGAGAACTAAAAATACTCACAGTTGCCGGTCTATATATACAGGGTGGGTCACGGTCGATGGTACCTTAGACGTTTACGGAGAACGGGACATAGGATCATTCTGAAAATTTGGTTTCTCGAGTAGTTGCTCTTGGTCTATCGATCTAAATTATTTTGAGCCGCTTATACCAGAAAGTAGCAGCATCTTTGTTATTTCAAATAGGTCACCCTGTATATTACTGCATTTTTGAACTTGTCATTCCTTTCTGATTATTTCTGTTTCATACTTCCTTATACCTATCTCTAACGGTTTTTGAGATATTGGTTATTTTCCATATTTTTTATCCAAAACATAGCTTGAATTGAATGTTTATTTCTGCGGTATTTGGATTCTTAGGAAGTTGCAATTTTATGTTTAGTTCATCAAGATTATGTACATTGATTCTGTATAGAGAAGTTTGTTCTGCGTTATACAGGGTCGTTCAAAATTTATGATCTTACTGCTAGATACGAAAAGGGTTGAAAGTGCGTTTTTTTTAAATACGACATCCTGTATATTATGAAATATCCTGAAAGATGACTGAATTCTCTAATAATTGATAAATCATGTTCCTATACCTAAATAGCCAGAATTCCGAGATAATAGCAATTTTCACTTGTAATCTCCCAAGTGCTTGAATTATTGCCGGAAATTTATCGAGTACATGAATTTTCTTTGAAAATTCATGTATGAGATAAATTTACGGCAATTAATTCAAGCACGAGGGGGATTCGGTAAGAAAATTTCACACCGAGAAATGAAAATCATCCAACAATTCATAAGAAATAACTAACGATGGTTTCACCTGAACTATTTATAACCACTGAAATATTGATATGTAAAATACTTTATAAATACAAAATTTTCATCAATAACAAAAAAAAAATTAAAAAAGTTATGTTCTCTTCGTGGATTGAACCATCGACCTAGCGACTCAAAGGCCGCAACACTACCGCCGACCTACGGGACTTGTGATAAAATCTTGTGACAAATGGTGTATTGTACTTCTTCTGAAATATGACTTCAGAATTGACAATTTCTGCAGTAATCGTGGAGAAAATATTTTCAGACACATTCCAAATATCTAGTAAATACATAATTATCTCCTTTCATATGAAAACTAGACTTCCATTTGTACATTGAAGCAAAATATCAACTTGTCACATGTCAAATGTTTGACAGAAAAATTTCCTCTTATTAATTTCGCCCAGGGTACCCAGGAGGATAAAAATTTCCGGAAATTTTTAGGGTTGCCTTGGTATCTAAACAAGAACGAATTTTTTGATGGTCAATCCACGATGAGAACAAAACTTTTCAATTTTTTTTTGTTCCAAATTTAAACACATTTATTGATGAAAATGTTGTTAAGTATTTTACATATCAATATTTCAGTGGTTATAAATAGTTCAGGTGAAACCATCGTTAGTTATTTCTTATGAATTGTTGGATGATTTTCATTTCTCGGTGTGAAATTTTCTTACCGAATCCCCCTCGTGCTTGAATTAATTGCCGTAAATTTATCTCGTACATGAACTTTCAAAGAATTCATGTACTCGAAAAATTTCCGGCAATAATTCAAGCACTTGGGAAATTACAAGTGAAAATTGCTATTATCTCGGAATTCTGGCTATTTAGGTATAGGAACATGATATACCAATTCGAAGAGAATTTAGTCATCTTTCAGGATATTTCCATTTAAAAAAACGCACTTTCAACCCTTTTCGTATCTAGTAGTAAGATCATGAATTTTGAACGACCCTGTATAACGCAGAACAACTTCCTCTGTACAGAATCAATGTACATGATCTTGATGAACTAAACACAAAACTGCAACTTCCTAAGAATCCAAATACCGCAGAAATAAACATTCAATTCGAGCTATGTTTTGGATAAAAAATATGGAAAATAACCAATATATATATATATATATATATATATATATATATATATATATATATATATATATGGGAGTATGAGTTAGAAATAATCAGAAAGGAATGACAAGTTCAAAAATGCGGTAATATACAGGGTGACCCATTTGAAATAACAAAGATGTTGCTACTTTCTGGTATAAGCGGCAACGCTGCATAGCTGAAAATATTTTAGATCGATAGACCAAGAGCAACTACTTGAGAAACCAAATTTTCAGAATGATCCTATGTCCCGTTCTCCGTAAACGTCTAAGGTACCATCGACCGTGACCCACCCTGTATATGAAATGTGCATATACGTTCATAAAAATAAACAAAAATTTATGGCAAATCAACAAGACCATCCATATCCAACTAGAGCTAGAGGTTTACTAATACCGAATCCCCACCGAACCTCTCTTTATCAAAAGAGTCATCTCTACCTCGGACCGAAACTATAACAAGTTAGATACGTCTATTAAGGATTCAGTGAATATTTCCATATTCAAGAGGAAACAAAAAGCATATCTTATAGAAAAAAATTGCTACACCGTTGAGGAGCTTTAATAACAATTTTTATAAAATGTAACTTATCTTCATATGTTTTAGTCATTTTTTTCATGTCAATTTATTGTTTCTATCTATATATTATTTGTTTTTACACTGACGTCTTCCTTGTTATTGTACAGAAATATTAATTGTGATAATTTTATATTTTTTAACAAGCGAAATAAATATTATTATTATTGTTATAATGGCAATTCGAAAGGTTTTCAAGACCATACCCATCTGTCCAGATCTTTCTGTGAAAATTATGAAGTAGTCTATAGCCACATCCAGGAAGTGCCATACAATCCTATGCCACCATTTTCGGCTTTTTCTGTTGTTTCGGTACGTGGTTTTTAGTTGAACGGCTTTGTCAACAGAGCCCATATACCCATATACTTCCGACATGGTCCCAGACGGAATTTCTTCAAAAATCAATTCGTTTTCCATTCTTTCCAAGTCTACGTAACTCCATTTTCTCCCTAAAATTAATTACTAGCAAATTTTCAGAACATTCCGGTGGTTGCTGCTTAGTGGTGTCGTTTGAAACCACTACAATTGTCTAAAAAATGACTTGTACAAAAAGGGGAAAACATGCACAACAAAATTATATTAAATATACATCATCATTTACTAACAAACCCAACTACCGTCAATTTTTCCCAAAATTAGCTTTTGAAGACTATTAAATCACTTGCACCTTTTGGATATCATGAAAATCACCCACCAGCGCCAGCGGTGAGACGGCAGAACACTTTGGCCTCCTAGCGCCAGAATTGCCATGTTATTTTTTGTTTTCAAAAGATGGCACTACCGTACAGCTGTTGCGGTGTCGCGTTAAAACCACTCCGCTGCATCCTCAATATATTTTAGATAGGTGGTATCATCGTGATAACACACAGCTTGAAAGGGATAAGCCGGGAGAGTAGTTGTTTTCTGTTAGATGTCACAAAAAATAGCTTAATTTTTATCGTAGGTTTTTTTCCGTTTCCAGAAGAGTCATGTTTGTCAATTCTCAATTGAGAATGTTTCCGTTTTCAAAATGAATACCTTCCACGAACGACGAAAAATAGCAATACATTTCATCTTTCAGTCGCAGATGTTTTCGCATCTGATTTTATGAACATCCTCTTCATAATTCCGATAACAACAACATGTCATACGGTGAAACATCGAACAAGTTCGAAGGTTGAAGGTTGAAGGAGAGCACCATTAACTCTGGAAATGTCGGACCTACTCTTGCACTGATGAAAGGCAATAAACTCGAACCATATCTGAAGACGGTCATCCCCAGCCGAATGAAGGATAATCTTTTGTTTGCTTACAATAAGCACTTGCAACTTGAGTCTTCTTCAAATTATTGTTCTCAACTCCCGAATGGATAAAACAAAATCCTCCAAATTTTTAGGGGTAATGATAGATAAAGATTTACGTTGGACCGATCAGGTAAAAGCAATAATACGTAAATTGTCGACAGCTTGTTGTCTTATCAGATACCTCAGGGACCAAATAAGTATTCACAATATCAAAATGTTTTATTTTGCTTATGTACACTCTGTGATTGACTACAGCGTAATCTTCTGGTATAATTCACCAACATCTAATGATATATTCATCTATCAGAAAAAAATCATAAGAACTAGGCTTAACCTTAAAAATGACACATCTTGCAGACAGTGGTTCATTAACTTGGGAATTATGACCGTTCATTGTGCCTACATATTTAACATTGTCATTTTTGCCAAAAAGTACTTGCAAACATTTCCTACAAATAATCAACAAATAGACAATATGGTGACAAGAGGAAGCAAACTTTTACACATTCCACTACATAAAACAAGTCTATTTGAGAAGGGTCCGTACTATAATTGTATAAAAATATATAATGCTTTGCCTCCTCATTTCAAAAAAATCAATACCATGATTATTTTCAAAAAAATATTGAAAGAATATTTGACTGTTAATTACTTTTATTCACTGGACGAATTTTTTAATTTCTGTAAAATGTAATGTATGGCTAATTTTATTTACATGTGCTTTTTTATACAGTCTCATTAATGTATGCTGTAAATGTTCGTATCTGTATTTGTATTCTTGCATATTAATTCCAAGGATTTGTTATATGTGCGTATATATATATATATATATATATATATATATATATATATATATATATATATATATATATATATATATATATATATATATATATGTTTATATAAGTGTTTTTATCAAAACTAAATGTATATGACGTTGCTGATGTTTCATAGGAAATTCATGGCAATAAAGAAATTATTATTACTATTATTAGCCAGGGAAGTTGTTGTTTTCTGTCAGATTTTTGCCTCATACTTTCCACTTGGTGGAGATATTTGGAGAGAAAGGGTGCTTGAAGATTTTGTCGATTTTATTCATTTCATGTCATAAAAATTGTTAAAATTGTTTTGTTGTTCCTCAGATCGTTTCCTTTTTGGCGCCAGACTCTTGGGAGATTTTTTTCAGGTGGATTGCTTGGTTTGATTACCATATTATTACCTTCTTTGTGGTCAGAGTTATTTTGATCGGAATTCCGTTGTAAGTCGTTTGCAGGTTCCTTTGACTCTAAATTTTTGATGGGCTTTTCTTCAGCCACTTCGTCTTCTTTAGGATAATTCTGATTTTTTTTTAAAATTGTTTTCTCCGTTAACCAGCTGTCGACCCCTTACGAAACTCGTGCGAGCCAAAGATTAACGAGGTGTTACCTTTTTACGTGCGATTCCTAGCACTTTCTCGGGCCATCAGAAAAATTTCTGCCGTGGCCATGGTTTGAACCATCGCCGACTGGCAGCCAAAGTGATTGAAACAATGTCACTCCAACCACTCGTCTACCTGGCCCCATAAGGTAACTTCTAATAGGGTACCGACATCATTCTGAAACTTCAACGAATTTCACAAATATTTTTTCTTCGTAAAGTAGTTGGGATGGTGTAATGAAATATTACTGTTTTCTATTCCTATGAGTAACTCAATATAGAGTAAACTGAAAAACCCTTTAACCCCACAACTAGCGGCTGGTGAATTCCTCTTTGCTATGAAGTTCAATATGCCTTGTGTGAGCGGTTGAGTCCTGTAATTCGATAACTGTAGTCAGGAAATGTTCTGTTAAACTTTGAGAATCGCAGCAAACAAGCTGAAAGGAATATTTGTCCTCTGTCATAGAGCAGCGGAAGCAGGTCCCGACTAGAATTTAGAAAATCATGAGTGTTTGCATCAATTATTTTAGTTTATCTGAAAACTTAGGGAATCCGAATAATTTTATGGCAGTTTTGGTATTTAACATCACTGACGATAATCTGCAACAGTGCAGTAGGTATTTGAAGCATTGTCATTGGAAACTACGAGATTTTGAAAAAAATTGCTAGGAAAATTTTTCAAATTCTGGTTGAAGAGTAGTTATCTTGTGGGAATGGTGTATAGGGGTATCCAGATTGAATGTCATTTCTAAGATCTTCAAGTATTTCTCACGAAACATTATGTTTCCCATTGGTGGATTCAGGAGGAACACAGGGACGCCCTCTCGCTGGATACATCCAACATTCGTATATATTTTAGCACAAATGAACCAAAACAAAATATGTTTTGATTTCTTACCACAACAGGTATAGTTATTTCCGTGATTATGTTTTTGACTTCTCACCAGATCAGGTTTAGAAAATGGTAGTAATGGCTACGCAAAGATAAGTGTAATGTGACCTGTTTTAATGAATGTTATCAAGTAGGCTATTTGTAGAAGACCTACAAGTTTGCACATTCGCCATATTATCTGTTCAGTTACAGATCGACAAGCGTAAGGATGCCTCTGAGATGCGCAAACGATAGAAAGCGTGAGTAGATGTGCAACAAAGATCGACTACTGTTTAATAAGGCAGAGCGATTGAGCTCCTGCCCTACTCCAGGGTTTTGTCTACTGCGCAACGAATTCTCGGAGGCATCCTCAAGCTTGTCGATCAGTAAATACTGTACAATCGTAAATAGTGAATAGCATTAGAAAGTTGGACAAGGGTGTCATATTATTGAGTCAAACCTGATGGAAACAATGAGAACTCAAAATCTGAAATTAGTTTTGAACTAAAATCAAAGAATAAAGATATGGTCATGGTGGAATAGCAAAATAATATCGAAATTAATGAGTATTGAATTCATCAACTTTCAAATATGGGTGATCCATCCAGCAGAATATTGGGGCATATTTGAAAATATACGAAATCATATCTGAGGTCGACAATAAATGAAGAGAAACTGACCGGCTTGGCGTAATTGTATATACATAGGAACGAAATAATTTTAGATAATGTCATCGACCGTTTTGCCAAACAGAAAAAATAGATATTGTTGTGTAGCTGTCAGATTCCTGTAATTTCAATATTTACTTTACCCAAGCAAAGGTTTTGAAATGATTTCTAAAATCATCAGTGAATTTCTTTTATTCTCTGACATAATGTAGATGACTCATTTTTTATTGAAAAGATTCACACTGCCTATCTCGCGAATGCCACGGTTTTAATTATACATGGGTTTGAGGTATAGTATTTCATCGATTTCTCGAATAATCAATTATTCCTTTGTAACGAAAAATAATATTGTTTCCTAGACAAACTTCGAAACATTTCAATGACAAAATATCTGAAATGTTGTACCGTCTTTCTTCTTCCACATAGTTCGCATCTGGGTTGTCTTTTACCACTAAGCATAAAACTGTTGGTGAGCCACGTATGTCCAATTCGTAGTCGAGTTATTATCACTTGTTCCCTCCTGGGCAAGTTATTAAAAATTTCCATGGTATGACTGACGGTTTTACTTTTCTGAGTTTTGATTCAGACCCAGCCCAATCTACTTTCCATTTCTGTGTATTAGTATAAAAGATATTTCTGTTTTGCATTGTCTTCAATAAATTGTGACCGCAACTGACAGATCTATGATAAGAAATCTGAAATACGTTGTGAAAAATTTGAAAGAGATAAAAATCTTTCAACCATTTAGATGATGGACTTCCGAAATATAAGTAATCAAATACCAACATACACCATACAGCAACATACACCACAGATACCAATGAAGAATGTTCACAGATTCTCAGAATAAATGAAAACCTCAATATATTCAATATCTTACAAATGAATATACGTAGCATAAATAAAAATATTGATGAGTTTTTGATTATGATGGAAAATTTGAATTCTACTATAGATTGTATAATATTGAGCGAAACGAGAGATATACTTGACCTGAGTATCTATGACATTGAAGGGTATGATATTATTTATAATGGTAGCAGGCTGAATCAGAACGACGGTGTTGTTGCTTATATAAAATCTTATCTGAAGTAGGGTAAAAGGGGTAGTTATTGGCCTCATAAGGATTTGCTCAACGGCTACTTCGTTTCAAAATTACATAAAAGATTTTTTTGCATATATCTTATTAGTTCACTTGGTAACTAGTTCTCATAAGCTGTCCTGAAAGAATCAGGGGCCAATATTCAGCAGTTTTTTTTTTATTATAAGGCAATAATTAGGATTTATCAAAAAATGCAATAATTGGCCTCTATGACATAGTTATTGGCCACATTGAATTACAGTAATTGGCATCTCTAGATATCCTTAAGAAAATTGATAGTGGTTCATTTTGCCAATGAAAAACAATTTTACAGGTGTCATGAGATGATTAAAATATCAAAGGTAGTTGGCAAAATAATTTCAAATAAATTATTTCAATAAAATTTATTTTTCAAACACGTTATGCAAGTGAAAACAGGTGAATTAGATTTGTGAAGTTGATATTTTTCAATACATTTTATGTGAAAGGTTCTCATGCACCTATCACATTTGATACCAACAATTTCATGTGAAATATTGAGACTGCAGGAGAAACAGATTCCCGTAAGTAACTGGGGGTTATTGAAAAATGTGAGATTATTCTGGATCTTATTTTGATCATGAATTTCCTGTCTTCTGTCTTCTGACGATTTCACAAATGGTGTTTGCATTATGCCTTCTTCAAATATATCTTTCAAGACATTTCTTTTTACGTTCGCCAATTTCTCCTCAAAATAACTCATTTTTGGTTTCAGTATTTCTTGAGACACTATATTTATTTTCTTCGCCTCCTCTTGAACCTTGGCGACTTTCGTAACTTTTTTTTCAAAGGTTTTGGTTTCCTTTTTCTCTCCGCCATATCTTGCCCCCCTTTCAACTTTTTTAGTTCTTTCTCCTTTTTTTGTTCTCTTTCCTTTTTTTGTTTTCCTTATCTTTTACTTTTTGCAGTTTCTCTTCTTCTTTCTGATCCTTAATTTTTTTCCAAGTACTAGAAGTTATTACATATGGCATTCTTTCACAATTCCTTTTTCCTTTTCTTTCTGAAGCACCAGGCAAAAACAAATGATTTTCTATATTTCTATCAACAATCTGGAGAACTTGGTTTATGGACTCTTAATCTTCAGTAACAAATGAACTCATGTTCTCTTCCAAAACTATCGGAATATTCATTATATCAAGTTCAGAAGGATAGCTTCCACCTACTTCATCGATGTTTTGTATATCAATTTCTACACTGTCGTTCTGTATCACATATGTCAAATCCGTTAAACAAAGGTCAGCATGTTTTTCGATGTCGCTCACAACTTCTTTGCTTTCTGTTTCAGTAACATCCAAACTCACTACGGTAACTTCATTTGTTTTGCGGGTTCCTGTTTTGCTTCCTGTTATATCGACGTCCACGATTTCAATAGGAGCACTTGTTTCCCGTTCCTGTTCCACGTATCTTTCAATCTTAGATGAATTATCTTCGAGACTGTCTCTGCTTTGTTCAGTCAGGACGTCTTCACTGTTTTTATGAAAGTTGGGATTTTTTTCCTTAAATTTCAGCCAGAGATTGTGAATTACAGTAAGTTCATCATTTGCTTTCGATACATCAAAATCAGCTGCATTGAACTCACTGATTCTGTCTCTTCCTACAATTTTTCTGAAGGTATCATAATCGACTGACTCATATTGTTCTTCCGTATCTTTCATATTTTTGTCTTTGCCCAAACATTTGGTAAAATCTATAGCATTAGGGTTCCATGGAAAAATACCACAAGCTCTGAACCCATTCTTGATTATATCTGGCCGAACAGATTTGTTTATAACACATTTCAATAGTGATGCAAATTCTTTTTTCGTTACTCTATTCTATTCTATTACTCCCCTCCTCCACCCATCTTTTAGAGGCTTGAATGTCGAAACGTCAGCAAGTTGCAGAATTCCAGTGGCGTTTGGATATAGGGAGACTAGAATTTAATTTTCTGTCCAAATGAGTTTTATGTCCGTCAACAAAGAGGATAATGGAAAATTCTACATTTAGACTTTTTACGTAGGGATAGAAAGTGTTGCCTATATATTCATAGAATATTTTTGTTTTCATCCAACCAGTGTCACTACAAGAAATACTGAATTCATTTGGAACTGATTCAGCTTTTTCTTTTGGTAAGCGTTTATAAGGGTAAATGATTAAAGTGGGAGTCGTGAGACCTGATGCGCTAAAAGTGAACATTACTGTCAAACTAGTCTTTGCCTGGGCACAATCAATCTCATAAACATTCTTACTGCCTCTGGGTGCTAACACCTTTCTGTTTTGAGGACATAGCTGAAAGTTTGTCTCATCTCCATTGAAACTGCGTTCAGGATATTTGAGAATATTGAAATAATTCTTCTCTTTCAAATATACCGAGATATCTTCAAACCATTTCTTGATGTCACTTTCTCTAATATGTGAAGAAGCTGCAGATACTGCCTCAGATTTCCTTGTAGCCATATCCGGATGTCTTTCCATGAATGCCCTATACCATCCTTCTCCTGGGCAATTATTTTTGAAAGAATTTTGTCGTGGTTTTTCATCGAGAAATTGTTTCACAGATAACTGAACATCTTCCTTACGGCGTGGAAATCCTTTTCTATGACATTCATTGATCCATTTAACTAAAGTTGCCTGCCTCCTCTTGTGTGCTGAGAATGGGTGAAGGGCCATGCGATATTTTCAAAAATTTGTCAGAAAGCCGAAATTGTATTGTCGCCCTCGGAATTCGGTATTTCTTTGCTGCAACTCTCCTTGGCATTCCATTTTTTATATCTCTTATAGCACTCAGCAGTTCTTCTTCACTGTATTTTTTTGAGCACATTTCATTTTTAGCGGCTTTTGGCATTCTGAAAAAAATAAATACGTTCTAAGGATGTTCTATATGGGACGAAACCTCTGGAAATTATTAATTTTGTATGGAATAAATTATGACTATTGATGTAAATATTAGTTATTGGCCTCGGACATATCATAGTTATTGGCCGTGGCCAACTACTGGTATAAGGATATACTTTAAGAATTATCACCCTAAGAACGCATTATCGTTATTGAATATGATTTAAGACATCACCATCCCACAAATGGTTCCGAACTGAAAAAATACAGTTATTGGTCGTGGCCAATGACTATGAATAATCGTGATTCCTTATACCCAGTTATTGGCCTTCCACAATATTTGTAAAATTATTGAAAACTGAGGTTATGAGGTTTAGATAGTCAATTAAGACGTGATACATATCATACAAAGTATTAAAAATCTATAGATTCAATGCTATTCAGTTTAAAAGTAATTGGTGTGCTTACCTGATGTTTAACAAAATCACAACCTAACGCAATATTCAGAGAAGGGCTTCGGACATTTGACTACGAAAAAGTCAACGTTGAACTGACAGGGTTGCCAATTAACGGTAACGTTGAAAACTTCTTGAACTATGTATTCGCAGCACAATATGTATTATTGCAACAGTGTAACGCTTATTATTCGTATATTAATATGGAGAGGCCAATCACTGTCACAGGGCCAACAACTGTAGTGTCTACCCTATGATTACGAACTAAAGACCATCACGAACGATATGAAAGTATTGAATATAGAAATCACTACGAAAAATAAAAGCCTTGTACGAGTGGCTACTTTATATAGGTCACCAAATACCGAAGTTCAAGATTTTAATATTAGCCTAGAATAATTCTTTGAGAAACAAAATCGTGATTTCAGTTTATTTCTAGGGGACATAAATATTGATTTATTGAAACCAAATGAAAACCTTACAGCGGAGTATCAAAACATACTCAATGAATTCGGCTTCATTTCTACCATAAATGAGCCAACAAGAGTACAGGGCGACAGCAGTGCATGTCTAGATCATATATTTCTTAAAACCCATGTTAACAATTTCGAAAACACTATTTCCCTAGAGCTGAAATCAGCCATCACAGATCACAATACAACAATCCTACAAATTGTACTCAATAAAAAAAAATAATTAATAAAGATAGCATTAGGCTTACAAACTTCATTGACACAAAAAAAAATAATCATACATTTCAAAATATCTTCCGGGATCCAGTATACGATGAGGTTGATCCACAGACTGCAACAAAACTGTTCATTGAAATTGTAGCAGAAAATGTAAACTTATGTACAGAAAAAAGAACACTTCTAAGAAAATCCAATAAAATTGCAGCATGGTTGACAAATGCTTTGCTGAACTCTGTTAACAAAAAAAATGTATAAAGAAGCTCAGAGAAACCCACATAATCTCACTTTAAAACAAGAATTTAAAAAGTATAGGAACAAATTAACCTCACTTATAAACAAAGCTAAATTCAACTTTTACAAAAAACAAATTGATGGGAATAAGAATAGTTCGAAAAATTAATGGGGCATAGTTCAGCAAATAAGTAAGACAAAAAAAAAGTTGGCATTGAAAATATTGAGAGTGCGGATACAGGAGAATTACTAGTGGAAAAATTTAATATTGCCAACGAATTTAATAACGGTTTTAGCAAAATTGGTAAAACGTTAGCTGATAAAATTGTGAGAGATGAAAACTATAGAATTAAAAGGAAAACTACACCTAATTATTTTGTGTTTGGACCTATCACAGCAGATGAAGTGCACAGAACTATATTTGAGCTGAAAAACGGCAAAGCCAACGGATTAGACAATATAAAAGCTGAAATCTCAAAACTAATCAGTCCATACATTATGCAACCATTGACTCATTTATTCAATAATTGTATTGAGCATGACATTTACCCAACGGTCTTCAAAATTTCTAGCCTCATTCCTATATTCAAAAAAGGCAATGTAACCAATGTTAATAATTATCGACCTATATCACTAATCACACATATATCAAAGATTTTCGAAAAACTTATAAAACAACGCCTCGTTAGTTACTTGAACAAGTTCAAAACTTTATCCCAACACCAGTACGGTTTCAGAGAAAAATCATCAACACAGGATGCTGTGAAAACCCTCACTGCAAAAATAAATCAAAGTCTTAATGACAGCAAGCCGTGTTTATGTTTATTCGTCGATTTATCGAAAGCCTTCGATACAGTTAGTCAATGACTTGGTGTTTTTCGAAAGCTATCTTACCAACAGACATCAAGTTGTGAGGATTGAGGATACTCTCAGCAATAAGATGCCTGTTGAATATGGAGTTCCGCAAGGGACTGTCCTTGGTCCTAATATTTTTAATATATATATATATATATATATATATATATATATATATATATATATATATATATATATATATATATATATATATATATATATATATATATATATATATATATATTTATATATATATATATATATATATATATATATATATATAAACGGGTTATTCTCACTGGAAAATAATGATAACATTATAGGTTTTGCCGACGACACGGCTATTTTTTACCAGGCAGACACATGGAATGATTTGAGAGTTACTGCGGAAGCTGGATTCTCACTAATCAAACAATGGCTGGATTCAAAATTAGTAACAGTGAATACGCAAAAACCACCTACTTATACTTCACCTGTAATTCCTCTAGTAGACTGACCTTCAACCAGCTTGACGTAAATTTTCATTTTGAAACTTTCACCATCCATCCTGAAACAAAAATTAAGTAGAAGACAGAAATCTTTGGGAGATCGTTTGCTAACGAACAGTCGTTACCGACCGATGATGAACCCTTTACTCCCATAAACACCTAACTATGTAGGCTTATTATGGCAAGAACCTGTCAGAAAATAACTACTCCCCTGGCTAAGACCACGACGGGTACTTGTGCAACGTTCCTCAAAACATCAGAGGACGCAATTGCAAGTGCCCTCTATGACCAACCAGCAGAATTATGCTTTGATTTGGACGGGGTGACCACCTGCAGACTAGTTTCGAGGTTGTTGCCTCTCATCAGTGCAAGGGCAGGTCAACATAGACAGCACTGAAGCCATCTGTTCCCCATCCAAACCAATACACACTCCGCTGATTAGTCAATTCTGGTTGACGAGATGAAAGCAGTTTCTAGGCCGCTCCACCTAGCGAGCAGAGGAAGACACTCCGAATCTCCGGGTTGAGAGATTTAATCGAAGAAGACAGAAATCTTTGGGAGATCGTTTGCTAACGAACAGTCGTTATCTACCGATGATGAACCCTTTACTCCCATAAACACCTAACAATGTAGGCTTATTATGGCAAGAACCTGTCAGAAAACAACTACTCCCCTGGCTAAGACCACGACGGGTATTGAATTACATCTAACAGCTACTTGTGCAACGTTCCTCAAAACATCAGAGGACGCAATTGCAAGTGCCCTCTATGACCAACCAGCAGAATTATGTTTTGATTTAGACGGAGTGACCACCTGCAGACTAGTTTCGAGGTTGTTGCCTCTCATCAATGCAAGGGCCGGTCAACACAGACAGCACTGAAGCCATCTGTTCCCCGTCCAAACCAATACACACTTCGCTGATTAGTCAATTCTGGTTCATGAGATGAAAGCAGTTTCTAGGCCGCTCCACCTAGCGAGCAGAGGAAGACACTCCGAATATCCGGGTTGAGAGATTTAATCGAAGAACACAGAAATCTTTGGGAGGTCGTTTGCTAACGAACAGTCGTTACCGACCGATGATGAACCCTTTACTCCCATAAACACCTATGTAGGCTTATTATGGCAAGAACCTGTCAGAAAACAACTACTCCCCTGGCTAAGACCACGACGGGTATTGAATTACATCTAACAGCTACTTGTGCATCGTTCTTCAAAAATTAAGTACTTAGGCATAATCATTGATACTCACATGAAATGGGACCTACATATAGCATATCTTTTGAAAAAACTTAGAGCCATATTGTATAAATTTAGGAAACTTAAAGAACTCTTACCTGAAAACTATCTTAAAACATTATATTACTCCCTAGTTGAAAGCCACCTTCGTTATGGGATACTCGTTTGGAGCTCATCTCCAAAAACTTATCTCTACACTTTGGAAATCATGCAGAGAAGATTTCTGAAATTGATTTTTTCTAGGAACTCCCGGTATCCAACAAGTACGTTGTACAAGGAAACAAAGATATTTGATATCAGGCAATTGTATTATCATTGCTCTTGTGTGCGACATCATATCCATAAGCAACATCAACCAAAACCGGATCATGAACACAATACTCGAAAAAAGCAACACTATATCATACCATTCATGTCCAAAACTGCTACTCAAAGGACCTACTCTTACCTCTCACCGGAAAACATAAAATCACTGATCAATATAAATCAATTCAAATGTCAGCTAAAGAATCATATATTTGAAACTTGTGAATCTGTGAATCAGTATTTTGATAATTGAACAAAGAAAATTTTTACTTCTCTTTTCTTTTTAAATACCTACTATTTTACCTTTTACATCCTACTGTTATTTTACTAAACAAACCTTGTTTTCTAAACATATACTGCCTTATATTACGTAATTAAAATTTATTAATATATATTATACATCTCTATTATTGTTATTATTATATTATTGTATTATTGTGTTGCTGTTATTAGCATGTACATTGTTATATTATTATCGATATCATTATTATACAATTTTTTTTTATTCCAATTTCTCATACCGAAACAAGTGTGTACACACTTATCGGATTTTGCTTTATTACACAAATGTGAAATTTTTTCTTTTTTATTTTGTATCATCTATATATTATGTGAATAAAGCCTATTCATTATTATTATTTATTA
The DNA here is from genome assembly GCA_944452925.2 of Chrysolina oricalcia. NCBI lineage: Eukaryota > Metazoa > Arthropoda > Insecta > Coleoptera > Chrysomelidae > Chrysolina > Chrysolina oricalcia. The sequence goes on from OX101822.2 coordinate 51,844,120, forward strand.
TTATTATTAAATATGAAATACGGATGGATCAAAGTAAGTACTTAACATGAATTCAGCACGATTTCAAACATATGGTCTGATTCAAAAGAAACAAAAATAATGGTGAGTATCACAACAGCACTGAACTGAGTCAAATCAATTCAGCAAGTACATTTTTTCCAGGAAGACAGCCTTTCGGGCGATTCATATTTCGTTTTCCGAAACGAGTTTCACCGGTTTCGGGATTTTGCCCCCTCATCAGTGTAGGGTAGGTCTCATATAGATACACTTTATGAAACATGAGTCGTACTCGTATGCTCATTCATATGCCCGAAATAGCTATTTATGATACAAGTTCGTAAAGTAGGAATTTTTTGTATGAGCGTGAAGTTTGTTGAATGAGGCGCAGCCGAGTTCAACACGCGAGTACAAAAAAGCCCTTTACCAAAGTGTTTCATACAAAGTTTTTTCTTCGACAGTTATTATATTGCCAAATTGTAGCAATTATATCATTAATTTGAATGTTTAATATAATATTTGACGCAAAATACTGTATTTTTCAAAAATGCATAAATGTATGAACAGTATGTGAAAAATTACTTCCCGCACAGTTGATGATTTTACGCACAGGTAATTTTTTACGTACTTGTGCGAAAAAGTATAACTTTACGCACTGTCAGCAGTGCGTAAAAGCTTAGTTTACGCACTGTCTTAGAAAAATATATTTACAGAATGAAGCTGAGTTGCAACCTTTGTATATTCAAGAATTCCCACAGAATGAGACTGAGTTGCAACCTTTGCATATTCATGAATTCTCATTTCAGAAATTTTGTCTTTGAAATGTTTCGAAGTTTTTTATATTCCGTTACAAGGGAATTATTGATTATTCGAGAAATCGATGAAATATTATACTTCAAACCCCTGTATAATTCAAACCGTGGCATTCGCAAAGTAGGCACTGTGGAACTTTCTGATCAAGAATGACACATCTACTGATCGACAAGCGTAAGGATGCCTCCGAGAATTGGTTGCGCAGTAGACAAAACCCTGGAGTGGGGCAGGAGCTCAATCGCTCTGCCTTATTAAACAGTAGTCGATCTTTGTCGCACATCTACTCACGCTTTCTATCGTTTGCGCATCTCAGAGGCATCCTTACGCTTGTTGAGCTGTACATTATGTCTGATGATTTTAGAAATCATTTCAAAATTATTCCGAAACATCCCTTCTACATATTTTTTGGACCATCGCCGCAACTTTTATTTTGATTCAGGCTAATGAGCACAGACGTTGACACATTTGTACATACAGGGTGTCCGGTAAACCTTGTACAATATTGAAACTGGTGATAGACCAGGTCATGACTGTTCAGAATATCGGAATTTCACCTTAGTAAAAATCTCACCGTTTTCAAGATAATGAGCATTTTTTAAATTTCTGGAAAATCACAACCTCATCTTGGATTTTTTTGTGTCATGTCTACTAATTGGGACCAATTCAAATATCTTTGCTGCTGAAGATTACTGATGATTGATGCTTTCAGACGTATAAGACAGTTTTTCAAGAAATGAGGGTAAAATGCCAGATTTTGAGTTTCACCAATTTTTTTAACAACAATTTGACATTATTGTTTGAAAAAAAACATAACCAAGTGGAAGTGGATATTCATTACGAAAGAATGCCCAACTTGTCCAGACTCTACCATGGTATAAAACATACGATCATTATTTTTGGAAAGAGTAGAATTTCGATTATATTAGAGTGTGATGTTATTCTGAGCTAAAATCAACTCAATTAGACTTTGACAGTAATGTCTTTTATTTTTATCCTATCGAGATGAAATGATGAATAATTATTGAGTAATAACGAATCAACTGATTAGAAGCATTTAATGAGATGTAAATAAGTAAATACATATTCAACGTTTTTCTGAATCAACATACACTATAAACCACAATAACGATTATTCAACATCGCACTGAATAATATTACAAAAGTGTTATTTTTCCATCCACTCGTACGCAGAGTCGACATCTTTTCAAGAAGAACCTTTTAGGTTATAGCCCCCAAATCAGCGAGTCTCTGTTCTGAGCATTGTTCAATCGGATATCGTTCTGCATGAAGCGCTGCTGCAGCAGTAGCACTACCTCCACATTCACCATAAATGTAGTGCATATGCGCATATTCTCGGGGAGTATAACGTGTATGGTAGTATGGTTAATGCCACCCACTGCGCATAACTTTTCTCTTTCACTTTCCTCAAAGTTCAGTTTTGGTCGCATACTTAAACCAGTTACCCGAGTTGTGCGCAGTTGGTTTGCCCTCCCCCCCACACCCCCCTTAAATTAAATACCACTGAATGAAACAAGCGGAATAATTTCAACAAACTACGACAGAAGTAACAAGTTGTTCAAACAAAATGTGACAGCCATCTACTAGATTTTTTCAATTATATTCACAGAAGACCCGTTCATGCTGTGTTTTATTTTTTCATTAGGGAACTATTGCTTCTACGGACACAAAACAGGAGTTATAAAAGTTTTTAATTTTCGACAAGGATTCACCTCCTATAAAATTTTGCACTTATTTGGTTACACCCTGTATATCTGTTGGTCTCTGAAACTTCGTTGGAATCTGGAATTGCGACATTTATCACATGAATTCGTATTAATCGATGCCATGTCGGATAATCCACATTTCATTTCGATAATTTTATTAGGCCTAATTACATGAAAAGTTAATTTTATTGACGTACTATCCAATGCTACCAAGCAGTCTATTCTTCATTATTAATAATTATATCTACATTTTATCTGGATAAAATCGAAATAAAATAATTTTTGGGCGTAAGTATAAAAGTTGATGGAAGCCTAGAATTAAACCACGCCTAATTCAATGGAAATCACTTCCTCCAAAAATAACTATAGTTTGTTTAATACCATAGTAGATTCTGGACAAATTGAGCATTCTTTTGAAATGAATGTCCACTTCCAATTGGTTATATTTCTTTCACATAATAATGTCAAACTTTAAAAAAAAATTGATGAAACTCAAATCTGTTATTTTACCCTAATTTCTTGAAATTTTTTCCACTTTCTGAGAAACTGTTCTGTACATCTAAAAGCATCACTCATCAGTAATCTTCAGCAGCGAAGATATTTGAATCTGTCTCAATTTGTATACATGGCACTCAAAAATCCAGATATTCTAAAATGCCCATTATCTCGAAAACGATGATATTTTTACTGAGGTGACATTCCGATATTATGAACAGTCATGACCTGGTCTATCACCAGATTCAATATTGTACAAGGTTTACCGGACACCCTGTATATATTAGCTACGTAGTTTCAAAAAATCAGCTAAATATATTGGTGGAAGCTGACAAAGGGGTATATTTTGTCGAAATTGAAAATATATTTTTATCGCCCCGTATGTTCCAAATACTTAATGTTGGATGGTTGGTTCAATTGCAGAATATGATCGCCCTCCCATGTACTGTAAGTAACATCAATTGCATATGGATCTGCAGGAAAACGAATATTTTCTAGAAAAAAAATCGATAAAAATTACCAAAAACAAAGTTAAACCCTCTGTATTCCTACCAGTTTTGATTCTAGAAACTTTTGTCACTTGAACTTTTTGATGCACATATTGTGGAAAAATCTCATTATAAAAATTCGGATCGATACGATGAAAATAAATTCCGGATTTTTTGAAAAATCCTCAAAATATCAAACTTTGACCCCAAACGCCGGCATTCAGAGAGTTGGCGCAATGGTAACTTTTGTTCAGGATGGCATGGGGTGAATCATATTGAAATTTCAGCGATTTTCACCGAAACTGGGTTTCCATAAGATTGGTGCGGGGTCCTTTATCAACCAACGATCTAACATAAGTCCGAGACGCATTTTTTCATGTGTGCCTTGCATTGAAAATTCTAGCTGCAGCTCTTAGACAACCATAATGTTTGTTGCAAACTATCAGTAACTTAATTCGTTCTTGTAAAGCGTGAAGCATTATCAGGAAGAAACCGAACTGTGAATTCTTTCTGAGAACATCCTCCCAGAACAACCATGAAATAGCAGGATTTTTACGGTGAAAAATAGATGAATAGATAGATAATTTTATTGTTTTAGAAAAAATTACATTTTAGTCACAAAGGCTCGATGAAAAATTCGAATGGAAAAAAACTGTGTTAGAAATACCTAGAAAATAATTAATTAATTGAATTCTATTAGAATAGGTAGGATTATAATTTTTTTTTTCTTTTGTGTCTTGGCATCGACTGCTATGGTCATTAGCCACGTGTTCTGGATAGACCTTGTTACTAACTCCATAAGCCACCTTAGGAGCAGCACTGTTAATTGGAACAGTGAATCGTGCAGGACTCACCCCAGTCCAGCCACGAGATTTGAATAATTTAATTGGTCACATTAAATTAAAAAATCCCAGCCGCAACTGGGGCTCGAACTCCGGACCTCTCGACCCAAAGTCGGACGCTCTAACCACTGCGCCACGCCCCGACATAGGTAAGATTATTAACGTTGAACCTGTTAACTGCACCGATTTCAGTTACCACTTATTGGATTTCGAAAGGATAGAATCGTATGTATAGAGAATGAGGAAAGCTTCAAGATGATGTATCACTCGACCCTTGTTAGCTGTTATGATTCGTAAAGTAGCCGCCACCGTCAGGGGGGTGAAATTTCGTAACTGAATCTATCACTGACACATGTCCCCCTAAAAACAAAATCGATGTGGGTTTCAGCAATTCCGCAAATAATTTTCCAGTAAATCCAGGTGGAACGTTTTCGGTGGGCCACCAATAAATAGAAAGTAGTTTGCTGAATGTTCAAAGATTTTCTATCAAGTAGGTATCACTTGTATAATATTACGTGAAATGCTACTGCAACTGAGTCTGGCATATTTAATGCATAATTACATGGGAATAGTAAACAGTTCTCAAGTGAGTAGTATCAGACAAGGTTCTGATGTATTTGAATGTGTATGTCATAAAGTGTGTCCATAAAGTAACCCCCCCTGTTATTAAATTTTTTTGGAGGAATGGCAGTTAATAAGCTACTTTCTGACGACAAAAAAATGTCTATCTTCCAAAATGGCGGCCCGACGCCATTTTGAAAGAATTTTTTAAATGGCATGAGGGGTTGAGTGATACCTCATTCGAAACGTCTTACAATTCTCTATACGTCCCCAAAATTTCAAACAAAAATATACATCCAGAACAAAATGGCGGTACATAATGTTAGAGCTCTGCCATATTAGGATCTTTTCAATTGCTATTAATGAGCTCTAGTAAAATTATCAAATCTTCTTTGGTATCATTAAATGAAAGTTATTTCGCTAAAAAAGGTGATTGTTTTATTGAATTTCAGCAAACTTAAGAAAACCATCCAGAATAAAGAACAATGTTTATTTAACATAAATATCTGAAAAATTGAGAATGAAAATCAAAATAAATGTTCGAAATGTTCGCCATTGACTTCCTGGCACATGAAGAGACGATTCTGAAATTCGCTTCTTACATTTCCAAACATTTCTGGTGTAAGATTCCTGCATACGTTTCTTATGCGTTCCTCCAATTCATTTATCGTTCCTGGAGCCGTTCTGTACACTTGAGATTTCCCCACAAGAAAAAATCCAAAGAGGTCAAATTAGGAGAGCGAGCTGGCCATTCAATAGGACCCCTCCTGCCGATCCATCTTTCCAGAAAATTTTCATTTAAAAAGTTGGTTACTGGCCTGAAATAATGAGGAGGTGCTCCGTCTTGTTGAAAATTAATATTTTCTATACTATTTCCAGCTACCTGAATTATTTCCAGAAAGATGTTTTCTTGCAGCATCCTCAAATATCGAACTCCGTTCAAATTTTCTCTCAAGAAATATGGACCTATGATACGGTTGCCCAGTATGCCATCCCAAACATTACCTTTTTGAATGTACTGAGTATGTGTTTCCCTGAACTCATGAGGATTTTCAGTGCTCCAATAGCGGTGATTATGTCTATTCACATGTCCATTCAAGAAAAACGTGCTCTCATCACTGAAACAAATGTTGCTCACGTGAATTCTATTTTGACGAAGTTTCTCACTCATCAGATCACAGAACTGAATTCTACGATCACGATCGTCTTCAGAAAGTTCGTGAACCAATTTCATTTTATAGGGATGTAATTTTTTTTTTGTATTTTATGTACTGTCGAACGTGGCATATCATTTTCATCCGCTAATTCAGTTGTGGATTGTTGAGGGTTTTCTTGAAGATCCACCAAGATATCAATCTGCTTGTGAGACAGATGGTCGTCCACTTTTCTTCATATTACTCAGATTTCCAGTTTGTTCAAATTTCCTAATGAGTTGTCTTAAATATTTTCTGTCAATGGGATTGCCTGGATACATCTCATTGAATAATCGCACAGCTGCATGAGCATTCGCTTGAGACTGGTAGTAAACTTTAACAGCAAAAACTTTTTCCTCTACTGTATGCATCGCTCTCCTCAATATTAAAAACTGGTGAAGTGCAAGATTGAGTTAACAACTATGAGTTGTGATAAGGATATTTCTTATTTATACCTCTACACAGGTACCATATTATAATGACTAATTGATGAATTGTTCTAATTTGAGGAATTACTTTTAATTAAGGGATGTTATTATAACTGATTGCCCCGATTACCTGGGTAGATATTAATATTATTCATTTTGCTTGACTATCTGTTTGTTGATAATAAATCAATTACAGAATACCTTTCTAAAAGGGAACCTAGAAGATTTGATGATTTTTCCAGAACTAAAGTATCCGATGGATCCTCATAGCAGAGCTCTAACATTATGTTCCGCTATTTTGTTTAAAATTTTGTTATTGTGTAGAGAATTGAAATGCAATTCAAACGATGTACCACTCGACCCCCATAGCCTTTGAAAAAAAATGTAAATGGCCGACCAACGTCATTTTAAAAAAAAAAATTTTTTTGTTGTCAAAAAAAGCTTATGAACTACCATTTAACCAAAAAAAAAATCAAAACAGAATTCCAATCCGTTCAAAAGTTAACATGGGTGGGGTTACTCTAAGAGAGTTCTTACATTATGTACCGACATTTTGTTTTGGACGTATATTTTTGTTTGAAATTTTGGGAACGGATAGAGCATTGTGAGACGTTCCGTATGAGGTATCACTCGACCACCCATGCCATTTAAAAATCCTTTCAAAATGGCGTCGGGCCGCCATTTTGAAAGATAGACAATTTTTTGTCGTCAGAAAGTAGCTTATGAACTGCCATTCCTCCAAAAAAAATTTTAATGCAAAAATTTACAATCCGTTCAAAATTTAACAGGGGGGGTTACTTTATGGACACACTGTATCAGAGTATTGAGTTTTTGTTATATTGGTGATCATGCATCACATCGTAGTTGACTATATGAATCGTACTATCTAGGTATTTGATTTGGTGGCTACAAACTTTCAGACGCCACATGAACTCTTTATGTTCGGTTTCGATACATGTACTGTCAAATAATATTACATGTCCACCCCGTATAATATTTCGCGTTGAAAGCAGTCATCAACCTCCACGAGTTTCCGAACCATTCTCGAAGCAACTCTGTCTGGCGTTCCATGACAAGTGTCGATTTAGAATTATGTGTTGTGTACTTCACTTTGTGGCTCTGCATGCCTGAAAGAGGATCAAGAAATCTTCACATACGCCGAGCAGGAATCAAGATGAAAGGTGATTATATTACTGCATTTTCAATAAATCCGATATGCTCGTTCGAAACTTTGAACTATTCTTCAATAAGAAAGGATCTCTGAGCAGCTGACTACTATATCAAAATCGCTCGCGATGAACTTGAAACCCAAGAAAGTCACGAGTTGAGAATTTACCACCAATTAAAAACGACTCAAACTAGGAAAGTTTCATCGAGTATTCAATTACTCTTCCTGAACTTTGGTATCCTAAATTATTCCTATATCAGAAAACTTGTCTAGTTTTTCTCACTTCTCATATCGTTAGTAGACTGATCAATAATTTCCAAAGCATAATTAAGAAAAAAAAACAGAGATTTTTTTAATAGGCATCAAAGAAAACACGCTTATCTTGGGGCACATCTCATAGACTTTCATTAACAAAATTTCCCAACAGTAATGAATGGAATATATTATCAGTTTTGAGAACAACTGGGAACAAAATCTGCAAAAATGTCCCTTCTCGACAGCCAAGCAGATTTTCTAGACCTATTACCTTATCCCCTGAAAAGAGGGGTACCTTGAGTCAGATCCGGTAGTTCTGATTTTTTGCTAAGCTGTTTATACCGTTCACCATGAAATGAAAATATTTTCGACCTCGAGCGTCGAATACATTTTCAAAAATCCAAAAAATCCAAAAGACAACCCGTATTTTCATTAGTTGTTTTCTGTCAGATTTTTGCCTCATATTTTCCACTTGATGGAATCATTTTTAGAGAAAGGGTACTTCGACTTTGTCGATTTTATTCATATCATTAATTCAAAATCTCCGCAGAGAACTATTTAATAATCTAAAAAATGTGTTAGTACCTAACTCCTGAAGAATAATTTCAAAACTCTCCATGAAAACATATATCTTACCGAAATTTGAAAGGTAAACATATAAAATAATCCGTTGCAATTTCCTATATTGCAAACAAGAGTAGTCAATATGGTTTTCAATACACTTATCATTAGAAATATTTAGATTTTCAAAATTGTCTTTTCTTGTGTAAATACAAGTGTCACCATGAATCCCTTGTTGAGAATGAAAACAACGATTTGTATCCTGTCAGTTTAGTAATTTCTTCCTCATCTGCCTCTATCGAGTGTTTTTATATACATGGTATTAACAAAAAGTTCTATATCTAAAATTTCATTTTTATACTTTGTATGTTGTGATGAAGAATGACTAATTTGATTCCGTCTTCCCTATTCTTAATCAGATTTCCATGAATATTAGAATTAGATCTTGAGTTATCTTATCGAAGGTAGTAAATACCGATAAAATTTTCTTTTCCACGAAAACTTATTTATTTGGCAAAAATATGAAAACAAACCGATTGATAAAATCACGAGTCCGTTAGGACGACTGATTTTATCTAAATTCGGTTTGTTTGAATGTTTTTTGCCTCAAATAAAGAAGTTTGACTGATGAAAATAAAAAATTATGTGATAAAATTTGAAGAACGGTTGTATTTGGAAAGATTATTTTTTTCATTTCATTATTTTATTGAACTCAAATAATACATAAGCTAACTAGAAATATGATAACTTTTTGAACAAGTGAAAAAATTAACTATTTGAAAAATTACAGTTATTGAAAACACAGTTTTTGTAAATAGTTTGGCCAGCAGAAACAGCTGTCTCTTCCGACTCATGTGTGAATATAATATTGGTTGATGTTGCTGCTGTTGTTGATGTACTTGCAATACATGCCAATTTGTTCGATCTAACTTTTCCCATGATATTTTTATGGTGTTCTGCATCAATATGTAAATAAGGCTTCAACGAAGATGCTGTGACGTGGCCTGTTATTTTGATGGCTTCTTGTTCCTGTATACCTTTCTTCATTAGATGAGAAACCAAAGTTGATCGGCTTGAGTGATTAGTTATTTTTCTTCTCTTAGTGTCAAATCAATATTTTTCAGCTGATATATTTAACCATTTGCCCATTTCATTCTTCCCCACTGGTACATTTTTATACCAAGTAGCATTTGCATTTTTCCAATAGGGATTTGGAGTGAGAAAAAATTGATCAGTGGTGATATTTTTACCGCGTTTATCCATAAGCTTATAATACAATCTTATGGGGCACCGTTGAGGATTCTCTGAGTTAGGTGTCTACCATTTTGTGTCGGTGCATTTTTTATTCCCACCCTGGCAAGTTTCACTAAATATAGGATTATATTCTAATCGTCCTGTTTTATCACCTGCATTATTTAATTCCTCCCTGATATAATGGATAAGGCAATTAACACCTTCGCCTGCGCGCCATGCTAATTCATAAGAAATAATATGAAAGAACTTCATTTGTAGACCCAAAGGTGTATTTTCGTTACACGAATCGATCATACTCGTATATTCTTCTTCAAGTGCTGTTGCACTTTGCTTTCTTTTTTCTATAATGGTGGATTTATAAACTCAACTAAACTAAGAATTCAAAATTATCAATTAAGAATCAACAATAAGCAATTAAGAAGGTGTTTATAAACGTCAACTAAGAAATTAAGAATTATATCATATGGAGAAAATCGTTACAACTATAATGAAATCCATCATGGTCAACATTTCTTCTCGATCCATTGTATTGTTAATGAAAGAAAATATTCGAACAAATCACTGCAAAATATAAACAAAATTATTTTCAAACATTCATTCACTGATTTTGCGCATGCCCGTTTCCATTTTCAACTAAGACAATTCATTCTTAGTTGAAAAGATAAAAGATAACCATCTTCTTAGTTTCTAATTCTTAATTTAATTGACAGCTGAAAGTTTATAAAACACTGATGGGGTTTCCTTGTATTTATCTTTCTCAATTCTTAGTTGTTAATTTAATTCTTAGTTTAGTTGAGTTTATAAATCCGCCATAAAACTTTGCAATTCCTTTCTTTTGGCATTTCGCACATCTCTCGCTCTTTCAAATTCCAAATCTTGAAACGGATTGAAGCTTATATTGAATTCTAGGAAGTATTTTTCCTGTATCAACTTGGAAGTTACATTCCAAATGGTTTCCAACGTATACTCTTTGTAGTCTTCGCCGTTACATTTTTTCATATTTGCTGCCGAGTCTTCCAGAATTTTTGCGATTTCTTGAATAGTCGTATCGCTTTGTAGCTGGTAGTTTCTGATTCTGCAAAATGCTTCAAACTGATTCCATATACATTTTTTGGATTTAATTGTATTTTGTGGAGTGGAATTTTGATTTAGATGTTCAATATTTTCTTGGGTGATGGCACTGAATCGATTTGTTTTAATTTTCAATAAACTTCGAAGCACTATAATCTGTCAATAATGCAAATGCAAAGTAAAATGTTGACGTTTCAATGTAAACAATGTATTATCGATGAGGAAGCAGTTTTATCAGTATAATACCAAATGATTGGCTAGAATAATGCATTGCTATTAGTTGAAACCACCAAAATGTCAGATTTTGACATGTGAAAAAAATGATCATAGCAATTTGGTCGAGTTTAAGATTTCTGTCAGAATTATCAGTAGTAATATCCCGACAAAATACTGAATTTTCAAAAAATACTTTCACCTTGCTGTCACGAAAACTGTGTTGCTTAGAAACACCACGAGAGCTTGCTCGAGTGGTGTTTTGTACAGCAACACAGTTTGAGCGACTGGCAAGGTGAAAGTATTTTGAAAATTCTGCATTTTGAAGGGATATTCGATCGGACAATTTCACGGATACATTAAATTATTATGGACTAAATGCGAATTGCAGGAACGGTTCATCATGTGTCATGAATGTCAGTTGTAGAGTTGAACCGTCAAACTGACGTTTCTCTATTCAAAGAAATTGTCGTAACTATGGAAACGTATAAATAAGGAAGAAGCGGATTTGAAAATACCACGAGCTGGAAACAGTGTTTTCGAAAAGTCTTTTTCTCATTGGTTTGAATTAAAAAAATGATGGCATTTGGTTGGTTCATATAATATGAGGGTAATTATCGATAGGATTGTGAAGACGAGTAGTATTTATAGAGATAATTTCACGAACCAATAAAGTAATAAAAATCCATTATCGTGGAATTCTTCAAAAGTTATAGATGATGCCTGACAGACATGAAGTCTGTCAGACTGACATTCATATTGGTAGCAAAATGATATTATATTCTCCGTTGTTGTTTGGATACGTGGTTGCCATGACAAAGTGGTATTACCGGCTCGAAAGGAAGAAACTGCGTATTATCGAGGCACACATCCCATATAGACCGTCAGATAACGACAGATTTTGCTGACTCGATTTCTCTCTTCTGGGATTTTAACCACTGGAAATTATGTCAGTGTTGAGCCCAAAAATTGAAAATTTAGCGATCGGACGTGTGCTAGGCATATAGAAAATTCATTTTCCTTTGGCAGAAAAAAATTGTTTTATTTATTTTCTCGTTTATGGCATTTTAACACATGAATAGGTATAACAATTTAATAGTAGAGAAACAAGGCCATAAGATTTGCACGTGATTAATGGGTTGAAATAGGGGCGCGAACTTGTGAAAAAATAGTTGGTTGCTGATGCATTTTCTCGCTTATGGCAATCAACAGAATGAAATTTGATATCGTTAGGAACCCGAAAAAAATTTCCATAAACCGGTCAGCTGTTGAAGTATATTTTCCGGACGGAAAATTTTGTGAAAATTCCGGCAAACTTTCTCGTGAACGAAATAATGTATAATAGAAATTTATTAATGTAAAAGTCTGTCATATAAAAAGCCATAAGTCTAGTTCGTGCTTATCATACTATATGAAACTGGAAAACTTGCAGAAAAACACAGGAAATTTTGTTCATTTTCTCGTTTATGGGAATTGGCATGTGGGAAGAAAAACTGATTTCAAGACTACAAAAAAAAGCCATAAGTCGGAAACATGGTTACGATGTTTTATACAGTGAGGTCCTGAAGTAACGGATACATTAATTTTCTATGTTATTATTTTTTAAGAAAAATGTCGAGTTATGTTTTCGAAAAGACACTCTGTGACATAAAAAAATCACCCCTCCTGCACCCCCCTCAAGGTGACAGTCATTCACCCAATTTTTTCAATGGAGCAGGGGGTCAGTTGAAAACCCTTGAGATTCACCAATCCATTGAAGAACAGAATTTTTTGGGGTTTCAATTATTTTCAGAAATTCCAAGGAACCTATGTTATGGGTAGTTTTTAGAGAAACCGAGAATGATAATCTAGAAGATCAGCCCATCTTAGGTCACAACGGTACTTGTAAGTCCAGTGCTAGGACTTGTGCACACATATCCAGTGTGATATGGTTCCTAGGATACGCAGGAACCAACAAAATATTACATTTCCTTCTGTTCACCATTTGAATTGTACCCAAGACACTGCAAATCGATTTCAACCTATGGTCCAGAACTGCTTCTAATCTGGAAATGAGTTCGATTTTTCATTTAGACATAGGAGCAATTTATTATTCTGGAACTTTCACTTCTAAAAGGTGAACTAGGCCTGAAGGACAGGCCACTATGAAAAAAACGCGCCGGAAGCTTTGCCTCTATGGTGGTGGGGAAATGAACTAGTGTTTATTATATTCCTGCGCACACTGGCTTCCTGTGTTTACTTTTTTGTGAACTTTGATTCGCCACATCGTGACACATAGTCACAATAAGCAGGTAAAGGGCTTAATCACATTATTTCAAAAATCTGATGTTCTGTATTCAAATTCGAATGATCATCCGATTATGACACAGCAAGCCAGTAGGCGTGGGGGAATTACGCAATTAAGATATATAGTTATAGTGGTTGACGCAAAATTGCTTGAATTGTCTTTACAACCCCTATCAGTTTGTCACAATAATGCCCATAACAATTTTTTTTCACTCTATATAAAAAATTATTAAAAAAAAATTATTTGGTTCCAATACTACTATCATACTTCCGACTTTTTTTATGGCCTAAGAATGAAGTTTGCAATGCATATGCCAAATCCCATGGAGGAAGAAATGAGCAATTTTATCTTTACTAATTTCTCACGGCAGAATTTTCAAATAGTTGTATTTATTTATGCAGTGTGACCCATTTAAAATGGAAGCACTCATATCAAACTTTTTTTCAATAGGGACACATTCTACTCTTGAAGATATTCTGAGGAAGATCTTTAAAATAGTCTGGAAGTTTATTATAAAGGTCCAGGTCCAGCGAATTCTCCCTAGATTTGTTCAACCTATATCGTTGACATATGAGAAGATTTCCCAATCTTGTTGGATAATTATGGTATTCAGAATTTCTGGTTAATGAATATTTTTTGTTGTAGATTCACAATACGCAATTGCAAATGTAAACTGATGGAATAGTAATAATTTCCAGTTTTTTGAAAAGAGGTCGACAAGAATCACGCCTGTCAGCACCTGTTGAAATCCTTATGGGTTTTTTGTATAATGAAAGCTTTAGCAGCATGGGACGATGCCCCCCATAAAATTATCATTTTTTCAATAGGTAGACATTCAAAAAGTCCATCAGGACACCAGATTTAATGAGTAATTCTTCATTTTCTGTGCCAACTGTTCTCATCTTTCAAGGTTAAAAATCTAATATTATTTTTTTAGAAGCAATCTCGCCAATCCACTGGATTCGCGACATTTTTAAATAGTTCTTGTTAAAAGTTTGTTGAAACTCGTCCATCAAAAAGAAAGTTATAAAAAATGAAAATTTAAAAATATGCCGGTTAATTAACCCACCAATTCAATTTCAGAACTATTATCAAAATTTGGAATACACCAATAAGTCTAGAAATATCACTGGTCAGAATTTCATCAACATCTATTCATAAATAAGAAAATTACAGGATAACAAAATTTGAAAAATATGTTGATGGAATTTTATGAAAATATCATTTTATTTAATGATTTTTCATTATTATTTATCAATAGATTTTGTTGAAATTCCGAACAGTGATATTTTGAGACTACCTGAATCCAGTGGTATATTCTGAATTTTGGATAAGAGTAGAAATTGAAATGGTGGGTTGATTAAACGGCATATTTTTTTAATTTAATTCTCCCATAACTTTTTTATCGATGGACGAATAACAACATAATTTCAAAAATTAACCATTTGAAAACGTCACAATTCCAGTGGTGTAGTCTGATTTGTTCTCAAAAAATTGCTAAAAAATGTTTCAGTTTTTTACCTCGAAAATAAAAAAGAATAGTTGGCCCTGAAAATGAGGATTTATTCAAGAAATTTGGTGACCCAGTGGACTTTTTGATTATCTACCTAATGAAAAAAAAGCATTCCAATCGGTTGAAAAAAGTATGATTTATAAGGGTGCTTCCATTTTAAATGGATCACACTGTGTAAAACATCGATCATCATGTTTCCGAATTATGGGTTTTTTTTTCTGGTCTTGAAATACTATTTTCTTCTCACATTCCAATTCCCATCAACGAGAAAATGAAAAAATTTCCACAAATTTTCCTACAACTTTACAACTTATGGCTTTTCTTGAGGTACATGCAAAGCTTATGGGAATTTTATTATGATGTTTATCCATCAACAGAATCATATGGTTCAAATGCCATAAACGAGAAAATTTGCCAGAAAACGAAAAAAAATTTCACAAAATTTTCCTTTCGGAAAATATACTTCAACAGCTGACCGGCTTGTGGGAAATTTTTTTCGGGTTCCTAACGAAATTAAATTTCATTCTGTTGATTTCCATAAGCGAGAAAATGCATCAGCAACCAACTATTTTTTCACAAGATCGCGCTCTTTAAGCATGTGCAAACCTTATGGCTTTGGTTTTTCAGTATTAGATTGTTATACCTATTCATGTGTTAAAATGCCATAAACGAGAAAGTGAAAAAAAAAATACAAATTTTTGCTAGCACACGTCCGATCGCTGAATTTTCATTTTTTGGGCTCAACACTGACATAATTTCCAGTGGTTAAAATTCCAGAAGAGAGAAAATGAGTCAGCAAAATATGTCGTTATCTGACAGTCTATATCCCTCTATGCAATTTGACATAAGATTGTATTTTAGAGTAGGGACACTCTTTGACAGGAAATCGAAAAACCGCGTTAAAGGTTATGTCTTCCTTGTGAGGCCGAATGAGCACAAGAGCGTATCGTCAGGGAGGGAATATGTAAAAATATGTTTTGAGGTACACGTAAATCGAGCATTTGTCAACTGAAGCTTCCGAAACGAAATACATAATATATTCATACCGCAATGTGTTAGTTACAGAATTGTAAGAGCAATTCCAATGATTTACATCTGTTGAATTATAGATTCGATTGAGAGATATCATTGATATATATATATATATATATATATATATATATATATATATATATATATGTTGATATTGTTATGGTGATATATAAATAAAAGTTACTGAAATTGTTTTCCACGTCTGAAATGCTTTAATTATATTTTCTTTGACTCTTCAATAAACTTTGCAACTGATTTGAATACTGATATTCAAAATATCATTTTCCTGGGAATCCAGTTCCATTACAAACATGAAAGTCGGCGCTCAAAAGAGCCGCGTAGAATATAACATCAAACCCGCGAATTTGTCAGGTGAATTGAATTGATAGGTCAAGAGTAATATCTATTGAATTGGTAAAACTTTTGGGCAGAAGTTCCTCCGATCGAGAAAAACTCGACTGAATGTATACACGGTTATTCACAGTTTGAATGATATTTTTCATGAACGTTCACTTCAATAAAGAAAATTTTGAGTGGTATGGCGCAAAGAAGTTGAAAACTGATGCTATTCCTGTTTCAAGAACGATTGAAGAGACTGAATCACGTGGTACTAGATCATTTCAAAATTTTCTGTGCATGGAGGAAGATTTATTTTCTAATGTAATAGAATCCGTAATGAAAAAAAAATTGGCGACCTGAGACTGTGGAGGAAGCATTAGTTATTAGATTCGCCTGTGGTACTTCTGGCTATGAAACCTTACTAAAACTAAATTATGCAAGATTGCTGTTCATTTTTGGATGAAACAATTATAGATCCTGGAGAACAGTACTGTGTACTACTTGCACTGATAAGAGAAGGGAATCGTTAGAACAAGGGACAGAAATACCTACTCATGTTTTGGCTATCATGTTAAGTTTCAAGTTTCAAGAGGATGGAAACAACTCATATCATATCATTTCACTTGGGAGAAAATGAAGGGACAATCTTTGGCAAAACACTTATTAGAAATTATAAACATATGTTCATCTATTGGATTCAATATCGTTAATGTCACCACAGATATGGGCCCTTTCAATCAAGCTATGTGGAAATATTTCGGTCTAAAGTCAAAAGAAACGAGTTTTCTGAAATTTCCAGTCTTCAGCTACTCAATTTTATAGCCTTCAGCTAATCTTTTTCGGCCTTCAGCATATTGCATTTTTTTTGAAAAGGAAATAAAGTTGTTATTTGTTATCATCTCTGCATATTTATTCTGCCTTCCCACACAAGCTATAGATATCAATTTATAGTTTATCTTTTCTCTTCGGTTCTGTCTTTTGCAGCCTGTAACACTCCCATCTGAACTAGGCAACTCAACTCATGTCCTATTTGGTTTAATAGTCACTTAATCTGAATAATCTATTGATCAATCATTTGTTCAACATTAGTCACACCTAAAAGAATCAGCAAAAAGTGATAACTTCCAGTAATTTTGAATAAAAATTAAGAATTTGCATTTTCAAAAATTTGGTGTGTTACAGGGAAAATAAATGAAATTTATCAAAAAGGCGAGTAATTGTTAAAGAAAATTTCAAATAAATCTGATTTGTTTTTGCATACAGTGATAATGGTCGTCAGTTTGATATGGAAAATCAAACAAAATGCAGGTAGGAGTGCTTTATTTATTTTCCACAAAAGCTCTCGATAAAATTCTTAAATTCTGCGCAATGACAAAATAACGCCTATTGCGAATATAAAAATGAACTTGGCTTAGGTTGCCAGCAATACATCCATTTACAAATGATGTCTTCCTAAAACTGTAGGGTAGGAAAAATGAATGATACTATCATCGTCGTTGGAATATCTCAATCACTACTAGTTTGAAAGTGAAAAATTATTGGTTTTAATGTTCTACGATCGAAATCACCTAAAGTCGAACTTTTCAAATCTCATGTACTAATGGCTCTGTTGAAAAATCCTCTGTGCAGATATTCTTCTTTCGTGTTTTGATCAATAACATTTTTCTCACCCTTTTTACGAAACGCCACTGTTGACAGAGAGGGAAATATATTTCATACTGTCAATACTATCGTTCGACCGTTGTCACATCAACGGTATAAATATATTCTTCGTCGACCTCTGCAAAAAATGACATTTTACGTACTAATTTCCGGACGAAAAATCGACTATTTTTGAAGGCAAGTACTTTTCGTCCGCAAACACTTTTCGTCCGCAAACTCTTTTCGTCCGCTGTGGTCACTATGATACGGCACGGTACGAGAGCGGCGATTGAGTCATTTTCGTAAATCCACGTTTTAATTAATACATAGGCGCCTGTGACAATAACTGTCATTTGCTGTTGTCAAATTAATTATTTACGAAATCCGCTAGATTTCAGGTAAAGCACTTCTAGAGAGAAGTTTTGGAAATGGTGCTGTTGGAGCACCTGCATCTGAAGTTGCATCAACAAGTACCCAAAATCAAAACTTATCTCTTGCATCTTCTTCGACAGCAGGAATTAATATCAATAATTGCACAAACTGTACGTTCAATATTCATCTTCGAGATTGATTTAATTTTGTAGTATAGTTGAAATAGAGAGTTGTTACACTTCAAACACATTTTGTTTATATTCATTAAAATTATGATCGAGTCTGCAGTTCGAAGAGTTGGACGTAGCTGAGGCCAGCAAACATGCGAGTACTTACTTTCATAAAGGTATGTAGAGGCGACGAAAAAATGTAATATGCACCTCGGCGAAAAACTGTCTACTGTCTCGCCTGCTTGCTATCCTCGGCTGCGCCTCGGCTATCAATTTGCAGGCTCGACTATAATAGACAGTTTTTCGTCCTTGGTACATAAATAACTATTTCTGTTCATGTTTGACTGACTGAGACTGAGAATTCGCCATTTAAAAAATATTTGGTATTACCATAATTTTTGAGATATAACCTAAAACGCGTTTTTTTGTTGTCCTGTCAAAGAGTGTCCTGACTCTAATATACGATCTAATGTCAAATTGCCTGCAGGGACTCTAATTAGTCCTATTATTGCAGGAAGGGAGGGTTTCATAAGACGAGTAAATTTATCATCAATGTTCGACCGTTCTTATTGTTTTCAATACAACAGGAGATTTGAATGAAACAATTAAATGATTTTTTATGTGTTCACAGTTTTTGAATTTTTGTTTTGGATGTATTTTATAGAAGAGTTTCTTTTCGCAAACTTTGAAACGTTTCACAGTTTTAGAAATACTATTAATTATCATAAAATCGAAGTAGCTTCAACATTAGGTAATATAATAACATTTGTAGTTCTTCCTAAAGATATTAACAGTTTTATTTTCATATTAGGTTTTTTAGTATTACTAATATTGTGAGATTTGGACATGATTATAATATAATCATTTTCCATACAATTTACACTTTTTTTTGAAAATTAGTCTTTATCAGGTCTCAGATTTCTATTCTAGTTGTACTATGTTCCTGAATATCATAATTGGATGACCATTAATAATTCTGTTCAGAACTTTTTGAAATCCTTCTGAATACTGGTCGCCCAAAATCAAGATTGTGTTCTTCAATTCTTTCTCATAAACCAAGTTTTGCAGATAATAGAGTTTTGGTACGACTCCGTTTTTCCACATATCGCTTCATCGAGTATCAGTTTATGTTCCACTTGCACCCTGTAGATTCTCAACCTCTCAACAAATTTTGTTTCTGAATACAAATAAGCCACTTGTCAGTACCTCGCATATTTATAGTGAAATTTGTAACACAGATTCAATTTTCCGTACAGCGAATGAAGGGTAACCTCGTATAATTCATTGAAACAAAAACTGTTATGATTTTGTTGCTTTGTTTGCAATTTGTTCCACAAAAGCCTTTACATATCATAACGGTTAAAAAGCCAGCCATTTGAATAATTGAGTTGCAGTAACTGCATTAAAATACCGAGTTCTATTTACATTTAAATGGAAACAACGTGATATCATGCTATTTCAAAAGGCTGACATCCCGCTTAATTACCATTTCTATTCCTGAAAATTCTTCGTGAACGTTCCATATAATCACATATCTAGGTAGATTAGATGCCCGCAAACAAATTCATAATTACAAATTTAGTTCACGAATTTCACACGATTTGCAGGTTTTTGAACTTAGTATGTAACGAATTTGAGAACTAAAATCAATTACAGCTTGGCAAACATAGCTGCAATTGTGAGAATATGCACGCCCATGATGCGCATTAGTAGTATGACGGACTATCCAGTGAAAATCACGTGTTTGTTCGCACAAGAAATGGCAATTTCACAATCTCAGCTATGTTTGCCAAACTGTACACGAAATTATTTTTTAACTATACGAACTTTGCACAAATATCTGTCGTTGTTAATGTGAACGCAACAGTGAATCGTGCAAGACTCATCCCCACTAAATTTCAATAATTCAATTTGTCGAAATAATTTGAAAAAATCCCAGCTCCGGCTGGGACTCGAACAAGTGACCTTTGGTCCCAGAGCCGCACGCTCTTTCAGCCGAACGCAAATATTGCATGAACCGAAAAATACAGTGAATTGAAATTTCAATTTAGATTTGAACAAACTATGCTTGGTTCGGTTTCCCTTTTCTATGATTTTCTTACATTCCTTTCAGGGTATCTGAAAAACTTGTGTCTGTTATGTGAAAAATATATAAAAATACAGTGAGATATGATTCTTAGTTAATGTTGTAAGTAAACGAAAAATTACAGAAGCAAAAAATGCTTGTTTGTGATTTTATATATCAATATTCAGCACTATTAAAATTATAAAATGTGATTCACAAAAATAAAATGAAATTAAAAATAATTGAAATATAGAACAAGAAAAGAAGTGGTTATAACTGCATACTAAACTGTATATTGAAGATGTCTAAAAATCATACGTGCAAAACTGTGGGATAAAACGGGAGATAATTCGCCAGCTTGAATGAGAGAAAACAAATGAAATCGTGGTCTGTTTCTCAAATATTCCGCATTTGCGTGAACCGCCAGGGTCGGTTTTCTGGTAAATTTACAAGAACAGAAGTTTTCAAGTATTGCCGACCAATTGAACGAATGAATAAATGTAATTATTTGAATTTACTGAATCACTATCACCAATCAGTTTTATTTGTTACATTTTCGACCTATTTATATATTTTTTTACTGAAATGCAATTAACTACAATAATAACCACGCATTTCATTTAGAAATATTGAAATTGAGCTTCATGAAAATTCACCGTTAGGACCTGTTAATATTGTGCTCATTAATCTTGTGCTCATATAATATAAACAGGAATGACGGGATTCCGTGTGTGATATATTCGTAACATGATTTCCATTAAAATGTTTTCTAATAATACAAGATACTATGTGATAATCTTCATAATATGGTGGTACTAACTACTAACTATCGGTACTGTATATAGATGAATTATTTTGTTCATCTCTCTGGATTTCCCACAAATGGTACAAGAACGGAACAAATTATTATTGTAAAAACTACACAGGAAACGATTAGATATTCACAAATTTTATTTAATACGACATGTTTCGCCTGCACACTAGCTTCTCCATTGTCAGATTAAATAAAGTTTGTGGAGATCGAATCGTTTTCAGTGTAGTTTGTACAATTACTATAGATTTTCATCAAGTAAACGCCGAGTCAATCAGACAAATTGAATTATTATTGGATGAATGTCAAAAAAAATATACAGCAAAATGAAGAAACACATCAATAATAGTCATCAATACAAGGCAATTGCATTATGAAATTTAGATTCCGTCACAATCACTCACTTTGAAAAGTTTGTTGAAATTCCATAAAATTGACAACAGTCATCAATCACCATATCCCTGGATTATAGACAAGACTAGAATTCTATAAGGGCGCCATCTCTGGAAGCGACTAAAGAAGCAGACCACTATTTCATTTGTTTATTAGTCTTCTGAAAAATCTAAACAAAATCGAATCAACCGACACATCACGGTTTTCAGACATCTTATGTATTTCAAACCAGAACGAAAGTAAATCAAGCATATTCCACGAACAAAACTTGTTATGGGCATGCTTAGCCTACATCATTCAGTTAGTAATGAAATACATTTTTATTAATAGGGTTACGCATAAATAAGTAAATAAATGCACCTATACACACATAAACACATTTACGCATATACATATTGTTATGAAAACTTGGTAGATAATAAAAAAGTGTGTCAAAAAGTTTCAAAATTATATAAAATATTAGATAACCCAAACAAATAGTATGCCTCAACTCTGAAGACTCTTACAATTCCAACAACCTACTAAAATTTCAGTAAAAAGTAGTCAGAAGGTTGGTATTCCAAGTTCTAGATTGAAATAGGAGAGTACGAGTCAGTCTATGATGCATATCAAGTAATGGCAACAACATTTCCGGACAATAACTTTAAATTATAATGAAATATCACACAGAATGGGAAATTTGGTATTCAGTCAAATAAATCTAAGATTTGACAGAAAAAAAATGGATGGTAGAAACTTCAAATGAAACAAGTCAAATGAGTTTCTGAATTATATTTTCAGGAATAAGAAGAAAATGTGAAAACTTTAGAATAGATAAAGATTATTTCAAAATCATAGAATCATAATAATATGTGTACATAGTTCGAGCATTAATTAGGATAATAAGAATAAGGATAAATTTAAAATGATTTTCGATCGCGAGTGTTGTGAGAAAACCGATGGAAAGGATCTTGGAAACGGAAAAATGAAATGGGAGGATTATATAAGGCGTGTTCCGTTTCATGCGTTGAGGACATAATTCGCATATGACCGTTCCGTTTCCTACATTAGGAGCGCATTGACACGCCCACTTTTATATTCCCCTCTTTGGCCTTGAGACATCGAAAGTGCATGAACTACTGCCCGTTCGTCTAGCAGCGATGAATGCGATCCAAATTAGATCTGTCTAACT
The DNA here is from genome assembly GCA_944452925.2 of Chrysolina oricalcia. NCBI lineage: Eukaryota > Metazoa > Arthropoda > Insecta > Coleoptera > Chrysomelidae > Chrysolina > Chrysolina oricalcia. The sequence continues at coordinate 51,866,977 of OX101822.2, forward strand.
CAAAAGTCACGTTCAAACAGAAACGTCAGAAACCGAATTAAAAGTTTAAATTTGATATTTGATGAAGTGTCGAGTATCGTGCATTATCACATTTACCTGATTTACCGTACAATGGAAGAAAAAATCGTCATTTCATTCAACATCATATCGTCGGTCTCATGCCAAAACCACGAATGTGCAATTTGTCATTTCGAATGAGAAAAGTTTTAAGAATATTCGTACTTTGAAAACCTAGGTAAGTTTTCACATTCGCGAATTCAGTCTCGTTCACAGTAGACAACCTGATAGCACTTTTGTGAGTTTGGCATTGAAAATTTTGGTAGAAAATTAGTATTTTACATATTGAAGTCAGAACCCTGGAATTAGCATATTCGCGGTTTTGGCGTGGGACAGACGATATTATCCTCATAACTATCACTTGTATCAGAATCTGAGCTACTCTCATTTTCACAAAGCTCGCCTCCTACTCTTGCCATTAACACTTTCGTTCGACCCATATTAATTTATTTACTAGATTAACAGATTTGTTTTTGTTACATAAGAATTTGGTTAACTGATAAAGTGATAAATGTCAACATCTTCGGGAAACGGCATGCACCACGCAAGCAAAAATCGTTCCGATTCAACCCACCAACGTCAATGTTAGTTGAAACGGAACGCTTGATTATGTCTGCAACAGTGTTGCGATGAATGCATGAAACGGAACACGCTTATAGAAACGGGTGGAAACAAATTTTTTGGAAGAGAAGTCATTGTTTTGGCCAGAGATTGTTAAAAACCAAAAATAGCAAGAGAAATCAATGTAAACCAACCAAGAGTGGAAGATTTATGCAGAAAACAACTTATAAGATCGGCACAACAAGGTTCCACTTATCTTGGAGGAGCACCACTAGAAGTCAAAGCTGGAAGTAGCAGGACGAGCAGCATCCTATCTCCAAACGATCCAGACAAAAGGTATTTCTAGACTAAAAATATTTCCAAATACCGAGCTACAGCTTATGTGTTTATCTAGCTGAAATACCAGCACTTCGGAAAAATGAATTATCGTCAAATACTCCGTCAATTCGACAATCCTCAAGGAGACTTGGCATCTAAAAATTTCTTGAACTCAGTGAACAAACTTTTTTAAAAATAAACAATAAAGTCAATAACCACAGACAAGGTTTATTGATAATAACTATAATTAATATCTACCTGTGTTAGAGAATCTCACATCAAAAACAATTATGAAATATTCAAGGTTATGTTTTATGCTAGACACTTATTCCTTCAATGGGAATGTTCAATGTAATAGGCTGTAGTTAGATGACCGGTAACGGAATCGTAGTAAAATTGCACAATTGAATTAATAATTTTGTATATTGTCATTATTTCTGAAAGAAAACCTATTAGATATAAGGTATATGTCGCTGGAAATAGGCAAATTAAGGTTTTGAATACTCGTTATTTACAAAGGTGTTCACATTTTCTGGTTTATGAAATAAAAACAAATTTGAGTTTGAATCTACTATATTATTTATTTTCTACATAGATTTCTATTTCTATCACAATACATTTGACTTAAAGTTATCAAAAGTCCTTTTCCAAGAACTCCGCTTGAAATTAAGATCTACATGTATGGCGCACCGACTGAGCTGAGTGGCTGAAAAAGAAAGAAAAGGTAAGATCTGAAAGATTGTAAGTATTTGGCCTGGGCTATCTGAAATTTGAAATACTTAGCAATAATTTTAAACTATAAAACTCAAAATATTATAACAATATACAGTTAAAACATCCATTAATTAACCGAGAATGAAATTCAAATATAAATATAATAGACTATGGTTTTGCTGAGTGATGAATCACACAGAAATATTGACTATCTTCATCATGTCTTCCGTAGACAAATTTTTCAACCAAATTTTTTACCTTTTCTTATACAGAGAAGTATTATTGATATCCCTGATGGTCTGAGGTACTTGACAAAACAATTTTGTGACTGTGCCGTAGAATTACTTCTGACCGATGTTTTTCACCGTCTTTTCTGTGGAAAACTCATTTTTTTTTGTGTCCTGTATTATGTACTCGCTTTATGGGTCTTAATTCTTTTATATTTTCATATTGTGAACACAGAACCTTGTAATAGTAGAGTTTTTTTTTCGAGAATGGGTATCGCTTCGAATACTTTTTTTGAAGGACATGTGCGTTTCTTACTGAATATAATTTAAAAACAATAGAAAAATATGCATCACTTTGACTTGTTCTATGTGACAGTTATACCTTCCCAAGCAGATATTTCCTATTGAATATGGAATTCTACAAGCGAATGGTATAATATTTTGAGTTTATTTATTCGGAGTAATTTTTCAAGATGCTTGAATGTGAGCAATATTGATCTCAGTTTATTCATGTGGACGTTCCATTCAAGGTGAGTTTTAATTTCGATTCCGACGTATATTACGTCCTTTACACATTGTATTGAATGAGTTGTATCATCATCTATAAACGAAATTTAATGTCGGATTGGTTACATTTAGTACAAGAGAGCGTTATACATTTTATCTTTTCCAAATTCGCTACACCAATTCTTGATTTTCTTTAGGTTTTTTTTTTCCTTCCTCGGATGCTGGTCCTTTCACAAGCTACACCTCAGCCTCTTGGGCTTTTTGTGTTTTCCGTGTTGGTTTTATAGCACCCACTCCGTATCCGTAACTATGGTCCCCTGTACCAGTCTGTACATTCTTCACCGGTTGGCTGTTGTATTCTTCGGGAGTTAAATTGGGTTTCCCAAAAATTGCCTGTCTCTTGCGGTCTAATGCCTCGCCTTCTGACAGTATATCTTTGGCTGTTTCTGTCCCTTTACCACATTGTCTGCAGGAAAGTTCTCCGTTGTACAGACCCATTTTGTGCAGGTGTTTTCTCATTGGACTGTGACCAGTGAGAAGACCCGTTATTGTTCTAACTTGATTCCTGATCAGCTTGAGTAGTTCTTCAGTTTTGTGTTTTGACGGTTCTTTAATGTATGTTTTCCCGTGGTGCATGAGAGGGGCTTCGTAACACCTCTCCTTTTGTTTTCGCTTGACCCAGTCCCGAATGCATCCTCGAATGTCTGATTTATTAATCCCGAGTGCGGGTTCTGGGCCAATATATGGAGTTGATGAGCCCTTTCTAGCTAGCTCATCAGCTTTTCCATTGCCCTCGTTACCGCAGTGTCCTGGAACCCACGTCAAAGTTAATTTGTTGTGTTCTGTGAGAACACTGAGTTCTTCTCGGCATTCCCATACCAGTCTTGATGTCACTTTCGGGTTCATAAGAGCCTTCAGTGACGCCTGGCTATCGGTGCATATTTTGATCCGTGCATTGTGCATTTCCCTCATATTGATTTCTCTCGCGCAATGCAAGATGGCGCACATCTCTGCCTGGAATACAGAGGTTTTTGTTCTTAGTGAGACGCTTATTTGGGAGTTCCTCCCCTCACTGTATATTCCAGCACCAGTTCCTTCTCTGGTTTTGGTTCCGTCCGTGTACCAGATCCTCTCTCCAGGTTTGCTCCTGGTATTGTCGTCTGTCCATTTCCTTCGATCTTGCAAGATAGCCTCGAAGTTGATGTTGAAGTAGTATCTAGGAGTCATGTGGTCCATTGGTTTCATTTCAAGAATGTTGCCTCCCACTATTTCTTTTATCTTGTTGTGATCCGATCTGCTGATCGTATTCTGTTGCCTCAGGAGTCCCATTCTTGCCTCTCCCATGATTGCTATGTCAATCGGTGGGAGGTCCAACAGTACTTCCATGGCTAATGTTGGTTTTCATAGCTCCCGTTATGCTGAGGCATGCAAGTCTTTGTACCTTGGTCAACTCAGCCGCGGCTATTTTTTGTGTTATCTTTGTCCACCATACCAAAGATGCATATGTAATCATGGGTTTCACCACAATGTTGTATATTCAGTACACCATTTTGGAATTTAGCCCCCATGTTTTTTCGTGTGCCCGCGTGACTAACATCAGTGTCATTTCGGCTTTCTTCTTAACTTTTGCCAGCTGTTTATTCCAGGTGAGTTTCGAGTTTGAAATCACCCCGAAATATTTAACTTCCTCTGACAGCTGTATTAGGGTACCTTGTAGGGTCAGAGGTCCTAAGCTCTCTAACTTCCTTCTACGGGTAAACGCTACCATGGTTGATTTGGAGGGGCTAATAGTTAGTCCCTCCTCATCTATCCATGTACTTACCAGATTTAGGGCCGATTGCATTCTTTCCCTAACCGTGGTGTTGAATTTGCCTTGGACCGAGATGACTATGTCATCTGCGTACCCAAGTGTTTTGTGCCCACCCCTCTCCAGTGTGAGTAGCAGGTCCTCCACCACCAGGTTCAACAGCAGTGGTGACAGGACACCCCCTTGCAGACAACCCCTGGTAGCCTTGGCTGCCAATGTTTCTCCCACTAAGGAGGAGTGGATAATTCTATCTCAGCATGCAGTCTATCCACCTGCAGCAGGTCTCGTAGATGCCTTTTCGTCTCGATGCCCTTGAGATTGAGTTTAGAGATGTGTTTTTGAATGCACCCAACAACACCTCTTTGTTTCTTAGTACAGTTTCAACCTTCTCTACGAGTTGGTGTAGTGCTGTTTCTGTAGATTTGCTTGTTGTGTAGGCATGTAGGTCCTTGTGTAGGGGTTGGTTTACCAACACCGTGTCCCTGATGTGCCTGTCCAACAGTTTTTCCTGTGTCTTAAGAATAAATGACATAAGACTCATTGGCCTCAGTGCCTTCGCTCCCTCCTGTGCCGTTCTTCCAGGTTTAGGGATGAAGACCACTGTGGTTCCTCTCCATGCTTTTGGTATGTATCCCAGTGCTAGGCTGGCCCTCAGTACCGTGCATAGTTTGTGTTCAGTTCCGTTTTGTTCTTAACTTCCTCCCGAGTATCAGCAGCGAAAAGAACTACAGTATCGTCTGCAAAAGATGTATTTGCATCTACTTCGAGAAAGAGTAATCCGTTGATGTATATTAACAAGAGAACTCGTCCTAGACCCGTTCCTTGAGTTAATCCAGTTAATTATTTTTTGATTCACTCATCTCATTTCTAATTTGAACATACTGAGTCCTATCATTGAGGTATGATCTGAAAAATTCGTGGACGATTCCTCTGATACCAAGGTCTTCCATAACGTCTATTAGTTTTTCGTGGTTAACGGTGTCCGAGGCTTTTGCTTTTGAAAAAGACATGCTGAAAGTCATTGAGCAAATCCTTTGACTTGAAAAAATTCAAAATTCTCGATATAATCACTTCAAATAACTTAAAAAAATATGATAACAAACTAATTGGTCTATAGCCAACTCCGTTTGATCTGGAAAGTTGCCAGATATCAGACCATCATTGAAAATGTGGCATAGAACTGGAAATAATGAGAAGATCCACATTTTTTTAAATTTTTGTGGTATATCATTTAGACCACTACTCATTTTGTTTGTTTAAATTTTCAGCTTGCTAGAATTATATCATCTTCACTTACTGGACATAAAAATGTCGAGTTAGTCTTCATTTTACCAAAAGTGATTTTTTTTTATTGTGATTCAATACTTCACTCCCTATAACAGGTGTAGAATTCACAAAATAAATATTGAAATCTTTTGCTAGATTTATTCTGTTCACATGATTATGAAGTTAAACAGCTGTGCTGTTTTCAGCCTTATTATTGAGAATGTTCATTACATTCGAAGTGGTTTGATTCATTGTCACTTACATGTATCACAATTTTGTAATAGTTGCATTTTGTTTTACTCAGAAGTGATCTGTATATATTCTCAAATTGTTCATTACTAAAAGCTATTATTTGCAAGGTGCTTACTTTTTCTTTCATACTTTTAATTTCTTCATTTATCATCCACTTTCCGTTTTTCGTTGGCATATTTTTGATTTTTTTCGTAGGAAAACCCGAATTAAAAATATCACAAAATTTGCTCTTGAATATATTTCATTTCAACTTAGTATGAGCGACAGTAAAAACCGCATCCCAGTTAGGTAGTCCAATTTCAGATATGAAATTTTCGATGGTTTCATCTTAAAATAACCTTTTATAAATAAAATTGTGATTTCTAGTAAATATGGGCTGTTTGATAGTTTTCAGTGGAGCTCGATAGTCTGAGAGGTTTGATTCTATAACATTTGATGTATATTTCAATTCCTTTATGTCAAATAACTTTTCTGTTTATACTTTCATACAGGGTCGCTGATATGTATGGAATCGGTAGATTATTTCCTAAAGTAAGATAGCTAGCGAAAACTGTTGGAATACAAAAGTTTTAGGGTTTTTCAAAATCCATCATAGTAACAAAAAATTAGGTATACAGACATGGTCAGTCAAAAAGTCAGGACGAAACAAAGTTGTGTTTTCTCTAATGGGACACCCTGTATATTATTTCACATTTCAATTTTTCTCAAAATTCTGAAAAAAATTTATTCAGCACATCATTTCCTAATTTCAACAGTTTCCGAGATATCAAATTTTGAAAATAACTTGTTACTACTCATCTCATATTTATTAAAGAAAAAGCAATAATAAATTATCCAAAAATGTTGTAGTCCATTAAGTTCATAGTTCATCAAGTTACCTTTGAAAGTTTCCAGCTCCATAACAACGCCGCGTCGTTCTTTTATCTAGCAGTGATGATCTTGACAACACATGTCAAAAATACATTCAGTGTAAATAATTTTCGCGCAAAAATGGCACGTTTATCTGATATTGAGCGTATTGAAATTTTAATGATCATAGGATACGGTGATACTAGACAAAGTTGTGACCAAGTAGTGGATATTTTTAATGAATTGCATCCCAATCGGGAACCCATTTCTAAATCAACCGTTTAAAAAACATTGCAGCGTTTTCATGAAACTGGAGGTGTCAAAGATCGATCAAAAAGTGGAAGACCAGTAAGCGTTACAAATGAAGAAAATTCTTTTAATGTCATGTTAGATGTGGTGGTAAATCCAATAAATTCAGCACAACAGAGGGCTTTGAATCATAACATGAGTCGATATTCCATTCAAAAAATTTGCAAACTGCAAAAATTCCATCCATATAAAATTCATCTGGTACAAGAATTGAGTGAAGACGATTTTGATCGTAGAATCAAGTTCTGTGAAGTCATTATGGATAAATTAAATAAAAATGTCAACTTTGTCAACCACATATTGTTTTCTGACGAATCTACATTTTGTTTAAACGGGCACGTAAATCGACACAACTGTAGGTATTGGTCAGACCAAAATCCACATTGGATTGAGGAAGTTCACACTCAACGGCCACAAAAAGTAAATGTCTGGTGTGGCATTATTGGTGGACACGTCATAGGACTTTATTTTAACGGAAATTTGACCTCTTAACGATATTTGTCACTTTTACAACAGCATATTATTCCAGAGCTTAGACGATTATTCCCGAATAATAACAATCCCAATTTGCTGGCAGAACAAATATGGTTTCAACAAGATGGGGCTCCTCCACATTTTGGAAGTGTAGTACGGGCATATCTAGATGAAACTTTTCCTGATAAATTCAATGAATTCGGACTAGGTAAGATAATAACAATCATAATTTCTTATATTACGACTTGGAGGACCCATTCTTCCGGATATTTATCAAGAATATTTAGGTACGAGGATATATTGAAAACTTCTTAGCCTACTATAGAACCAAACAAAATTTCAATGTCAAAATATTTTATTACTCAACATATTTTCTTCTTAATTGGATACATTTATTACAGCGAACCTGCAACGTCTCTAGACCTTTCAAAAAAATGTTACTGCTTGCTCTGCAGACCAGACCTCCACAGATTTTATTACCTCCTCGTTGGAAGAAAATTAACGAACATTTACACTTTTTTTCAGTTGGGGAAAGAGATAATAATAATAGTTTATTCCTGTACAATACTTTTCTACATCATAATTAAAACCATATCAGTTAAAAATGATTGTGGAAAAACAAACGAATACCCACAAAAGTTTCCTTGCTCGTGGGTCTCATTGTCCTTATGCAATAAAGTTTAACCTTCATTTATGGTTTGTATAAGTCTACCAGTAAAAATATAAAAAGAGTTTACGATGTAACAATAACAAATGTGTATATGTATATAAAAAGTGATAAATGTGTAAACAAGAGATTTTTTTTTTTAATTTGAACAGAGAAGTTAATTTGTACATTTAAGAAAGTCTACCAGTACAAACATCAAAAAGAAAAGTTTACTATGCAACAACAACAAACAAATATAAAAAAGTTGATAAAAGCATATAAACATGAGCATTTTAAAATTTATATACTAGAACTATTTTGTAATTTTATGATAGTCGAACGGGACCAAATCTGGCGAATACCCTAAATCACGAATTTTTTGCATAGCAACATGATATTTGTGTGCAGGGGCGTTGTCCTGCAAAAACATAACTCCTTTGGATAGCTTTCCGCGTCTTTTCTATTTAATTTTTTTCCGTAGAGTGGTCAGTAATGTCAAATAGTAATCTCCAGTTATTGTTCTACCCTTATCCAAAAAATCAATCATGATTACTCCATGGCAATCCCAAAAAACTGAAGCAAGAACTTTTCCAGCAGATTTTTGGACACGAAACTTCTTAGGTCTTGGAGAACCGGAATGTCGCCATTCCATCGATTGTTGCTTTGTTTCTGGATCGTAAAAATGTACCCAAGTCTCATCCATAGTAACAATTCCGTTTAAGAAGTCTACATCGTTTTCAAATTGAGCACAGATCGAACGCGATGCTACTACCCTTGCAAGCTTTTGGTCAACATTCAACATCTGGGGATCCATTTTGCAGCAATTTTTCTCATGTCCAAATTGACGTGAACTATATGATGAACGCGTTCGTATAAAATATTCATTGATTCAGATATCCGTTTTAGCCCAATTCGACGGTCTGTTAAAATCATGTCATGAACTGCATCGATATTTTCGGGAACTGACACAGAAACTGGCCTTCCCGATCGGTCATCATCTTCAATGGAAAATTTACCTCTTTTGAAGCTTGCAGTCCAATTTTTCACGGTCGCATACGAAGGGCATTGACAAAAGCATTTCTTCGTAAATCTGCTTACCGCTTAACACTTTTAAATACAGGTACTTGATGATGGCTCGATACTCCAATTTTTCGATTTTCACAATTTCGGTGGACATATTTTTTCTTTTAATGTATTGCGTAACTCTGGTTCACTTTTTTAACGCAAACTGACACTGACACTTCCAATAACTTATTGTTCGTTGCTATGGTAACGCAATATTTCGTTTATGCAGGTCTAGGCTTACTAGATATCAATACATCCTCGTATAAGTAGAAGATTTGTAATTTTATTCATCAAGTCAAAAATAACTCCAAAAACTCTGATTTGGTTTTCAACATTATCAACAATAGTCATAACCACTTGACGAGGAAATCAGATGATTTGTCAAAGTGAAAACAAATGTGGGCCAACAATCAATATACTTTAAAAGAATGATGCATTACAATGAATTGCCAAAATCCTTGAAATCCAATGGTAAAATGAGATTTAAAGTAAATTTGAAAAAATACAAATTTTTTTTTCCTTGGTGATTTGGCATCGACTGCTATGGTCATTAGATACTTATTATCATGAATTGTACATGTAAATACAGGTACTTGATGATGGCTCGATACTCCAATTTTTCGAATTTCACAATTTCGGTTTATATATTTTTTCCTTTAATTTATTGCGTAACTCTGGATTAAGTTATTGTTCGTAGGCTAACTAGATATCAATACATCCTCGTAATAGAAGCAAATTCCTAGCGAGTGTATCACCTATTTTGGAACTCGTAACGTAACTGTATTGTCCAGTGGCGTCGAAATAATTTGATTTCCTCATTTGACAAACATAGAGAATAAAGCTAAATATTACCTTTTAAAATATAATGTTCCATAAAAAATGTATCAAGACAAAATACTTCATTTTTGACTACGTTTTTCAATTGCCAGATCTATTTTCAACTGAAACCATGTTGCCAGACCCAGTTTTTAATTTTGAAACTGTTGATAAATGTATAAAAGAAGTAATGAGAATGCTATGACTACAGATTTATATTATAGTAGGATGACCCGCAAAACATGAATTCTGAACTTCAGTAAGACCAATAACCCTGTATCGTCTAATGCGTCAACTTCTTGAAAATTATTCACTAACGAAATGAAATGAGAAAAATAGCCACCGAAATATAAGTACATATTCAATTTAAACTCACCACACGCCAGAGCCACAATCCAGATAATCGCGATCGCTATCTTCGCCCTTCAAACTTTACACTGACACTTCTAATAAGTTATTTTTCATTGCTATGGTAACGCAATATTTTGTTTATGCAGGGAACTGGTGTAGGCTAACTAGATATCAATACATCCGCGTATATTATTGTAGACAAACACGAAAGTTATTTAATATTTATATTTTTATGAGTCTTATGTTTGAAGTTAAGGTCTTCCTACAGAGATGGGCCTGGGAATGAGTTTTTGAATTCATTTAACACTGTAGATGTCGTCTAATAAACACCATAATTAAAAATAAAACTCATTCTCAGTACCACAAATTGGACCTTTTGGGGAACATCGAGTGACGTCGACCTACGTCCTTGCCTCCAAATACTGAAAGACTAGCCGAGCTAAATATGTATCTAAGGTCAGGTTACAATATACAAGAATTCAGATTTCTCCTTCAATTTTACTCTGAATTTCAAATTAAAATCCCCCGCTATGATAAACAAGCCGTTACTCTTCAAAAGTGGTGAAAATATGAGAGACATTTTCTCAAAAAACAACGGAAATAAATCAGAAGAAACAGTAAGCTTTCTTGCTTGAAGTGATTTCAGAGTTACGGTATCAGATGAACAATGAAGCGAGAATGTAAGTCTTTCTGTGTTGAGCATTTTCGAAAATTATGTAAACGCGACGGTTATAATCATATTGAGGGCTGCGTCTGAAATCATCCCTGCCGAGCCCACCACACACACCCATTCATCAAACGTAACGTATAGATGCTCTATTCTCCTGATTGAATTACTCGGGCATGTCACTATGATCAAAGGAAGACGCAGTGGAGAGATAAATCGGTTCATTATTGAAGTTGCTCGACTACAAATTGCTATAATGCAACTTGTGGAACAAGATACTCCGCTAACCAGGGCAACTATAAACGGTAACTTCATAGACGTGTTCCGTTACAGTTCCTAACTCAGAATCAACTCCGTGATTTGATTGTTACGTGACTTATATCGCTTGACGAATACCTTCGATTCCAACAACTTCTTGGATTTTGCAATGAGTTTCCCATATTTTTCTTTCTATAAATAGATGCGACATCCATAGAATGACACGCTCTTTAGAATAGAACCGCAGAGTTTAATTGTTTTAGATTAGAGTTCACGAAGTTATGGTTGACGAGTACCTTCAACTGTTATGAGGTGGTCAACGATTATTTTAGATATTTATCACTCTTAGGCCCAGTTCTTCATGTTCAAGTCAACTGAGTAATAGTTTAGATTGTGAATGACATTATTTAAATGATATTGGAAGGATCAAATTCTAAACTATAAGTTAGTTGTCTAGAGTTTTACTTGAACATGAAAATCTGGCCCTTAACGAAAATAGATTTTTGAAACTTCAGTTTTGAAAAGTTCCTATACAATAGGAGTTTCGTCGGCAAGCATTGAACAAAAAATAATCAACAGCCTTCTACGACTGCCAAATCATACATGCACAATGGGTCCATATACCGGGTGTCCGCGGACAGTGGCTCGATTCTATAACTTTTCTGTATTAGAAGATAACAGAAATTTGGAAGATGTGTATAAGACTTAAAACTGCAACGCTTGACAAGTGATTCAGCTTCATGCAACTTTCGGTTTCACCAGAAGTGACATAAACATTCGATTTTCATATGAGACGCCCGGTATATTTTCACTTTTTTTTTCTCCATATGATTCAGTGAATACAACCATGTGTACCTTGTCACTCTTTCTAGCCGAATTTTATTTTAATTTTGAAATATATTTTTTACTCCAGTGTGCTATGATATATTCAAATCACTAATTTCAGTCCTAAAATTTTGAGAATAATACAACTTTACTGTTTTTGATCAAATTGTATCTGCTTTGCCAAATTTCTATCGCCAACATGTTGGCTTGTTGGATTAGGAAATAAAGTATTTAATTACGAATAATTTGTAACTGCACAAAAATGGTACAAGCATTTGCCTGAACTTTGGTTTGTTGGAAATCTGATAGGAATAAAAATTATTGAACGTCGCGATTGTGGGCCCTCAGCCAAATGTAATGGTGTTTTGTTTTGCGGAAATGCCCTGTTGCCAAGTTGGATTCGAATTACTGGAAAAAATCAGTTGAACGTCTCGATTGTGCACCCTCAACCTATTCTAATGGTACTATTTATGTATGGCAGAAATGCGACGTCACCAAGTTTTGGTCTCTTTGGATTACTGGAAATCTGATATGAGAATAGTTCTAACTGGATACCATACTATTCAATCAGACGAATTGCGCTATGAAATAGGAACCCTGCAGAAATATGTAACACCCTTTAGAGCACTACATACGAAACTGATACTCAGACGAGACAGCGCAAATTTATTTCGCCAAGAGGCTGCCCTGATGACAGAATAAAAGCTCCGAAATGTCTCAGCATCGAAAACCAATACTTGAGCGGCTGAGTAATGATTTAAATGATTGTAGGATACTTACGAAACGTGTTTATAATGCTTGGTAATTCAGGACAGTAAAAGAAACTCAGAAAATCTATACTTAAACTTAATTTAATTTGATATAAAAAATGAACATACACGATTGTTGACTTCAGTGAGCCATAATTCAATTCATAAGAACATAAATGAGCTGCGACAGCTATAAATTATGGATCGCAACACACTGTATTAATTTATAAGTTTACTAAAATATTACATGAGATTCAAAACATCACATGTGAATAATTGACGAACAGTAATCAAGAAGTTTTCTAATTAATTCTAAAAGAAAATCGGCAACTGTTTAACTAAAAATTCATTTCGCACAACCCTGTACATTATAAAGACATAAAAAACTTGTGGGCTGAATTCTGTTTTTTGCTAATAGAAAAGAATCCTCAGTTACAGTAATTAAAGGGATTAAAAAACGCATTCATAATTAATTCGTGAAACAGTGAAACAATATGACCAAAATGTCCAACAAAGAAAGCAGGTAATTTAACTTTACAGTTTCTACGGCAGACCAGAATGTCAACTAAAATGAGAGGATAATTTATCACTTACATAAGAGAAACATCTCGAGGGTAAACTCTATCAGCTGTTATTCCGACGCGTGGCAAAAAAGTTACACTTGTTGACAGACAAAGATACACATTCTCTGAAGGGAAATTTATGGCGAGAACGATAATTCGGAAGATTTCTTCATGACTGTGGTAACGTGTTTGCGAGGTTTGATAGAAATGTAATATTTACTGGCAAAAACTAGTGGATTTCGATTACAATTTTGCTGATCCGTTGCAGACCTTCCAACGAATGTCTGGCGATGTTGAGTTATCTCCTAACGACTAGCACACTGCTACTTTCAATTAGACACACGAAACTAAACATCACGAAACGTCGATTCTGATTTTTGTTCTTGAACTCGAACTAAAAACTCTCTAACTCGGGGCTGAACATCACGAACTATGGATAAGGACTACCAACTATATGAACTGTCGATTCATTCCTACAACTAGGAATTAAAACTCCGGAACTGCCGAATCTGACTCGCGAACTGACGATTAAAATTCGCGAAACATTCTGTCCCTTGCCTGCTAACTCGTAGCTGTTTGAAGCGGAAACTCAATGAATCGGAACTGACTGGATACTGAATGAATACTGACTGAACACGGCATGAATACTCGCTGAATACTACTCGAATACTGACTGACCATACGCTTACGGGTCATTTTATATCCTCGAGAAGCTATAAATTTTAATTTAATGAATAATAAACTAACACAATAGTGACATTAATTACGGCTATTAATAACAATCTAATAGTCTTTTTCTCACATATCATAATGTTAATTCTGTTTCCAGTCATCCTTAATGAGTTAAAATTAAGATTTATCAACAGGAAAATGTCAAAAACGCGTATTGTAATTATATTTATTACACCTATAAATATATCCTAGTGACTTTTATAGTCTGTGAATTCCTAAGACAATGATAATTTTCATCATTTGCCTGCTGTGTTTTGTTGACCAATCGATTGAAATATTTTGTGCATCTAGAATACAAGTATTTATGTTAGATCTTCTCCTTCTACGGTGGGGTTTTTATTGTTTTGATTATTTTCCCTACGTTTCGACGTTATCTTTCATTTAATTAATTGATTAAATGATTCTACAAGGGGTTGGCTGGGGATCTACCACAAATGCGGTAATGTTGCCAAATTGGAGACGCTGGAAATTATAAAAAAAAAGATTTGTGGAAATGCCGAAGGCGTGTCTTTTTCATCTGGTAATTTTTAAAATGCAAGCAAAGCGAGCATCTTCTGTGATTTCACCTTTTTATACGTATCACTGATCGAATTACCAGCAACTTGGGTATCTAGGTTAGTTAGATTACGTTAGGTGGAGTCCAAAATGTAAATGAAACTTCTCTGAATGATTTTCCGTGTTCATGACTTGGCATCAAAACTTTTCTGCAAAATGTCAAATCATTTGTTGCCGAGTATTTATCAACATGTTGCGAGTTGATGGGACACAGTCATGATGTCAACAACGTTGACAACATGCATCTAGCCGAATGTTGGCCGGTATGTACTAACCTTTAGGTATTATTTCTTCGTTCATGAATCAGTTGCCTGGGCATCGACGTATTCTCAGTAGTAATGTCCCGACAAAATGCTGAATTTTCCAAAAATACTTTCACCTTGCTGTCACGGAAACTGTGTTGCTTAGAAACACCACGAGAGCTTGCTCGAGTGGTGTTTTGTACAGCAACACAGTATTTTGAAAATTCTGCATTTTGAAGGGATATTCGATCAGACAATTTCACGAATACATTAAATTATTATGGACTAAATGGGTATTGCACGAACGGTTCATCATGTGTCATCAATGTCAGTTGAGAAGAGTTGGACCGTCAAACTGACGTTTCTCTATTCACAACAATTGTTGTTACTGATGTGAAAACGTATAAATAAAGGAGAAGCGAAACACCGATTTGAAAATACCACGGGCTGGAGACAGTGCTTTCGAATAGTCCTTTCCTCATTGGTTTGAATTTAAAAAATGGTTGGTTTATATATTATGAGAAAAATTGTCAATGAAATTTGACTTTGGGGATCTGTTACTTCACAACACAAAACAACACAACACGATATCGCAACGTATTACACCAAGCAATAGAGCATTAAATTAGTGGGTTTTTAACAAAAATACTAGTAGGAAACCGACTATGCCATCACATGAGAGACAGTCCGTAGTTATATTCTGTTATGTTTTCGACTGTCATTTATTAAGTTGTTATAAAGACTCAAATAACAAAAAACTTGTTTTTAAAATGGTTTTGCTTATAAAGTTAATAGAGCAATCTGGTTGCTTCAATGGAAAGAATTGTAGATAATTGAATTACGAACAAAATGGAATGTTTCACGACCCGGTCGAGTTATTAGCAAAGGAAAAAAATTGGAAAAACCTGAAAATTTTTCAATTTTTTGAAAAATTTCTTATTCTGCCATTTTTCAAGAAGTAGGATGGGCCTTCCTCATGAAAGTATCGAATCATGTGTAGTTTATGTGTGCACAAAACAGGCGCTGTCGGATCGTTAGTTTTGGCACAATTGCAATTCAAATTTTTTTGCGTCTTGTAGCATTCCGGAATGCTCTTGTGAAAGCATGATTTCAATTTCTCGAACAGATTATGAAAGTAGGAGTAACAGAACGTATTTTCTCATTTTGCTCTACAATGGTGCGAAATGGGGCCGAGCCCGCGTTAGCTGCCGAGTGGTAGGAGAGTACGGGAGATGAGAGGAATTCTTCTAATGAACGGGCTACGTGATAATACGCTTCCCCTCATCTTCCGCTCTCTCCTTCTACTCGACCGCTTCTATCAGCTCAGCTGTTTTCAGTCATGTTTGCAAGCATTTTTCACCCATTTCGCAGCATGTCAGCGCAGAATGAGGATATACATTTCGTGTTTCTGTACCTTTACTTTCAAAACTGTTTCAGGAATTGAAATCGGACCATCACTAGAGCATCCAGGAACGCTGCAAGAAAAAGTGCAAAAAAAATCAAATTGCGATTGTGCCAAAACTAATGATCCGCCAGAGCCTGTTATATGCACACATAAAGTACACAAAATTCAATACTTTCACGATAGGCGTCAATCCTATTCCTTGAAAAATGGCGGAGTTATAAATTTTAAAATAAATCGCACTTTTTTATGGTTTTTCCCGTTTTTCTCCATTAGTAATGATCCACAGGGTCGTAAAACATCCCATTTTGTTTGTATTTCGATTATCTACAATTCTTTCTATTAGAGCAACCAGATTGCCCTATTAGTTTTCATTTTATAAGCAAAATAATTTTTAAGAAGACGGTTTTTTTTGTTTAAATGTTTATTTTTCATTATTATTTAATTAATAAATGACAGTTGCGAGTCGAAAACATAACAGAGTATAACTACGGACCATCTTCCATGTGATGGCACAGTCGGTTTTCTACTAGTATTTTTGAAAAATGCTCTGTTGATTGACCTATATGTAATAAAACCGAAACATTCATTGTTATTTTCACTTCACTATTTGTGAATACTCTCTTCGAGTTCGTTGGGCTCTGCATTCCACTGAAATTAATGAATAAATATGTTCGTCTCGTTTTTGTTTTCTCTCACAGATGAGCACCTTACCATAGTACGTAAACTGCTTTTCCACGTCTGAACAATGTAATACATTTTTCCTTCGCAACAATTCCTTGCTTATATTTCCCTCTTCAATGCGGCGGGAAAACGAATTAGCTTCAAAAAATATAAATTATGTCCTCATTGTATTTTCATATGAAATGCCAGATGGAACAACACCAGTCATGATCGTATTTCTCACTGTCATCGTTGTCATAATGGTGTGAGATAAAAAGACAATAATTCAATTTATATTGTCATGGAGTTTATCTAATAGGCAAATCAGCGGAAGTTTGAGCAATATTTATAACAGGGCTTGATGGTATATCCCAATACAACACGCCATAACTCCGTATTTAATGGTCATTTATCATATCATTTTCATGGATCGTGGTCACTGTTCAGAAGTATTCAATGAAGCGGAATCAAATTGTGAGCTTTAATTTTAACCCACTTTGACACCCTTGATTACTACTGAGGAATTTATTTTCTCAAAGGTTTACAATTAGCTATGATATAGGAAAGAGGTTGGTCGGAAGCTAAATATGGAGCAGGTTTTTTCAATGTTGAAAAAAAATCTTTTTTTTCGTATCGTATCGTTGCTCAGTAGTGACCCTCCGATTAAACTCTCTTTTCACACAAAATAAAAAGCGTGAACGGCCTATATTACTTTTAATAACTGTATGGATAACTATAGGCCGATAACAATTACGTCCAGCTTCTCGAATATCTTTGAGTATTCATTTTTAGATCGCCTCCTGAAATTTTTAAAAAAGTTTGATATTCTCAGCAAAAACCAACACGGATTTAGAAGTAATCATTCAACAAATACAGCTGCAATTTCATTTTTCGAAAGAGTTGCAGAATATTTTGAAGAAGGATAATGTCCTGCGGGGATCTTTTGTGATCTCAGCAAGGCATTCGACTGTGTTAACCATCAGATTTTATTATCAAAACTGTATAACTATGGAGTTAGACGTTCAGCTCTTTGTTGGATTTATTCCTTCTTGGTTAACAGTCTGCAATACGTTAACATACCAGGACAAATCAATTCTGAAACTAGATTAGTGAATATAGGTGTTCCGCAGGGGTCTGTACTGGGGCCAATTTTATTCCTGTTGTACACCAATAATCTTGATGAGTACCTAACAGAGTCCTATCTAACGATGTATGCTGATGACACATCTTTGATACTATCGGATAAGGACGAAATCAAAATACAACAACAAAGTGAACAAGTTTTGAACTCTATATATGAATGGTGCAGCTTGAATTGTTTATATTTGAATGCCTCCAAAACACAAATCGTGAAATTTCACAACTGGCAAAAAACATGTTCGCCATTAACTGTCTGCGTCAACGATGTATTAATAGATAATACAAATGAAACAAAATTCCTAGGTCTGGTCATTGATGAAAATATCAACTGGAAAAATCACTGTGTATACTTGAGCAAGAGACTGAACTCTTTGTGTTATTTGTTCAGGAATCTCAAACAAGTCTTAGAAGAGTCTCAGCTAATATCCTTGTACCACTCTCAGGTAGCGTCTCGAATTAGATATGGTATATGTTTGTGGGGCAACTCAACTGCTATTCAAGACGTTTTCATTTTGCAAAAAAGGATATTGAGAGTAGTTTCAGGCGTTCCTTCAACCTACTCTTGCAGAGTATTGTTCGTCAAATATAATGTTCTGACAATTTTTTCTTTGTATATTTTTAAATTATGCAACTACATTTTTAAGAACAAAACTAAATTCCCTCAGAACAAAAACTTTCATAACGCAAATACACGACAAAAAGAAAAATTTTATATTCCACATTATAAATACAGGGTATCACAAAACTCACCTGCATATATGAGTTTGATGATCTATAACAAATTGCCAAAAGAAATAAAAAATACTAATGAAAGCAGGAAGTTCACCACAACACTTAAAAAATTCCTTATTAAAAATTGTTTTTATTCGTTGGATGCTTATCTTAAAATGTGATATAATTAATATATACCCAGAACTTTCATTGTGTACAGTGCTAGTTAGTATTGTTCTGCTCCATTCTGTCCGATATTCCGCTTTGTTTGACTATCCATATAAATGAATATGTATGATTTATTAAAAAAAAATTAATGTACCTATTAGGTAATTATATTGTGCACTTGTCCTCATATATATTTGTTGTGTGTTCTTTGTTTTGTAGTTGTTATCTGTTATCATTTATGTATACAATACTGTGACGTATCCAATATCATGTAAATGATCAAAAGGACCAATAAAGATTATTATTATAAAATAGTTCGTGAATGTAACCCCCGGTTTTAGCCCCAACAAAATCGTTTTGTGGAATTTTTTGAACAAGAATTAGTGAAAAAATTACAACTTTTGTGTTTTTTTGCGAACATCTCAAGGAGTATTAGAGGAATCGTTTCAAAGTCGATGGAACGTTTGTAGAGAATTATAAACCGACAAAATAGTTGTTTATACTCCCTGGTCGATTCATTTTCCACTGAGAAAATCCGGAAAAATATTTTTCTACTTTCATAATTTCCATAAATCTGAAGCTGGACAAATAATATTGCGGAAACTGATAGATAATAATCTGTGGTTCTACTGTACTCAAGATGTTTTCTGTCTGATAGGTAGTTTTTGCACAATGGCGTTATAAACAATTTAAGGACACATCTTGCAAGATGCGCCGATTTAAGGGAAATCGTCATATTCAAATTCTGTAAACGGCATCTGGAAGATAAGATAAGATCTTTATTTTCCAATAGTCAACACAACATTGTATAGGAATAGTCAAAAACTTAAATCTAGGTAAATGTAAAAACACGAAAAATTTAAAACTTTAGACAAAGTCAAAAATCTGAAACCACAGGTTTGAAATAAAAAATATCAATCCCAATAAGAATTGTCCTAAAAATATTCTAAAACAAACTTGCCAACATGTCGGAATAAAAGCTTACAAACAAGACACTACGGTTCTACGACATAAACTCTTCAACACTATAAAGACATTTTTCTAGTTGAAATTCTCGCAATTGTTTCTTGAATGGTTTAATACATTTACTTTTTTTTATATATTTTGGCAATTTATTAAATATCCTGGGCGCCATAGAGGAAGGAGAGTTGAATGATACGCTAAATTTATTAAAAGGTACATGAAGGTCATTTTTGGTTCGGGTATCAACTTGATGTCTGACTTTATTGGTACTGAATAATGTGCCTCTGTTCTCGAATGAGTATACAGAGAGTTCTAAAATAAATAATGAAGGTAATGTTAAAATTTTATAGTTTTTGAAGACATCCCTGCAACTTATACGGCTCGATATACCAACGAATGAACGCAAAACTCGATTTGGGCAATAAAAACATCGTGTGGGGATACAGGAAACCCCATAGACATATAACATATCGCAATCTACTGTCAGCTTGTGCATAATAGAGTGCAAGTAGTTGATTTATTTCCAATACTTTCCTAGTGGTTCTGAATTGATATGATAATGAATTCATTTTTGAAATCAATGATTGACAGTGAATTTTCTAGTCCATACATGAATCAATTTGAAAACCTAGAAACGATATAACGTTACTATTACTTGAGACATATAGCGTTGAAGCCTCATCTGAGCCGAATGTGATATTCTGACACAATTTTTGACGGTTATGAAACCTTATCGATTGTGTTTTTCCAACATTCAGAAACAGCTGATTTGCAGAATACCATTCGAGCAATCTGGAAAAAACTGTGTTGCATTTATCTGTCAAGGTTAGATCGGTTTTATCTGATATGATCACGGATGTATCATCTGCATATAAAGTTAATGATGCCGGTACTGATAAAATACTCAGATCATTGATGAAAAGAATGAACAATACCGGTCCTGAAACTGAGCCCTGTGGCACACCAAGATCAATATCCTTCATTTCAGAATTTTTATTATTCACGGTGACATATTGTTTTCTATACCTCAAATAATTCGATATCCATTCCAAAGGTAGCCCTCTGATACCATATTTATCTAACTTTTCGAGTAATATAGAATGATTGACGCAGTCGAATGCCCTGCTAAGATCACAAAAGATTCCCACAGGGCATTCGCCTGCCCCAATGAATTCAATTATTCTGTCATAGTATGAATGAACTGCTGTTGTGGTCGATCTTTTACTACGAAAACCATGTTGGCTTTTAGAGAAAATATTGAATTCATAACAAAATGAAAGAAGCCTGTTCAGGAACGCGTATTCAAAAACCTTCGAAAAACTTGATGGTACTGTTATTGGTCTATAGTTATCTACTGAATGTTTGTCCTTCTTTCTGAATACTGGTGAAATTCTCCCAATTTTTAACATATTTGGAAAGTGGCCAGTGGAAAATGATAGGTTCACCATATGTAAAAGTGGAGTGGATAGGATATGGAGTGTTTTTCTCAAGAGAAACATGAGTACTTCATCGTGACCTGAAGAAAACTTATTGTTCATTTTTTTCGTAGTAGGTCATATAGCTCTGCTTGGTCATACGGTGTGAGGAAAAAAGAGTTGCATGATGTTGCAATCTTTTGAATAAAGAAATCTGAATCAGGCCCTGTACAGTCGATTTGGTTGACGATGTTTCGGGGTTCTTCTATAAAATAATTATTAAATAAGTTTGCTACAGTCGCTGGTTCATTCACGGAATAGTCCCCCACTTTTATTTCGATTTCATCTCGAACAATTTTTATTTTATTTGATAGTTCAGCAACTATTTGGCATGCCGACTTTTTTGGATTGTCTGATTTATTGATTTTATTTTGAAAATACTCCTTTTTTGTTGTAATAATCAAATGTTCATGTTTTTGTTTTGCTTTTCTATACATATCTGTTAACTCTGGAAACTTCATTTTCAACATATGTAGGTCTTTTAAATTTTGGCTGGACGATTTAACTTCATGATTTATCCATTTATTTTTTGAAGAATCGATTTTATGGCACTTTTTAGGAAAATGGATGTCAAAA
The DNA here is from genome assembly GCA_944452925.2 of Chrysolina oricalcia. Taxonomy (NCBI): domain Eukaryota; kingdom Metazoa; phylum Arthropoda; class Insecta; order Coleoptera; family Chrysomelidae; genus Chrysolina; species Chrysolina oricalcia. The sequence continues at coordinate 51,888,885 of OX101822.2, forward strand.
TAAAGTAAATATATTTCAAAAAAGTACTCAAAAGCTTGGTCTACTTCATTCATATCAAAAAGTCCTGTCCATTTCTCACTCTCAATGTCAGTGACAAATGTTTGAATCGCGCCATTACTGTACATACGTTTAGATTGCATAGCCAACCGGTTGGAATATTTCGTCACTCCAAAATCAAACAAAACTGATTTGTGATCAGAAATGGTAGTATCCACAACACAACATGTTCCGTAGTTTGTGAAATTACTAAATATTTGATCAATAGTTGTTAACGTGTTTTGCGTTACTCTCGTTGGCCAATGAACCATAGGTTTCATATTGGAGGATTCGAATACATTATATAATTTTATTAGATCTCTGGAAGGATAATTACAATAACCATCCTAATTGAAGTCCCCACATACCAACAAATTGAAATTTGGCTCGAAAATATCAACAAGTAAGTCACACATCTTGTTCAAACACATATTTATGTTACCGCAAGGGGATCTACAACAACATATAATAATTGTGTTAACTGAATCTAGTTTATATGAAATACCACAAACTTCGGAATCCCTCTCAATTCAATAGTCATCTAAATGAAGTATATATATGTCACTTATATTTTTTGTCAGTATAGCAACGCCTCCCCCCTTCATTTCACCTCTACAATAACTGCTACTTAGAGAAAAGCCATTGAAATGAAATGAGTTAACTGACTCTCGTTTGCACCATGTCTCGGTAATACAAATGAAGTTCAATTCAAACTAGAAGTAGAGATCAATATCTATAATTTGTAGATTTTGAATTTTCACCTGAGATGTTAGAAAGTTGATCAAAACGCTTCAAAGTGCATCCGAAGTCATCCGAAGTCACCTGAAGTCGAACTGAAGTTAATACGAGTGACTTCGGGTATACTTTGAAGCATTCAGAGTAAATTCCAGTGACATTTTCAACACATTTGTCACCTGTCAGGTGAAATTACAAGATATACGAATTGTAGATATTGATTTCTACTTCCATATGCCGTTTACAGAATTCGAATAAGATGATTTCTCTTAAATCGGCGCACCAAGAAAGATTTTTCCTTAAATTGTTTATAACGCACTGAGGAAAAATTTTACTAACCCCAGCTAGAAATCGAATAACCCCAGCAAGAAACTCTAATACCATAGCGAGTTCTCACCTGTGGTTATAAAGTCGACTTTGCTGATTACAACTCGCTTGGGATTACTAGATTTTGTCGAATAACTTATTTTCTCGAACTTTGCTACCGTAAGTGAGTGCACCTAGTTATGACTATGATGCATTGTTGCAGTCGTAGGTATCTGACTTTGGTACCACTAGCGATTGCACCTACTTATGACTACAAGGTTGTCTCAGTCGTAGGTATCTGACCTTGCTACCGCTAGTGAATGCATCCACCTAGAACTAATGGGGTACTGTTCCAGCTACTGCTAAAGAGTGCATCTACCTAGACTATAAGTAATAGTTTTAATTGTAGATTTGCAAGTTTGCTACCTGCTAGCAATGGTTGCAATACTTTTTGCTCCAGGATGTCCCAAAAATAGGTTCATCAATTTCAACCACTTCACTGAGGAAAAATTTCACTAACCCCAGCTAGAAATCGAATTACCCCAGCAAAAAACTCTAATAGCATAGGGGACAAGCGAGTTCTCACCTGTGGTTATAAAGTCGACTTTGCTGATTACAACTCGCTTGGGATTACTAGATTTTGTCGAATAACTTATTTTCTCGAACTTTGCTACCGCAAGTGAGTGCACCTAGTTATGACTATGATGCATTGTTGCAGTCGTAGGTATCTGACTTTGGTACCGCTAGCGATTCCACCTACTTATGACTACAAGGTTGTCTCAGTCGTAGGTATCTGACCTTGCTACTGCTAGTGAATGCATCCACCTAGAACTAATGGGGTACTGTTCCAGCTACTGCTAACGAGTGCATCTACCTAGACTATAAGTAATAGTTTCAATTGTAGATTTGCAAGTTTGCTACCTGCTAGCAATGGTTGCAATATTTTTTGCTCCAGGATGTTCCAAAAATAGGTTCATCAATTTCAACCACTTCACTGAGGAAAAATTTTACTAACCCCAGCTAGAAATCGAATAACCCCAGCAAGAAACTCTAATAGCATAGGGGACAAGCGAGTTCTCACCTGTGGTTATAAAGTCGACTTTGCTGATTACAACTCGCTTGGGATTACTAGATTTTGTCGAATAACTTATTTTCTCGAACTTTGCTACCGCAAGTGAGTGCACCTAGTTATGACTATGATGCATTGTTGCAGTCGTAGGTATCTGACTTTGGTACCGCTAGCGATTCCACCTACTTATGACTACAAGGTTGTCTCAGTCGTAGGTATCTGACCTTGCTACCGCTAGTGAATGCATCCACCTAGAACTAATGGGGTACTGTTCCAGCTACTGCTAAAGAGTGCATCTACCTAGACTATAAGTAATAGTTTCAATTGTAGATTTGCAAGTTTGCTACCTGCTAGCAATGGTTGCAATATTTTTTGCTCTAGGATGTCCCAAAAATAGGTTCATCAATTTCAACCACTTGAATAGAATTCATAAAGAGCAAATATTCCAATTCCGCTAGCTCCCATTCTTGTAAAATAATCTTGTTAGCCATTAGGTAGAAAGGTACCTACTCTCTGAGACCTCATTTTTGCACTTGTGATTGTATGGTTTGCAGTTGAACGGCACGAAACGCTTCTTGCGAAATTTTAATAAATAATACAAAATACTTGATTCTCTGCTCTGATAGCATACTGCACTAAAGCTCCTCGAACCGTTGCAACTTGCATAAAAAGGTACAAGGCACCACACGGAAACGCTCAATGTTTTGCCGTGAGACCGCAAACTACACAACCACACCTGCATAAAGAGGCCTTACACACAAAACTAAACTTGATTACCACACAGCGGCGTTATTCCCAATCAGTACTCATAGACTATATGAAATATGAATTAGCCGGAAACAAAAGCATACACGTGCACAAACACGAAGCCAAGAACAATAACCTAATCTTTGTCTTGTCCAAACGACACCCAGCCAGAGAATGATTTTGTTTCTTCGTTTTCATTCGCACTAAACGACCTAAAAATATTTGTTGTGTTCGTGGAAGGGGTAATTTCCGTTGAAATATCAGCAAAACATCGAATAATCATAGCAAGGCATAGAATAATGGTAAGCGGGTTCATCCAGTAATATTTTAGTGGCTGGTTGACAACTGTATTACAGTAAGTGGATGAAAATCTATGCGATTTTCCACTTATAGTAAGCAGAAACCTTACAGCCACAGGCATGTAACTCGCTAGTGATTATTCAGTTATAAGATTAAAATGTTCTAATAAAAAAACTTTCTGTCCCAGATCGACTGCCTAAGAGCGACAGCAGTATACTTTTCTGTGACAGAAAAATCACCTCCAGCAAAATCGTTTTCGCTGCCGTAGGATTTCAATGTGCTGGTACTATTCGACACTTTGTCATAGTAATAGTATTTCTTATTATGATAGCAAGAAATATCTTAGCAAAAACTTTAATAGCACGATTTTCCTCAGTGCGCGATTGTGCAAAAACTACGTATCGGACAGATACCATCTTACGCACAGTTGACCGACATGTTATTATCTATCAGTTTCCGCAATATTGTTTGTCCGCCTTCAGATTTATAAAAATTATGAATTTTTGAAAAATGGTCTTTTTTTCGAGGTTTTCCCGGATTTTTTCAGTGAAAAATGCACCGATCTGGGCGTATAAAAAAAACATTTTGTAGGTTTTATCTACGAAAGTTCTATTCCATCGTTTTCAGTCAAAACGATTCCTTGAATAATCTTTGAGACATTTCCAAAAAACCAAAGAAGTTGTAATTTTTTTCATTATTTCTTGATTGAAAAATTCCACAAATTCATTTTGCTGGAGCGAAAACCAGGGTTTTCTTTTATGAACTATCTTAAAAAAAGTAGTATAGGCCGTTTGCGTCTCTTGTTTTGTTTGAAAAGAGCCTCTTATTTTCATCTACAGCTTGGCCTATTAGTAATGAAATGAAGTTGAAAAACTGGAGAATAAGTGCATCACAGTCCAGAAAGGTAAAAGGTAACAACTAAGTTGCCTTCAAATACGGAGCAAGCGACAAAAAAATTTCTAGCAAATTCGTTTGCATTTTCATTCCTGGCCTTTTCATCCTTAAACAAAATCTTCTTGCCATAGGCGTCTCGAAGTAAAAGAGAAGAACTATGGAAGAATCAAATGTATTAGCAATATGAAAAGATATGCAATAAACAAATATACAGTGCGGCTTCTTTTAGTCCCCCCCCCCTGTTAACTTTTGAACGGTTCGACGTACAAACATGAATAAAAAACCGTTTACAGGGTTCCACCGATACTACTTTTTGAAACAAAAAATATGGTGTTTGCTTGACAGGGGGCGCGGGGAAGCACATCAATTTAATATTTTTAAATGGCATGGGGGGTCGAGTGTCACATTGTTGAAAAGAGAATTCAATTCTCTTTACAATCATCTAATTTTTTTTGAGTTTCGTTAATATTTCTTCAGCAATTCAAATTCGAAATATCAAATATAAATGCGGATCTGAAAACTAGTCATAGCTTGATAAATTTGAACGGTTTGTTGTGGAATAATGAAACCAAATACATTGCAAAGGGTATTATCGATACTACTTTTTGAGAAAAGAAATATTGCAATTACAGTACAGATGGCGCTGGGGGCACATCAACTAGAAAATTTCGATAGGCATAAAAAATAGAAATTGGGAAAAAAATCCTAAACTAAATTCAAAAATAATTAGATGGTTGTAAAGATAATTGAATTCTCTTTTCAACGATGTGACACTCGACCCCCCATGCCATTTAAAAATTTTGAGTTGATGTGTCTCCCCGCGCCCCCTGAGGAGCAATCACCATATTTTTTCAAAAAGTAGTAGTAGTGAAACCCTCCAAACAGTTTTTTTTTCATGTTAGTACGTCGAACCGTTCAAAAGTTTACAGGGGGAGGGGGACTAAAAGAGCCGCACTGTATAGTTACGAGAAGAAATCAAGGAAATTATACGTACTTTACAACAACAAAAAAGTTAAATACAAGAAACTGGAAAAAAACTTCAATCTGTTGAATGCGATAATAAAGTTATGAAAGATAAATTTACAGAACTAAAATAATAAGAAACAATATTGTGATATTAGTTACTTCAGAGAGAACCCACTCTTTTACTTCCGATACATACAAAAATTATAAATTCAACTGGGAGGAAACGAAATTAATGATATAAACAGAATTGAAGTGAAATCAGATATAAAAACATAGACCAGTGATACAAGAACTCACAAGGAACATCAAAAAAGTTTAAATTTTTCAAAGCGTTACAGAAATTAAGGGAAGTCTATCATGGACAATATCACAGCAGAAGAAATACTAGAACGGAAATTCTTGTATAAACATTTGAAAATTTCAAAAAAAATAATAATCAAGCAGAAATCCAAGCACATAAATTGATATTGACCGGCGCGGCGAGGTGTTCACCTATCATCGAATAAAATTAAAAGAGGAGGAAGAAGAATCAAGAGAGATCAAAAATACACAAGGAACATCATTGAAAAGAAGGCCCATATTTAGATCAAGAAACCCACATGAATGCGTAGGAGACCAAATTGAGAATTGTTATCATATTCAAATTATAGTAATATACCTCTGATATTCGAAACAGAGAGCACAGACCAATATTCCACAATGATAAATATGAAACTCATTAAAGAAAAGATAATTCAAAACTAAGATGAGTACAGGAAATATAAGACCTATTCAGATCTTAACAAATTCAAAGAAAATCTCAATGAAGGAAACTGGGATATTCTCATGAACGAAAGAAACCAACTATGTAAACAAGCAAAACGTTATCCAAATAACGAAGATATTAAAAAAATCTATGAAAAATATAGAAACAAGCTAAATCTGCTAATAAAAAAAGCGAAAATGTAATATTTTATATTTTGATGAAGAGTTGCAAATGAATGAGGAATCTTCAAAAGGCCTGAGGAAGGCCGTAATAAATTGTTTAACAAAAATAAAAATCATCACACTATGAAGAATATTAAAATATCAGATGTAGTGATAACTTGCAAAATGTGAATTGGTAGTTAAATGTGGTTTTTGAATTGAAATTAGCATGTCTAATGAGTATGACTGCGAGACTCCACGCGATTCAGAAGTTTAAAAGTCTCTGTCGCACTCATTGGGTGTATGGAGAAGTTTTTTGGCCATATCTCCGCAGCCGTTTGACATAATCCCATCAATCTTGGTATCACTGGATTCGTAATGACGATCCCTAACCAAATATGGAAAAATACACTGGGTGTCCAATTCGAAAATATCACCAAAGTAATTTTTACTCAATTGCGGATAACCCTATATATTTTGGGTGGGGTTCAAAAATTGGCCCATCGGAAAAGAAAATCGACCCGTCCGAGGATTTTTCCGAAATATCTTTACATTCAGAAATAATGAATTTATTCCTTACTTTATGTACACACTGTATATAATTACCAAAACCCTGAAGGGCATACGTTATAAAATCATTACACAATTTGGCAGTGGGCTGACCGACTATATTTGATGATTTAATTTTATTTAAGAGTGTTCTTATTTTATTGTAAACATCCCTCTATCATGTTTTGTTATAAACTCTGTTCAGTGAATATAGCGTCAGATTTATTTTCAAAGGCATTCAATCACTGCATCGCTTTGTGAGTCCACCTAGATAATGTACAAACATCACTTTATGATTTTGTAGTACTTTCATTGAGTCATCCTGTATTCTATAAAATTTCTTGGAACGAGCTTAAAAAGTGAAAACATAAAACTTCTACCTATTCAATGCAGCGACTCCCTTCACTTTAATGGTCTTCGTGAGGCGGGTATTGAATCTATTGAATCCTATCTATTACATACCATTAGAAATTAACGTTCAGAATATCGGAAAACTCTCGTTGTGCCATTAGTATGCATTGAGAGATTGAAAGGGAGGAATATATTATTTGAGTTGTTGAGTAAAAGGAGAATTTTGATCGTCGTGGTTAATGTTGAAGTTACCTGCCATGATAATTGATTTGGAAAATACATTACTCAGTTGCTGCTCAAGTTTATTTGAGAATGCAACACCATCATAATTATATAAATAGACATATCATTAATATATTGAACTCAAAACTTTACAGTAGACATGAGAAACATAATTACTTCAATGTACACAAATAACAATAACAATGTACAAAAATAACAAAGAAATTAATTTGTGAAAAAAGGAGAGTAAAGTCCCTTTATGATGGATGGTTGCCAACTTTGGATACTACCTCATCTCAAAACCAATAAACAGTTTTTCGTGAACAAACTCACAAAATAGAGGGTCTTTGTAACGTAAATGGATTCTGCCTGACGCACATAGTGTGGTTATTCACTATTAGATATCAGCGAATTAATCCATGTTTTTGTGGAGGGGCAGCAGAGCTCCCCAATAATAGATCTTATAATCCAAGCGCGATTTCACCTCAAAATATAAAGGAATTCGTGAAATTAAGAAATCCTTTCGTAAAACTAATAAACGATGTTGAAATAACAAATGTTTTCAAATTACAAATATATTTGGGTGCCATATGTTTCGGGCGAAGTGCACCTGCACGCAAACTACCCATTTAAAAAGATATAAATTTCGCGAGAAAGTAAATTATGCATCATAAACAAGATCGAAACAGGCATCGATGATGTTAGATGACAATAAAAGAAGAGTTATGCTCTAGTTTAAAAATGAGTGTTTTTATTATTATGTTTTATATTAGATATTGAAAGAACATTTTTTTTCTTTCATGTTTATTTTATATTGGCAAATATTTGTTTTGATGCACTGCTATTTATAGCAGGGATGTGTGCATGTTAATTTTTCTTGTACACTGTCTGTCTAATCATATACAAGGCGTTTCCTGTGGGTTTGCACAAGTGAATATAAACGTATATTTTGTATTTTTTAACAAATTAATTTTAGTTATGTCAATGATTGAGTTTTCTTTCTCTTCTGATAATAACAAGCATTCTATACTACGTGTTGTGACGAACCATAAAATAAATCAGTGAAACTTTCTTTCACCGCTCGAAGAAGGTTTCCCGGTACTGCGACGTATCAGTGTTTTTCTTTCGTTTTGACACCCGATTAGTCTAGTGTCAAAATAAGAGTGCGCTGTCTCGTCAACGTATCGTTTCGTGTAGAGCACCATATACAGGGTGGTCCACATTTTTAGTGTGCACGAAGTTTTCATGTCGCCACCTATAAACTGGTGAAAAATGGTATGTTAGGAATTAGGAAAGTAAAGTTGGCATGGATGAACTAGAATAGCCCTAGAATAAATCAAGGTATTCGAAACATATTATAACTATTATAGATATTCTGATTTCAACAACATAACCCTTAAGGTGATATGTGTCTCATTTTGGTTAGAGGCCTCCACAAATTGAATAAAAATATTGTGGAATGGAGCGTGTATTTTCTGTCCAGTATTTTCTTTAGTAGACCAACATGTTGAAGTCTAGATACAGCGCATAATTTACTTCCGATTGGCAAATGATAACTGTGCCAGAAGTAGAAAAAGGAAATTTACGAATTGCTGTGAAAACTGGGTATCCAATTTTAGAAATTATTTTTTCTTAATTTTAAGAAATTTCTGTTTTGACTTTTGTTACAAATTATCAAATTTACATAATTTTCACAGTACGAATAAGGTACTTCTGTTATTTGACGAATAGATATTCAGTGAAAACCTTAACACAGAGTAGCCATGAAGAGCACATTCGTCTCCCGTAAACTTTCCACGTAAAACCGAGATGCCGGTAAGATCTATGTGAAATATTCTGGCATATTTGATTGATCCATATTAGGTTAAGTCTATATAGGCAGATTATGAAGAAAAAATCTATCTAAATTGAAAATAAAAATTGAACGCGTCTGGCGCGGTGCTGGCACACGGTTTAAAATTTTGTTCCATGTGCTGTCAACGCACGTTGCGCGTTGAGATGCAATCTAATATCTAAAATGCTTGAAACTGATGAAAAGAGCCAAGAAATCGAAAGTAAACATAACGTACAACATCTAAAACCAATTTTACTTACGCAAGTCCTCATTGAAAAGTCTGAAACAGTTCTCTAAACATAGCCCTGGTAACATTCTGGTCATATTACAGGTAAATATCCAACTGAGGCTATTCTCAAACGCGGACCTTCTGAAGATGGTCCTAAAATACTTTGAAAACTGATAGTTGAACCAATACCAACTTCATAACTATTTACTTAGCAATTATTTTGGGTTTTTCGGATTTAGTTCCTCTTCAGCAAATTCTTCGAGAAACGTGTGCGAGCTTGAGAAGTCGAGGCCCTTACCTTCCAACGTGTGCTGCCATACACGAGACCAGCCACCGTGTTGGTTGAGAAGCGAACGTTCAACCATCACGACCACCACCGCCCATGTTGAAATATAAAATTTCGCATCAAACCTCAGTCGTTTATATTTTTGTAATTGTCTAAATTGATACCTTCCTCGCCACAAAACTATACATTCGTCGAGGGTGACTTACTTCCCTTTTTGGATAATAAAGGTTTTAAATAGTATACTCTGAGAATTCTATGTATTCACATAAAAACGTGAAATCAAAATGAATTTGTTGGGACTAACAGCAATTTCAAAAACTTGTAGATTAAATAACGAATTGGTTTTCCTATAGTCATTTATGCGATATAACATTATTACTCCCATAAAAAGAAGTTTCAAATTCGCTTGACGTCAAATCTTTACAAGAAGCACAATCCTGCTTCTTATTGATTGCCTTTGTGAGAGTATTTCAACAGAATATATGAAATATATATGAAATAACTTATTCATAAAAATCTTCATTAGCCACCAGGATGAAGTTATCTACAGGACTATTTCCACTTGAAATTAGGTTAACCTGTAAATGTTATCCTATCAGTTTGAATTACCTGTGATTGCCAAGTAAAGGCGTCTGCCTGCGATCTTTCTTCATTTTCATTTTGATGCTGACTATATTCTTCAACGAGTTGCTTGATTTGCGATAGATCCTCACTTTGAGGATTATGATCACAATTATCACTCTCGTTTTGTTCCGTCAGAAATATTTTAACCATACATTTCATCATCTGATCCTTCTAATACTGCTCTCAACTCAGTTCTGTTCATTGCGAGTTCACAATGATGCTTTCCTTTTTTTGAAACTGTCTCATTTTGTATTGAAACTATTTAAACAAATTCATGTAGAGTCTCAACTTTTTTTAACTATGTGTTCTTCATCTATAATAATAATAATAATAATACTCCCTTGTAAACACTCGTAAAGTGTACCAAAGAGCAAAGCCTGTGCAGGTAGAGGAAGGCCATAAATATTATTATTATTTGCAGTGACGCTCTTGGGCTACTAACTGATTTTATGGTGGCGTACACAGTTTTATGCTGTAGGAAAACCCGAAAAACCTATAGCACTAGGCCGGGTCCCTGCGTATCTCAAGCAAGCATCAGACGAGAACTCACTAGAGACTACAGAACTCACATCACACTTGCTTTTCAGTAGGGCATGTCGCCGTATATTGATACCTGATATATTGGAGAAACGTGTTTTTCCTCATCTGGTCTCGAACCGGGTTCAATGCTAGCCTTCGTTTCAACGGCCGTCACCTCGATCGCTGAGCCACCGGCCACCCTATATGTTGATGAATCATAAATCTGACAGTGAAATGATTTATTGTTTTATCATTTGTTGGTCGCTATACATTATACAAAATCGCGCGTTCAGAATTGTATGATGACTTTCTTCATGTAATGAAAGCAATTTCTATGCAATGCAAGTAATATGCAACATTTGTCTCAATGAACCACTTGTTGCTACAAATGAATAGCAGTTTATGTATTCTATTCACCAATACAGGGTGGGTGACGGTCGATGGTACCTTAGACGTTTACGAAGAACGGGAAATAGGATCATTCTGAATATTTGGTTTCTCAAGTAGTTGCTCTTGGTCTATCGATCTAAAATATTTCCAGCAATGCAACGTTGCCGCTTATACCAGAAAGTAGCAGCATCTTTGTTATTTCAAATGGGCCACCCTGTATATTACCGCATTTTTGAACTTTTCATTCCTTTCTGATTATTTCTGCCTCATACTCCCCTATACCTATCTCTAACGGTTTTTGAGATATTGGTTATTTTCCATATTTTTTATCCAAAACATAGCTCGAATTGAATGTTTATTTCTGCGTTATTTGGATTCTTAGGAAGTTGCAATTTTGTGTTTAGTTCATCAAGATCATGTACATTGATTCTGTATAGAGAAGTTTGTTCTGCGTTATACAGGGTTGTTCAAAATTCATGATCTTACTGCTAGATACGAAAAGGGTTGAAAGTGAGTTTTTTTAAATGGAACATCCTGTATATTATGAAATATCCTGAAAGATGAATAAATTCCCTTCAAATTGATATATCATGTTCCTATACCTAAATAGCCAGAATTACGAGATAATAGCAATTTTCACTTGTAATCTCCCAAGTGCTTGAATTATTGCCGGAAATTTTTCGGGTACATGAATTTTCAAAGAAAATTTCACACCTCACTTTTGTAGCCAGTCAAAAAATTCGTTTTTGTTTACATACCATGGCAACCCTAAAAATTTCCGGAAATTTTTATCCTCCTGGGTACCCTTGGCGAAATTAATAAGTGAAAATTTTTCTGTCAAACATTTGAGAAGTAACAAGTTGATATTTTGCTTTAATGTACAAATGGAGGTCTAGTTTTCATATAAAAGGAGATAATTATGTATTTACTAGATATTTGGAATGTGTCTGAAAATATTTTCTATGATTTTCATTTCTCGGTGTGAAATTTTCTTACCGAATCCCTGTAAATTTGCCGTAAATTTATCTCGTACATGACTTTTCAAAGAAAATTCATGTACTCGAAAAATTTCCGGAAATAATTCAAGCACATGGGAGATTACAAGTGAAAATTATAATCTCGGAATTCTGGCTATTTAGGTATAGGAACATGATATATCAATTCGAAGGGAATTTAGTCATCTTTCAGGATATTTCATAATATACAGGAAGTTTCACTTAAAAAAATGCACTTTCAACCCTTTTCGTATCTAGCAGTAAGATCATGAATTTTGAACAACCCTGTATAACGCAGAACAAACTTCTCTATACAGAATCAATGTACATGATCTTGATGAACTGAACACAAAATTGCAACTTCCTAAGAATCCAAATACCGCAGAAATAAACATTCAATTCGAGCTATGTTTTGGATAAAAATATGGAAAATAGCCAATATCTCAAAAACCGTTAGAGATAGGTATAGGGTAGTTTGAGGCAGAAATAATCAGAAAGGAATGACAAGTTCAAAAATGCGGTAATATACAGGGTGACCTATTTGAAATAACAAAGATGCCTGGTATAAGCGGCAACGCTGCATTGCTGAAAATATTTCAGATCGATAGACCAAGAGCAACTACTTGAGAAACCAAATATTCAGAATGATCCTCTGTCCCGTTCTTCGTAAACGTCTAAGGTACCATCGACCGTGACCCTCCCTGTATATTTTCAATACTCAGCATTGAATGAGCTTTGATTCTAACACAAATAAATGAATGAAACTCGCGTTACTGGCACAAGGTAAGATTTATTTTAGTCAACAAAAATAACGTCCAAACATATGGCAAATATGAATAACAAAGTCGGGAACGAGCCAAGCGCGTCACTGGCACAGAGTAAAATTTGTTTTAAATGATGTAACAAAAGATCCTTCCGACCTAGAAGTGAGGTAACAAAAATTCAAAGAGCAACAAAATCACTCTCAATACATCTTTGAGTTTAAAAGAACATTAACGAATACTGTACCTTTGAAATCTCAAAGGATTTCGAAATTACAATTTGTTACACTGAAAATGCCTTTTCAAATTTTTTAGTTCGTTTTTCACCAATCACAATCCTTCTGTTTTTCTGTTCACTTATTTTCACTCTTATTAACAAATTACTTTAAATTCATTTGCAATTCCTTTCTCTTTGATTTCTAATAACTAACTTTCATCAGTTTACTTGCATTTCGAATCAATTTTCGTTGTATAAATCTTCTAATTATCGGTTTTAAATTTTTCTCGGTCATATCTTATTTTGACGTTTTGTCTTCATGATACTTATTTTTCTACAGGATGTTAAATTTTGTTTTCGGAATTGATGAATTATGAATTTGTTATTCGGACTTATAACTTTTCTTTCATCTACAGGACGTGTTTTTGGAATGGTTCCTGTTTGTTTACTAATTAAGTGACTTATATTTCATTTCATTCATTTATACATGTACATTAGTCTTAGACTAAATAAAGGATTAATATATATTTCTACCATGTCACTGAATTTACGAATTCATCTAACATCGAAAATTCTATGTTCTGGTCTCTGGTTTTGCACTACTATGAAAAGGATATTCTTTGTTTCTGTATTTCATTTTTATTTTTCAAAATTAATTCAACAACCCATTCTGATAAAACTATGAAATCTTTCACATCATAATAATGTTTTTATAATATTTATTGTAATATTTTTTGTAAATCATATTGTTCGAGATTATGGCGAACTCGCGAATAAGTGAATTTTATTCGAAGTTTTGTTAAATTCGATACTTAGGTATGAATGACTGACATATTATATTGATTTCTCCACAAAAAATAATTATCGAATTTTTTCAGCACGTTTGCTTATCATGTTTGATATTAAGAAGTTATTTCAACAGTTTTTGGTTTCAAATGATCATGATTCGAAAATTTGATGGAGGAACCAGGAAAAATTATTTTAATTTTTGGTGAGAGCGTTTGGAGCACCAATCTGTTTTTCGGAGCAATAATACTCTACATTCAAATCACTGTATAAACGAACCTTTCTATGTATCAAAGTGCCCAGAAATGTTCCATTATTACCGACCTACTGAAAATTGAAAAATTGAGGAAAACAAATTATGGATTGTTTAATCACTGAACTAACATCAGATTCTGGATCAGAACTTTAAGGATATTACGGCCTCTTCAGCAAAAAAACTGTGCACTCACATTTGGAATATTTTGAAATTGAGATCCTTTATATTAAACCAATGAAACTGTAAAAAACAGCTAGGATACATATGTATATGTGTGTATAGATATATGTATGTGTGTGCATGTATGACTATGGTGTTTTTTTTTATTAGTATATGTCTCTTTTGGTACTTTAGGTTATTTCTATATATTTTTTCACAGCTACTACTGGTGGTAACTGTATATCCCTTTATTTTATAGTTTTCTTTTTGTTTTTGTTTACTTTAATTACCTATATCATGTACTGTACTCCTTGTTATGAAACTGAATGTATCTATGAACAATAAAGATTCAATTCTATTCAATTCATATTTCATCGAATAAAAATCAGATGGAAACCAGGAAACCGATTGGCATACGTGTCGCTTGTGTCCGAAGAGTCACCATATGCCCTCAAATGTGTTGAAAAATAGGGCATTGTTGAATCTATGCATGTTTATGCATGTCCTTGAGAAAATTAAGTATTATCATTATTATTAAGTTCCACCAGATAGCGCTAATTTTGTTTGTTCATTGATCGTTATATTTATAACTACCAAAACCCTAAAGGGCATACTTTATAAAATCATTATACATTTTGGCAGCAGTCTGACGGCCTATATTGTTTGCAATCTGAAGTTGAAGCAATCCTGATATGAAATCTATTTCCACCATTGTCTTTGAAGTCATAATGCACGTACAATAAAAATATTGGTGTGGTACAGGTAGGAGTATATCTAAATTCTCGTTGGTAGTTGAAAATTATTTCTCCACAAAGACATTCCACATCGAATGTACGTTAGGCCTCAGAACAAAAACGAGCCTCTTACAACTCATGAAGTTGAACATAATGGGATTAAAAACCCTGGTGCCATCCTACTTCCGGTAAGACTCTACGCAAAAAGCTCTCGTTCGGCTGCTTGTTCGTTGAGCTATGTTCGGGGAAATGGCAGGAATTAGTATTCGTCACAAACGAAGAGATGCAATTTTCCACCATGAGATGAATGTTCGACTGGATCCCAGAAGGCGAGAACATATTCTCATTCCAACAACGGCAATGTGGGATTATCACAAACGAATTCGGTAACATTTAGATAATACTTTATACGTTTCACTCTACTTGATTTTCAGTAATTACTTCCTGAACATACATAATTGGTCACATAGCAAGAGATATACGATTTTGTCAAAGAAGAAGTGTTCTCATTGACAGAAGTTTGAAAAGTTAAATAATTATTTGTAAAGATATGCAATAGTCAGTGTTTCCTTATAATTCAAAGTAGCAATACCAGTTGACCGGTTGACACACGGTATAGCTATTTTTCGACAAAAATGCATAGTGAACCTGGGTAAGTGTGATTCGGAGGTAACTTTGAACGAGTGTGAAGTGCGTTCTTTTGTTCTTAGTAGTATATCATCCAAGAAGACTTGTCCCGAGGGGAAACCGCTGAGGAAATTTTGTACACTAATTCCCAAAAATCCTAAGTAATTCCTCTAATACCCAAGTAAATCCCGAGTAATACCTCGAACAAATGCCACTAATTCCTCTAATACCTAAGGAGTAAAAGCAATAGAAATCCGAATTTTCGATTTTTATTATTCTGAAGCCCTTTTTTTTAATTCCGCAATTGTGAATCCAATACCGCAACATCCTGGTTCCATGGGTTGAGGACCTTTTTTTGTCCTTCTTGCACGAAATAATTCCTGTGATACCCATGTATTACTCGAGTAGTACCTCTAATTCCCGACTAATGCCCATTAATTTTCGACTAATACCACTACTTTCCGAGTAATACCTACTAATGCCAATAATTTTCAACTGATACACTTATTTCCCAACTAATACCCATAATTCTCAACTAATTTCACTAATTCTTCACTAATACCCAAGTAATACCGCTAATACCCAAGGCTTGTACATCAAAATTCACCAGCGGTTTCCCCCTCGACTGAGCCACAATAGGCCATTGGCCGCAGTGGAGGGCCTGATACGGGCCCACTCACGTTCAAACCTAACCCCCTCGACTGGTGGGAGAGACATAACCAATTCAATACATGCAATAAAATTAAGAAAAGATACATTCACCAACGTACCAAATTAATTTTGAAATATTGCTATTGAATTTTTATTTTATCTAACGGGAACTAGCCCAAATCATATAAAATACAACTGTGATGTAGAATAAATAGAATATTGCAATTACGACGATTAGAGTTGATTGATAAAAGATATAGTAAAATGAACAATAATATATAATAAAATGTAATTCTTGTAAATGTATCTTTAATTGATAATTGTTCTAAGCTGGGATTCAAAATAATTCAAGGACGAATTGAAGAAGTGTAATTGACTGTGACTTTTCGCAGTTCTTTGGATATGTTGTAATCAGCTATTGTATCTAAAATTGGTTCTATAAAAAGGAATGTGATGACTACTGTTATTGGTACGTGAAGGCACTTTAAGATATATCTTAGTTAATAACTAAGGTCAGCTTAGCTTGTTGTTTATGATATTATGTAGGAATATCAAGTCTCTATGGTTTCTCCTTATTGGCAGTGATAGTTGATTTAGGGTTAGCTCAGTTTGAGTATGGTCACGGAACAGTTGTTGTTTGAATTTGAGTTATTGAAAAACTTGTGCTGAACTTGCTCAATATAGATTCGTATTGATGATATATCTGAGAAGTCTGAAATTGTTATTTTGATAAAACCAAAAAGTCTCAAAGCTTTGTTGATTGTTGTCGAAATATGCAAATTGAAGCTAAGGGCTGTGTCAAGAGTTACTCCTAGGTCTTTTATGCATAATATGGTCGATGTGATAGCAGAAGATAATTGGTGTATCCAGTATATGGAATCTCATTATATGGCATTAATTAACATACCATTCATTTCGCACCAGTTTGAGATGTTGTTAAGATATGCTTGGTTGATACAATCGTTGAGAAAGGTGATTTTGGAAAATACTTTCAGGTCATCTGCAAATTGGAGAGTTGTTCTATCGGATATCAGGTTAACTATATCGTTAATGGAACTATTCAATAGAAGAGGTCCCAAATGTGATCCCTGGGAAACACCAGATGTTACTAAAATTTCTGTTGATGTGAAGTTTTTAACTCTGACTAGTTGCTTCCTTCGATTGAGGTAATCTCTTATCCATTCCAATAGAGGCCCAGAAATACCAAGACATTCCAGTTTCTCCATTAGAGGCTCGTGATCGACCCTGTCGAAAGCCTTGGAAAAATTTGTGTACACGGAATCAACTTGGTATCCGTTTCACAAAGCTCCCGAAAAAGAGCTAAATTCAGTTCTGTTAGATCTATTTGTATTATGTTAAAATTCAACACAGTATAATATATGCATTTTCTGTTTTTTCATACTGTTGATAAATATTGTATTCGCACTCACCCTTTAGTATTTTGCATGATGGGGTAAGTGTGAGCATTTCATCAGTGCCATTGTGAACGTTCATTTTTCGCGGTGTAAAAATTTAATAAACATTCTACATTTCAGAATATGCAAAGGAAGGAAGACTAACAGAGGAGCGGCTTACTCAAAGGAAGATACAAATTTCGCTGTGGCTGAAGTTAAGGGTAACCTGTTGTAGAAGTCCATTGTATCTCGAAGTGGAGTGGTGTGGATTTACGATGCAGAAAAACACAAAGTCATCTCCATAATTTCAATCTCAACCTTAAAGGTTATGCATCAGGTGGAACAGCGACAACTATCTGTCAGTTAAGCGGTATTATTTAGAGTAGGTAGTACATGTTTCGAACCTAAATAGGTTCATCTTCAGCTAATTTATATTCTACAATAAAGGAAGAAATTATCACTAAAGGCAATCTAGTACAATATAGTAGATATTACTTACATGGAGAAGAAAAAATTGTTGTATTAGATTATATGTAGAAAGAGTAAAAAAGAGTAAAAAAGTGTATGTGTCACCACATTGTACCAATAAAGGTTTACTTAGTGAACAATATACTTGTTTTTAATTTAATTAAACATCAGGAGGAAATAGAGAATTAGAGCCTATATGTCCCATTTTACGGGAAGGGGGAAGAAATGAAAGCTTCAACATGTGAACGAAAATGTCTACAATCTTTGGTAAGTGACTACTGACTGTTCGAGACTTCGAGTACTCAACAACAAAATGAGAAATGACAATGAAATTAACATGAGGGGAGATCATCTGTCAGTCAAACTTCAATTCGACATTGACATAGAACAACGACTCGAGAACCAACATCACATAACACAATGAGGGAAGAACAAAAATCCATCATCGCAACCGCAATCTGAGTAGGTGGACCTCGTGTCATAACGTGTTACAAAAATCTTAAGATTATTAAAACAATTTATATTTGTTTTATAGAGGATCAAGGTAGGAAACAGAGTATTTATTGAAAATTAAGAGAGTTATAGAACTTTTTGCCGTCAAACTGTACTTGTTCATTAAGAGAAATAACCTTGGGGTTATTAATGGCGGAATTGATTTCAAAAATCTCAAGAAGATTAAGTAAAGTGCCTTTTTGGCAAACATGTAAAATATCTAGATCGGTATCAATATCAAATCTATGATTGTAATTGAGAATATGGTTTGCGAACGAACTTTCAGTGTTATATTCATCTATGTGTGGGTTTCTAAAGCTCTCAATTAGTTTGACGTGTTCCAAAACTCTAGTTTTGAGTGGCAGGAAAATTAAAACTAGAGTTTTGGAACACGTTAAACTAATTGAGAGCTCTAGAAACTCACACATAGATGAATATAACACTAAAACTTCGTTCGCAAACCATATTCTTAATTACAATCATAGATTTGATATTGATACTGATCTAGATATCTTACATGTTTGCCAAAAAGGCACTTTACTTAATCTTTATGAAATTTTTGAAATCAACTCCGCCATTAATAATCCCAAGGTTGTTTCTCTTAATGAACAGGTACAGTTTGACTGCAAAAAGTTCTATAACTCTCTTAATTTTCAATAAATACTCTGTTTCCTACCTTGATCCTCTATAAAACAAATATAAATTGTTTTATTGATCCTAAGATTTTTGAAACACGTTATTGGCATGGATAGATGACACTAGGTCCACCTACTCAGATTGCGGTTGCGATGATGGATTTTTGTTCTTCTCTCATTGTGTTCTGTGATGTTTGTTCTCGAATCGTTGTTCTATGTCAATGTCGATTTGAAGTTTGACTGACGGATGATCTCCCCTCCTCATGTTAATTTCATTTCTCATTTTGTTGTTGAGTACTCGAAGTCTCGAACAGTCAGTTCACATGTTGAAGCCTTCATTTCTTCCCTCTTCCCGTAAAAAGGGGCATATAGGCTCTAAGCCTCTACTTCCTCCTAATATTTAATTAAATTAAAAACAAGTATGTAGTTCACTAAGGAAACCTTTATTGGTACAATGTGGT
This sequence comes from Chrysolina oricalcia, assembly GCA_944452925.2. Taxonomy (NCBI): domain Eukaryota; kingdom Metazoa; phylum Arthropoda; class Insecta; order Coleoptera; family Chrysomelidae; genus Chrysolina; species Chrysolina oricalcia. The sequence goes on from OX101822.2 coordinate 51,908,484, forward strand.
GACATATACACTTTTTTACCCTTTTTACTCTTTCTACATACGATCTAATATAACAATTTTTTCTTCCCCATGTAAGTAATACCTATGATATTGTACTAGATTGCCTTTAGTGATAATTTCTTCCTTTATTGTAGAATTTAAATTAGCTGAAGATGAACGTATTTAGGTTCGAAACATGTACTACCTACTCTAAATAATACCGCTCAACTGACAGATAGTTGTCGCTGTTCCACCTTTAAGGTTGAGATTGAAATTGTGGAGATGACTTTGTGTTTTTCTGCATCGTAAATAAGGCGTGGTGCTCAAACCATAACCATCCATAGAGCTCATGGATTTTGAAAATTGGCAGAAAAACATTTTTTTCGGCAACCATCCGAGAAGTGTTCACTTCCCGGTCACTTTTTCTTTGGGAAAGTAGCACTTCCCGGCCTAGTCCGGGAAGTACGTACTTCCCGGTATGGCCGGGAAGTGCTCGAATTTTAATACAATTATTAATATAAATAAGAATTAGAATGTTTCTATTGGTACCTATCTTCTGTTCGAATTTCAATATATAATACAAATAAGAACTGAAATGTTCAAAATATTTCAATTTGGATTTGTTTCATCTGGTTAACAGATGAAAGTCGACCTCTCTTCGTCTCTTATACTAAATGCGTCTCATTGATTTGTTATTCTACATGATTGCCTAAAAAATAGTTTTTTTGGACTCGTAGACTTCCATACTTCCATGACTCGCTAACGCTAGTCCTAGAATTTGGTCTACTCCAAAAAAACAGTATTTTCCGGACTTGTTACGTAAATTACTATTTCGGCCGATTCAGTCGATATTAATACGAAAAATGAAGAAATGATCACAAGAATCCTGCCCGACCTCAAGAGAAGCCGCAGAGGAGACGCATGTATTTTTTCAGTAGAGTGAAATTTCATTGTAGGCACTTGAGTTACATTTAATTTTGAAAATTTCCTAACTTCTTAACTATTTTAGATATTAAAGTATTCAAAAAACTAAGTTTCAGATTTTTTGACTTATTTCACACTCGTTCCATTCAATCTGAAAACACCTTATATTGTAGACAGCATAAACCGCATTCACACTTGCCCCATTTTGTGGAGAAAGTGTGAACACCGAACAAAGAAAAAGAAGTTATGTTAAAATGTTCTGTTTTTAAAAAGAAAAACTCAAAATTCATGTAGACGTATACTCATACTAGCTATGTTTGAAATATGAAATTCAAAAGAGATATTTAAGGAGTTATAATGCTTTAAAGTTGTACAAATTAAAAATGCGTTCACTCTTATCCAGGTTTCCTTTAATTGACTAACACAAAACGCTGGAATTTAGGAAAATTTTACAACATCGCATTTTACTCTTTTTTGTCCATGTTTGGCATTCAACCATATTAGACTAAGGAAATTTCAATGAATTTTTAGACTAAACCATTGTTTATATAGAAGATAGTTATTTAACCTTATGGGATTATAATTGAATCAAAATGGATGCGACAAGTAGATGGCGACGGTGATCTCGCATCCAAGTCATGTCGTAACTTGATTGAAACAATGGGACAGCATTAAAATCAGGGTTTTTTGAAGGAACCTGCATTAAAATTACGTAAAATATTCATGTTTGTAACTAATCACGCTAGATGACACTCGCGTTTGCGTCCAACACCAATTACACAGGCATTGACTAACTTTATTACTTCTATATAAACAATGATTAAACTAACAATAATTTATGACTATTCTGAAAATTTGTGGTGAACCAATTGGTTTGGTATGGCTCAAAAGTATATTTTTCAACTAATGTTTCAAACGAAAAAGTAGGGGAGAAGTTTGATTAAAGCGCTTGAGTTTCTGTACGTTTACATAATACCATTCAGCATTCATTAAGAAAAAAAGTATCTTCTACGCAATCACGCATTTTTTGTTTTTATCCTTTTATATGTGCCATGCATCATCAGTAAAAATTCCGTAAAACCCTGAGAAGTTATGTATCGTTTTCCTCACTCTTTCCAAATATCATTACTATTTTTTTGAAGAATGTTTTCACTCATCCATTTTGGAATAAAATAAAAAATTATTGGAATTTCCTAAAATTAAGATATAGGCCAAACTGTAGATAAAAATAAGAGGCTCTTTTCACACAAAATAAAAGACGCAAACGGCTTATACTACTTTTTGTAAGATAGTTCGTGAATGAAAACTCCAGTTTTGCCCTAGAAAAATCGCTTTGTGGAATATTTTGAACAAGAAATAATAGTGAAATAACTTGCAATATTTTGGTTTTTTTGAAAATATCTCAAAGATTATTCAAGGAATCATTTTACAGTCAATGGAACTTATATTATGCACATAAATGTGCGCAAAAAATCTGCTATTTTGAATTTTTATAATATTAATATATAGGTAAGTGTCACTTGCGGTATCAAGACGAATGTAACGACTGAATATAAGTGGGCAAGGACGGCCAAGGAAAAACCGACTTTGTTTTACAACATTTTGATTTTGTATTTGATCTGTTACCTTAAACAAAGTTTAGTAAATGAATATATAAGTTACCTCACTCCGCTGAACGTGACGATTCGCCTACCCCCTGCTTCTCGCCCCGATTGGGAGGCACGCGGTCCACAAAAGACTCAAGTTATAGACCGTCAGATAATGACTCATTTTCACTTTTCTGGGATTTTCACCACTGAAAATTATGTCAGTGCTGTGCAGAAAAAAATAAAAAATTTGAAAATCTAACGCTTATGAATATATGAACATTATAGTCCAGGAGCCCGGTAAAAATTTAATCAGTCATTTCCTCTCAAGCGATATTTAGTGGAATGCATCAGAGAGTTGTATTATAAAGATTCGTGAACGTCAGCTGCGATTCCGTTGGGGGGGGGGATGATCAGCACAGTAGCTTCCTACGTACGAAGAAAAAAAATATATTCAATTATGTCCTCCTTCCCGGAAACATGTTAAATTGACGCAATGCGAATATAAGGTAAAATTTTATTTGAGAGGAAATCATAGAAGGTACAATTTTTTTATTGTATAATACACCATGCTATAGTCAGCTGATTTTTTCTTTTTTCAAGATATTGCTTTAGCGATAATTTAACATGTTTTCAGGTAGGAAAACAAAATTGAATACATTTCTTTTTCTTTGTGCGTTGGAGGCTACCACTGCTCATCCCCCCCCCCCACGGAACCGCAGCTGACGTTCACGAAGCTTTATAATATAACTCTCTGATGCATCCCACTAATTTTCGCTTGAAAGGAACTTGGTCATGGAAATCTGTCACTGGCTCCCGGACTATTACATTTTCTCAAACTGACTAGTTCTGCCCGTCTAGCGTCTACCGATGGTTATCAATATCACATTCCTATTTCATTCTTTTGGCAGCACGCTCTGACATGAATGAAATATACTATACAATGGTGCTTTCTATCCGAAAACTGTCGAACTAAGAAATCAGTGAGAATGTTGGTAAGGTAGGAACTATTTCGAGACGCTCTATATTTCAATTTTGCTATTCACCGCCCATTTCGAAAATCAAATTAATATACCAAACGACATTGTCTGGATATTCCCTATCAGTTGGTAGTGGCATTGAAATGAAACAAGACCGACTCATTTCCTTCAATTGCCGACAAAAAAAATCTCAATTTTCGATATCAAATCAATGTCAATATATTCAATAAGTACTCCAATCCTACCAAATTTGACTTTTCCAAGTGAAACCGTTTCCAAATGCAATAGGAACTTGGAATACACGAAATTGAACGCCCACCTAAACGGTATCTCGCTTTTGAAAAGTGTTTAGTGCTTGGTGCTCGCTAAATCGAAGTACTTTTTGAAAGTGCTAAGTAATCGCGAGCACTTCATGAAAAAAAGTGCTTAGTGCTCGAGACTCCCGAACACTTTTCGAGAGTGCTTAGTGCTTAGTAATTGAAGCTGGGAAAAATTCAAAAACCAGCTTGTAGGGGAATAACCGGCGCAATGAGGACGACCCCCTCGGCAGCCCTAGACGCTCTGATGGGTCTGCCGTCGCTTCCAACTTGTATAAATAAGGAAGCGATGGCGTCCTATCTGAGAATGCGTGACTCAGGGAGCTGGCGAGGAGAGGGGTACACAGGGCACACCGAAATCGCTGTGGTAGCGGAGAAAGAAATCGCACTATCCGCTATCAAAGTGATACAGGCAGAGGATAAAATTAGGTGGAACAGGACGATCTCGCTAGAGATCCCAGACAGGAGAGAGTGGGAAGAGGAAAGGATGATATTTCCCCCAGAAAGCCTGGTCTGTTTTACAGACGGGTCCAAACTGGAGGAAGGACAAGCCGGAGCAGGAGTTTACTTGGAAAACGGAGAGAAAAGAGCCTATGCGCTGGGTTCTCTGACAATAGTTTTCCAAGCAGAGGTGTATGCCATCCTGGAGGCAACCAGAATGGAAGAGGTAAGGTCCGGCCCAGAGAGATATGTATATGTCTGTTTGGACAGTCAGGCCGCCATCAGAGCTCTGAATGCAACCAAAACCAGATCAGTACTGGTTCGGGAGTGCAGATATGCCCTGGAAAGTCTTGCGACTGAAAAGGAAATAACGCTGATGTGGGTCCCGGGCCATGCAGGGATTGAAAGCAACGATCAGGCTGACCAGCTAGCCAAGCAAGGAGCCGGACAACCCTACTACGGGCCCGAACCCGCACTCGGCATAACAAGGAGACAAGTAACAACGGCACTGAATGAATGGGCCGTTGATACATTTGGAAAAGAGTGGAGAAGGATAGATGGATGCAGGCAGTCAAAGCAGATGATAACAGGACCCGACATGGCAGGGACGGCCAAGATACTGAAGCTAAGCCGCAAAGAACTCCGACTGTTGGTGGGAGTTCTAACCGGCCACTGCGGCCTCAGGAGGCACCTGGCACTCATCAGAGTTGAGGCAGACCCAGTATGTACGGAAGGGGAAGGGGAAGGGGAGGAGGAGGACTCCTTCCACTACCTGTGCGAATGTGGTATTTATGGCAGGCTCAGAAAAAACGTCTTTGGAGCTGCCACTATTAGGGAGGAAGAATTGCACTCATTGCAATGGAAGGACTTTTCGACTTTCATAAGAGGGTCGAAGAGGTTCGAGCAGGTATCCGACACGGGATAAGTGAAGATGCCGGGGATTGCAAAAAGGTTCCACTGGGGCCTAGTCGCTGACGCTTGCGTCCCCTACCCATTACCATTACCATAACCATTAGTAATCGAAGCACTTTTTGTCAGTGCTCGGCATAGCTCTGATCTCTACTTCCAGATGCCGTTCACAGAATCTGAAAACGACGATTTCCCCTCAAATCGGCGCATTGTAAGATGTGCCTTCGAATTGTTTATAACGTGATTTTGCGAAAACTACCATCGGACAAAAAATATCTTGCGTACAGTTGAACCACATACTATCAGTTCCGCAATATTGTTTGTCCAGCGTCAAATTAAAAATTTAAAAAAAAAATTGAAAAGTGGTCTCGTTTTCGAGGTTTTCCCAGATTTTCTCAGTGGAAAATGCACCGATCCGGTAGTATGAAGATTCATCTTGTAGGTTTTATAATTCTCTACAAAAGTCCTTGAATAATCTTGGAGATATTTCCAAAAAACCAAAAAAGTTGTAATTTTTCCACTATTTCTCGGTTAAAAAATTCCACAAAGCGATTTTGCTGGGACGAAAACTGGGGTTTTCATAAACAAACTATCTTATAAAAATTAGTATATTCCATTTGCGTCTTCCATTTTGTGGGGGAAAAACCTTTATAGCTTGGTCTAATATGACAAGCGCTAATGCGCAACAACTTGAAGTTATTGCCAGGGCGGAAGTGTTCTGTGAATAGCATCGCTAACTTCAACGTCATTGTAGCTACAACGTTGACAAGAAGTCAGCGTTGAATAGGACCCCGCACACCTTATATGGGAAAATGGCTCTCCGTGTAATTTCTTGAATTTTTAATATGTTGTAGAATTGATCATTCTGATGAAATGTTTCAATGGGCGCAACACCATACTATGACTAGTTTTCGAGATACAGGGTGTTGAATATGAGAAATATTCACTTTTCATCACTCCGTATCTCCCAAGTTATGATTTAGTTCCGATTTATCTTTTGTGGTATTATCATCACATCCTTGTATGACAAATTCATGGGCGTTTTTTGTATATTATGAAATATCCTGAAAGAAGACTAAATTCCCTTCGAATTGATATATCATGGTCCTATACCTAAATAGCCAGAATTCTGAGATAATAGCAATTTTCACTTGTAATCTCCCAAATGCTTGAATTATTGCCTGAAATTTTTCGAGTACATGAATTTTCTTTGAAAATTCATGTACGAGATAAATTTACGGCAATTAATTCAAACACGAGGGGGATTCGGTAAGAAAATTTCACACCGAGAAATGAAAATCATCCAACAATTCATCAGAAATAACTAACGATGGTTTCACCTGAACTATTTATAACCACTGAAATATTGATATGTAAAATACTTAACAAAATTTTCATCAATAAATGTGTTTAAATTTGGAAAAAAATTTTTTAAAAGTTATGTTGTTATCGTGGATTGAACCATCGACCTAACGACTCATAAATAAATAAATAAAATAAAAGTTTATTCTATCAAAGTTATTATTTACAATTCATTATTCTACCTGAAGCAGCTACTCTTTCTTCAGTCCATCTTCGCCCGGCGGGGGGATAGGATGAAAGGAAGGAGAGGACGTCAAGTGTGCTTCACGCCACCCTGCTGTTGCCAGCTCTGGTGACGTGCACGATGCCTTTTGACAGTGCCAAGGGTCCCCATATAGAGAGGGCGCTGGACACTGCCTACGCTGGTGCAAATGTGTGGTGGAAATGTTGACCTCTGGCAGAAATAGTGGTGGGAACTGGAGTATTCGCGCCTCCTGCAAAGCTTATGAAAGTGTTGTCGTCCTATTCAATGTAAAAAATTGAGGGTTGGTAGTTTGTGAGGACCATAATTTGGATGTTGCCCCGGAAAAGGCTAAAAGCAAAAAACCGGGTTGAAGTACTTGACGTTTTAGATTCTCAACTTGGATTCCCTACGGCGCCGGTTCTACCCAGCTCCTGGAAGATATCCCGCGACTCATATAACACCCCACCATGTTTGCGGGGTAGGTTGTCATGTACTCTTAGCCTGGTGAGACCGGCAGCAACACTACCGCTGAGCTACGGGACTTGTAATAAAAACTTGTGACAAATGGTGTATTGAAATTCTTCTGAAATATGATTTCAGAATTGACAATTTCTGCAATAATCGTGGAGAAAATATTTTCAGACACATGCCAAATATCTAGTTAATACATAATTATCTCCTCTCATATGAAAACTAGACCTCCATTTGTACATTAAAGCAAAATATCAACTTGTCACATGTCAAATGTTTGACAGAAAAATTTCCACTTATTATGGTTCAATCCACGATAAGAACATATTTTTCTTCCAAATTTAAACACATTTATTAATGAAAATTTTGATAAGTATTTTACATATCAATATTTCAGTGGTTATAAATAGTTCAGGTGAAACCATCATTAGTTATTTCTTATGAATTGTTGGATGATTTTCATTTCTCGGTGTGAAATTTTCTTACCGAATCCCCCTCGTGCTTGAATTATTTGCCGTAAATTTTCATGTACTCGAAAAATTTCCGGCAATAATTCAAGCACTTGGGAGATTACAAGTGAAAATTATTATCTCGGAATTCTGGCTATTTAGGTATAGGAACATGATATATCAATTCGAAGGGAATTCAGTCATCTTTCAGGATATTTCATAATATACAGGATGTTCCATTTAAAAAAACGCACTTTCAACCCTTTGCGTATCTATCAGTAAGATCATGAATTTTGAACGACCCTGTATAACGCAGAACACATTTCTCTATACAGAATCAATGTACATAATCTTGATGAACTATACACAAAATTGCAACTTCCTAAGAATCCAAATACCGCAGAAATAAACATTCAATTTGAGCTATGTTTTGGATAAAAAATATGGAAAATAACCAATATCTCCAAAACCGTTAGAGATAGGTATGAAGCAGAAATAATCAAAAAGGAATGACAAGTTCAAAAATGCGGTAATATACAGGGTGACCCATTTGAAATAACAAAGATGCTGCTACTTTCTGGTATAAGCGGTAACGCTGCATTGCCGAAAATATTTTAGATCGATAGAACAAGAGCAACTACTTGAGAAACCAAATTTTCAGAATGATACTATTTCCCGTTCTTCGTAAACGTCTAAGGTACCATCGACCCTGACCCACCCTGTATAATATGTGCATTTACTACTGCAGTGGTAGGTAGTAATTCAAAAGCTAGTTTTCTGTACCACTTCAAACTAACTAACTACTATTAACTAACTAACTTGAATCACGACGGGACCAACAGTCCATTGATGGCATTTGAGTGGTACCAGGACCGCGTTGGGTGCATTGGCCAGTCATCAAATACCTTCAAATATCTTCGGTAATTTTAAGAATTTTGAATAATCTTTCAAATTGCATTTACACATCATCAATACCTATAAGAAAAGTAACTCGGCCCGTTTACGAAATTTAACGTGTTAAGTACCTTTGGAAATGACAGAAAACAGGTGAAAAGTAAGTATTATATAACAAAATTCAATAGTGATAGAAAATAAATATTAAAGTTATCACAATCAAAACTTGCTTTGTATGCATGAATATTTATGGTGATTCAAGAAGACAGTAATTTTTGAAAATATTTCTTTAACATTGATACTATTTGTATGCGTTTTCTGAAATAAAGGTTTTTATAACTATCATTATTATCATTATCTAATAATTCTTCGAAATAATTCACTACTGGATCGATCACGAGATACTTTTGTCACACACATAGTTTGACTTTAAGCGTCTAATAGCCTGAATGAATTATTTAGCAGAGAAGTCTTGTTATTTATTAGATAAACCTATCAAACCTTGGAAAAGGGCTGAATGTGATCCATTTAGCTTTCACCTTCTCTTTATTGATTAGTGAGAGGATCGGCATTTAGGAAGGTTACAAACATCTGAGCTCGAGATAATAGCACTGAACCCTACTATTTCATTCAAAGCAACATCCAAAAAGGTCTCGATATGTTCGCCCTGGATCGCATCAAATCTGACGATTTATCAACAGCCACGTTCTGTTCCAGATGTTGAATATGAATGATATCGCTGTATCGAACCAAAGCGACTGGTCGGAAATTGAAATCTAGGTATTCTAGATGATAAGCGACAGATTTATGGGTATAGAAAATCACAAATATATACGGTTATAGCCGAAATGATCCTTTAGAAATGTAAGAAATATGAGGTATATTTTCAGTTTATAGATAGATAAATAGTTTTTTTTTACTGAAGCTTTGAATTTGAAACAGTTGAAGAACTCAAGTCATGAGCACAAATTATAAATGGGTACATACATTGATACAATATGTCTCACTTTGAGCATTCACACCCTGATATTTCATTAAGAATAAAATAATATGATTTTTTTTTTCAAATTATAGTACTCAGGAATACCTACCTTTATTTTGAAGAAACATTGGTATATTGATAACTTTGATCACTGTGCAGTCTCGTGTAGATTCCGAAATGAAATTATATACCACGTGAAATATCGCGATTGGAAATCTTTTGACAAGGACCACTTTTCTCAGATCTTGAACCAAATAAACTGGGATATCATTTACACTATTAATAATATTGATGATATGGTGAGTTTCTTATCCGAATATATTAAACTAGCATTTGACATACCGGGTGGCTACGGAAGTATTGCCTACGGAATATCTCAGTTATTGTATGAAGTAGGTTTGTGAAATTTGGAGCGTCGATATAATGACATAAGAGCTAGAATTTGAGCATATTGACATGTGGAAGTTAACTTCCGATCTGACCGGAAGTAACATCAACTTTCTTATTTTAAATGGAAACCCTATTTTTTTTCTTTTTGCTTTATTCAGTATTCAATTCCCTTTCTAATGACATATCACAAGTTGGTATCTAACCAGAAACTAGATCAGAAAAAAATTATTAATGAAATTCACCGAGTAGGCCGTGGAAGCAAAATGAAAGCCAAAAATTGAAAAGTTGGCTATGGAAAACATACGTCACTTGATAACAGTTGCTACTACTGTGATATTTTATTTTCATTCGTCGGCTTTATAAAAAGCCGCAAAAAAAAATATTGGAAAAATTGGGAAAAAAACAATACTCTTTAGGTCCATAACTTAAATAGGAACATACAACTTTTTCTTGCCTGTACTATTCAGCATAACCATTTCTTTCTAATGATATAATAGAAAGTAATTTTTTGAAATGAAATACCAAAAAATCCAATTATTATTCTTCAAATAACGAAAAAACAGATTTATCGAAAAAAAAATTCAAATTGATAGGATTAAAGATAAAATAAATTCAAAAGAAATGTTCGAAATGCATTCCCTAAGCGTCAACACATTTATTGACTCTGATGATATTTTCATGTAAAACGTTTCTCAACATTTGGGGCGTGATATCTTGGAAAGCTCTACGAATTTTTACTTCTAGCTCATGTAGAGTTGTAGGCTGTGTGGAATACACCCTATTTTTAAGATGCCCCCATAGAAAAAAGTCGCACGGAGTAAGTTCAGGTGACCTTGGTGGCCACCTGACTGTACCATGGGTTGTTATAAGTCTCTCTTGAAAGCGATTTTGAAGATAATTTCTCGCTATTCTTGAATTATGCGGAGGGGCGCCATCTTGCTGGAAGTACATTCTCTCAGTTATTTCCGCTGGTAGGTTGTTAATGAATTCCGAAATTTCATTCGTTAAAAAATTAAAGTATCTCTCTCCGGTTAGTTGGCCTTGAAAAAGAATGGGGCCAACAATATGAGTTCCAACTATTACTGCCCAAACATTCACACCAAATCTCTCCTGGAAGCCGCCTTGTCGAAACCGGTGCTCGTTTGCTATCGCCCAGTACCTGGAACAAAAGACCGTTCACACTTTTAGCACTTTACACTTCGACTATCGACAATAATCCAAATAAAGTACAGTACCTACCTTGTATTATTCCTGTTCAATAATCCATTGTTGGTAAATCTTTACTCGCCCGTAAACAAGATATAATAGTTAAATAGGTGATTCTCAGCATTTTGTCGAAGAAACCAATTACAATATTCCAGGTGCCTTTCACCGTCATTTTCATACAAATGTTGATGCAACTGATACTTGAAGGATTTCAATCGATGTTTTTTCAAAATTTTCCTAGCAGAGTCCTTACTTATAGCTTATTCGGCGCCAATCTGCCTTGAGGAAATTGTGCTATCATATTGTACTAAAGCTAATACATTAATTTCAGTTTCCTCATTAATAACAAATGCTTCTTGATCTTCGTGAACATCAGGCTCAGTTCTTAATTTTTCTTCAAGCCACTGGAAATACCTTCTTGACGGTTGCTGCCTCCCTGGATATCGCTCTAAATACAATCGTTCAGCGGCATAAGAATTTTTTAAACATTCACCATAAATGAGAAGCATGTCAATTTGTTCGGTTCGTGAATAACGGGGCATGTTTTGAATATTCCACTAACTGATTTCGATTTCCAAACCCTTTTAAAATGGCAGAATCACAAACACTACTTCGAACGTCACAATAATATGGATAGCAGCGTTCGTGACAGCTCTCATTTCTTTTTTGTTTCATTCCAAAATACATCTTATTCAGCCTACTTGTTAATATTTTGGTTCGAATGATTATTGCAATGGAATGATTATTCTGAATAGCACAAACATCGTCCATAGGTAGATATTAGAATATCTATGGACGATGGCACAGACCAAGTACGTTTATGTTCCTATTTAACCTAGAACCTACAGGATATAATTTATCATTCCACATTATTTTTAATTTAATTTTTGCGTATGGCGATAATCTGTTTTGTTATTTGAAGAATAATAATTGGATTTTTCGGTATCTCAGTTCAAAAAATTATTTTCTATTATATCATCAGAAAGGAATGGTTATGCTGATTAGTACAGGCAAGAAAAAGTTGTATGTTCCTATTTAAGTTATGGACCTACAGAGTATTGTTTTTTTCCCAATTTTTCCAATATTTTTTTTGGCGGCTTTTTATAACGCCGACGAATGAAAATAAAATATCACAGTAGTAGCAACTGTTATCAAGTGACGTATGGTTTCCATAGCCAACTTTTCAATTTTTGGCTTTCATTTTGCTTCCACGGCCTACTCGGTGAATTTCAATAATAATTTTTTTCTGATCTAGTTTCTGGTTAGATACCAACTTGTGATATGTCATTAGAAAGGGAATTGAATGCTGAATAAAGCGAAAAGAAAAAAAAATAGGGTTTTCATTTAAAATAAGAAAGTTGCTGTTACTTCCGGTCAGACCGGAAGTTAACTTCGACATGTCAATATGCTCAAATTGTAGCTCTTATGTCATTATATCGACGCTCCAAATTTCACAAACCTACTTCATACAATAACTGAGATATTCCGTAGGCAATACTTCCGTAGCCACCCGGTATATAAGAAAAACGAGTAACAAAAAAATCTGCTCCGTGGATGACATATACAATTAAAACTATGATAAAGATAAGAAACTCAGCTTACAACAGATTTTAAAAAAGCAATAACTTAATGCATTGGAATTATTATTTTTTCTTTAGTGTCTTGGCATCGACTGCTATGGTCATTAGCCACGTGTTCTGGATAGGCCTTGTTACTAAGTCAATGCGCCACCTTAGGAGCAGCACTGTTAATTGGAACGCAACAGTGAATCGTGCAGGACTCACCCCAGTCCAGCCACGAGATTTGAATAATTTAATCGGTCAAATTAAATTAAAAAATCCCAGCCGTAACAGGGGCTCGAACTCCGGACCTTTCGACCCAAAGTCGGACGCTCTAACCACTGCGCCAAGCCCCGACATCATTTGAATTATTATAAAGATCTCAGAAACTACTCAACCAAGGCTTATAGCTCGAGAGAAAAAAGCCTATGTTGAATTTGCTGTTCGTGACAGAAATAGTAAATTAACTTGGAATCGGCTCAGATCCCTCGGCATTATTCCTAAGAAAAGCTGCCGTGATATCCCAGAACAAATGTCTGACCTGGACGCAATGAATGCTCACTTCATTAATATTCCCAATGTTGACAAAAGTCGGGAATAAATAGATTTACTTCAGAAATGTAGTAAAACAAATTTTGATCATAGCTCTCAATTCTCTGAAGTTAGTTCTAATGACATCTCGAAATATGTTGATTCTTTGAAAATTGATGCCGTCGGATCTGATGGCATTACCCGAGAAATGATTGATGTAGTGAGTATTCATCTTATGGACGACGTAACATTCATCATAAACTGTGCTCTCACTTCTGGCGTCTTCCCTACTCACTGGAAATGTGCCACGGTTCTACCATTACCGAAGGTTACCAACGTTTCAGACTTTTCAGATTTCCGACCCATCAGTATACTGCCTGCCCTTTCGAAAATTCTTGAAAAATCCATGAATCAACAGATTACTGGTTATGTTTTTTCTCACGAGATCATTCTGCATTCACAATCAGGTTTCAGAGGGCGGCATAGTACAGCAACGGCCCTAGCGAATATCACTAATGACATTTTGCTGGCCACTGACTCGGGAAATGCGTCTTGTCTCCTGCTGCTTGACTACAGCAAAGCATTTGACTCTCTGGACACTGAGATACTCTGTAAAAAATTAAGTTATTTGTTTCAATGTTATGTCTGTTTCATTGGTTCAGAGCTATCTGGATAATAGGAAGCAATATGTATCTCTCAAGGGCAGTACTTCTGATCCATTATCAAGACGATATGGAGTATCACAGGGATCTATTTTGTGTCCAGTTCTCTTTTCACTTTACATGTCAGATTTTAGTGATTTCGTTCAGAACTGTTCCTTGCACCAATACGCAGATGACACGCAGTTGTACATACATTTTCCAGCCGAATCAACGTTACAGTGTCTCGACAAAATCAGTAGTGACCTTACAAGCTTATTTAACGTATCGTCTGCTCATAACCTCAAGCTGAATGCTTCTAAATGTAAGGTAATGTTTTTCGGACCAAAAAGAAAACGTGAAATAGCAAAAAGACAATCTAATATCAGTCTCTTGGGAGAGCTGATTCCAATCGTTGAGGTATGTAAAAACTTGGGGTTGTGGATTGATGAAGACATGAGATACAACAAGCATGTCAGTCAATTTACAAAAACATCTTTCGGCATTCTTAGGAATCTTTATCCAAACCGAAAAATCTTGAGCAGGGAATTGAAACTGAGCATATGTGAATCGACCATTATTTCTAGATTGTCTTACTGTGATTTTGTTTATGGGCCCAGTCTCCGTATGAGTAATAACCTGCGATTACAACGCATACAGAACTCATGCATGCGATTCTCTTTGGAAATTCGCAAATTTGACCATATCAGTCACACTTTCAAGGATATGCATAAACTTCGTCTGTTAGAACTTAGAAAATTACATCTATTGACAGCGGTTCACAAAGTTATTCTGTTTCGAAGTCGATATCTCTTCGACAAACTGAAAATGTTCGAAAACATAAACAAGTTGCCAACAAGAAATCGGCGCCAACTTGTCATCCCTAAACACAAAACAGGTATTTTCAAGCGCAGTTTCACTTATAACGCAAATAAGCTTTTCAACGAACTTCCGCCAGAATTCCTGAACTATTCAATAATGAATTTCAAAAAGAAACTCAAGTCCAAACTTCTCGACATCACATAGGTTCACTTCCATAAACTGTATAGCCATGTACCTGGACACTCTGTTAAACAAAAACTGTATACGCATGATAGCAAAATGTAAGTAATAATTATCAAATTGTTGAATTATATATTTCTGTTACTCCTTGAATTATATTTCTGTTTGATGTATGTTATTGCATTTGAATATTTTTTCTTTGTTTTTCTTTTTTACGGCTGAGTTGAAAAACACTGTTTCTACAGTGACACTCCGCCAATTCACATATATTATTAATGGTCGTTTCATTTATGTATAACTAAACATTTATGTTAAAAAAGTCGTATTATTATTATTATTATATCCATTTTCACGGCTAACTATGACCAATTGAAAAGTAAAAGACTGGGGAAAAC
Source organism: Chrysolina oricalcia (assembly GCA_944452925.2). Taxonomy (NCBI): domain Eukaryota; kingdom Metazoa; phylum Arthropoda; class Insecta; order Coleoptera; family Chrysomelidae; genus Chrysolina; species Chrysolina oricalcia. The sequence goes on from OX101822.2 coordinate 51,923,683, forward strand.
ATTTTAGGGATTTTTTCATCACAAAATTAAAATCAAATTCTGTTTCAGAGTACCCTTAAACCGCAGATCTCAATGCTTGAATCAATTGATTACACAGGGTGTCATTTGTTGCTGGCAATATGATTAATTCTTTTTCATCAATAATATTTGCATCATTTTCAAAATTTAGTCACTTTTCACAAAATTCACAAAAATATTCATATACTGCGAAAAATAACCTAATACTTTTTTTCCGATGCAAGCTGTAACCACTTGAATGGTGAAAAACTGGGAAAAATATAATAATGATCTTTCATTGCAAAATGAACCCCAACTCTTGATTTTGGAATGTCAGAACCCCAAAACTCAATGCTGAATCATTGAAATATATAAATATAATAAATATAAATATATATATAAATATCACCAACGCCTATTCATCCATAATGTTCGGGACTAATTCGAAAATGTCTTTTGTTGTGACAAAGACCCAAGAAAGATTCCATCAATACTGCAAAATGAAAACAAGCATCACTTTTCCATAGCTAACTATGATCAGCTGAAAAGTGAAAAATGGGGGGAAATATATCACTGAACTAACATCAGAAATGGGTTCAGAATACTCTAAAACTCTTAGATCTTAATCCCCGTGTCATCTGCAATAACCAATATCATGAACTGATGTGAATTTGTGTCTGCAGAAAAGAAATGAATTGATAAGTGCAATTTTCAAAAAAATCAATTTAGGGGTTGAACTTTCCCCATATACAGATTAAATCCTATATATTTCTCAGGAATTGAGATCTGGGGGTTACGGTGCATTCTGATCCAGAATCTGATGTTAGTTCAGTGATAAATAATCAGAAGAATTGTTAAAGAGTTCAGTTATAATTACCAAATGGTATTTTTTTTTATTCGAGTTATGAATATTATTTATCTGAGTTTTGAGAAAATGGAAAATTGAAACTAAATCTATGAGTCTATTATTGGGTCGCCAATCAATCAATCAATGTATCCTTCATTGTCTTAAGATTTACATCTTATTGACGAAGTATTTTAAAGAGTTTGAAATGAATAAATTATGCAGTGACATTCAAAAATTAGACAACAAATGAAAAAAACTTTGTATGCGATTTTTAAAAAAAAAATCATTTACTTAGGCTCGCCTCGAGCTCGCCTTGAAACCTACTTAGCTCCTATCAGATATACTGAGTGATTTTCTGTGTCCTGAAAAAGCGCATTTTTCAGAATCGGCAAAATCGCAAAGGTTATATTTTTCGGAAAATAACTAACATTTGCATCAAGCTTCTCAAGGAGATCTTTACTGGAGCTCCTTGAACAATGTGCAAATGAAAAAATTTGGATTTTTTTATGAAAGTCCACAATAATCAATTTTTTCAATTTTTGTTATTCTTTAAAATTTTCGTATTCTAGGAAATTATTTGAAAACTCCGTTTGTTTTTTAGGATCACTTCAGCGATGTAATCTTTGATAAAACCATTAAAAACTGTTAATTATTCCTTTACATTTCATATAATTAATTCTAGAGTGCAGAAACGTAAGGTTTTTGTTGCAAGGCACTTTTTTGGCATAACTGACTGGTTCCCATTCAAATTGCTTGTAAAAACTCTAATCGATCTCTGCAAATGGACTACTATAACAAAGATAGTGAAATAGTAAATTTCATTATGAGTTCAGAAATAGGCTTTTTTCGTGCGTGCGCGACATGTGCAAGCACGGAAAAAGCATTCATGGACGAGTAATGAACGATAGTTTCTGATGAAATAAGAAAAGGAAGAAAAAATATAACTTTTGTCCAGTTTCCACTAACACTTTACTACTTTATTACGACCGGTTTCGGCTTTTACACCATTTTTAAGTAACTACAAAGTTCGTGAATATTTGTACATAAGAAAGTAATTAAAGAAAGGTTGGGTTTAAATTACCTAACTGATGTTTCAAAACAAGTTGGGAAAATACCTGGAATCTACCTGATGAGTTAATCTAATTTATCTAATAGGGGTTCATACAATCGGTGGGTCCAACTTTTCTTCTCATCATGAACTTCCACAAAATAAATAGATCATCAATCAAACAAAAACGATAGTTTCCATTATATCTACCTGAAAACCACAGATTATTTTCAATGATGGAGGAACAAAAACATAAATAAATAATTGAAATATTTATGGTAAAAAAATATCCAGAAATTGCCACAAAACAAGCTTTATTTACCCTGTTGGTAAGGAAATATGAACCTTTTCGGGACGGCAGACATTTTCACATCCCGTGCTTACTGGACGGCTGCGGTAAGCGCGCTCCACTCCGGACTCTTCCTGTCTTCAACGCTAATCTATGTGTAGGGGAAAAACTTTATAATTTCTAGTTCCCTTCTATTACGCAGTGAAAAAAACTCGTATTATTGGAGAAAACGTTTTAATTTGAAGAGAATATACAGGGTGTTTCATAATAAATGCGCAGGACTTCAGGATGTGATAGCTCGTCCATAAATATGAAAAAAAGTTTCTATTAACTTACCCCCTAAAATGCACCATTTTCGAGATACAGGGTGTTGAAATTTTAAAAAAATTATCGTTTTTTGCGAATTTCTCTGGAACCGTTCATCGCACAGAAAACAGATTTCGTAGGCATTTTCTACTCATAATAAGCTATGTTTTGTGCGGATGTTTTATTTTTTCAAATTCATAATTGGTGAAGATTCTGAAGGGGTAGTGGGTGTTTTTTTCTCCAACTTCTACGCCACTGGGAAAAGTATGATTTCGAGCCACCTACTTGAACCGCCAATGTTTTCTACACAAAAAAGGTCATAAGCTCTAAAGTTGACCGTTTTCAAGAAAAATCAACTTTCATGTTGAAAAACATGGTAAATTTTTTTAAATAATTTTTTTCCTAATTATAAATAATTTATTTAAACGTTAAAACAAGTAACAAAACCAAACGTTGACTTCTTGATTGCAAAATAAAAAAAATAACAATCATACTCAGTTGAATTGTTGGAAATGTCAGCCGTTAGCTTCAATGCACGCAGCAATTTTTCGAGGAAAAAACATTATTTAAACAACATGAAAGTTGATTTTTCTTGAAAACGGTCAACTTTAGAGCTTATAACTAAGAATACCTTTTTTGTGTAGAAAACATTGGCGGTTCAAAACTGTACTTTTTCCAGTGGCGTAGAAGTTGTAGAAAAAACACCCACTACCCCTTCAAAATCTTCACTAATTATGAATTTTAAAAAATAAAAAATCTGCACAAAACATAACTTATTATGAGTAGAAAATGCCTACGAAATCTGTTTTCTGTGCGATAAAAAGTTCCAGAGATATTCGCAAAAAACGATAATTTTTTTAAAATTTCAACACCCTGTATCTCGAAAATGGTAAGTTAATACAAACTTTTTTTTATATTTTTGGACGAGCTATCACATCCTGAAGTCCTGCGCATTTATTATGAAACACCCTGTATATTAAACCAGCACTAACCAGAAAAATTAAAATAAAAAATAGCGTGGGGTGACCAGTCAAGCAACCAATGAATGTTAATATGGGCGTGTCTAATGACAGTATTGGTAACTGTAATAACAAGCCATTATGAAACTCTGCTTGATTCCCGTCCCAAACAACGACTCCATGCTCGCCACTTTAGTGGTTTCCCGTTAGGCTGGCACGAAAATTTTTAGCCACTCCAGTGGCTTCCCGTCACGAAAAGCTTAAAACAATTTGCGATTCCTAGAGAACTGTCAACAACATATTATTTAATTTTGACATGTAAATAGGTAGCTATAATGACACCAGCGCATGGAAATTTTTTCCATACGGGCGCACGGAAAAAATCATTTTTCATTAGCCTAAATAAGCATATAAATATAGTGTTTACAGATAGGTATAATGAAAATATGCTTTACAAATGGCTACGAAATGAGAGATCTTCGTAATTCCGCGCTAAAAGAGCCAGGTTAATGACTATGCAACAGAATATGAGATGGCTATAGCTAAGTAACATTTATATGAAATTTTTCAAAGAGATCTCCGTCAAAGCTCATTAAACAATGTAGTTACCAACCATTTATGATGAAAAATTAAAATTTGGTTGTGATGTAGCCATTCTCTTTGCAACAAGTAATGAACGCAGAGTTGCATCATCTCAATGTTGACCCTTGCCGAATCACTCCTTCCGCGTTAATTTCAAGTTTTTCTATTCTTGAATAGATATACAGTGACCAACAGAATGTACGCATCATGTGAGAAATTTTTTTATTAATTAATTTTTGACAAATATTGATACGAGCAATCACTTCTGCATCAAAAGAAATGCTAAAAGACGATGTTTTCGTGTTTGGCGGAAAATTCAAAAAAAATTGAATCATTTCTAAAACACACTTGATTGAAAAAATATCGAGAAGTGTTACTCGGAAAAGTTGTTCAAAACGACATTTTATAGCCATGTAAAAGTTTCGAAAAAATCTGAGTTGAAAAAAATAAAAATCTATTTTTTGTTAAAAAAAAAATTTAAAATATATTTCTGACATATGAACTCATTGGTAGAACCATCAGTGATACATTGAATTATATTTTGTAAAGATTCACAAGCTATTTCTATTTCATTCGGAGAGAATTTGAAATCTGTGAATTAGCGTAGGTACACTTTAGACATGATTTTTTTTATTTTATCTCAGATCTTCTTCAAAACTTCCACATATCTATAAAACGTCATCCTGAGCAACTTTTCCGATTATAATTGTCGGTATGTAGAAATCAGTTTTGAATTTATTGAATTGGACCCCGAACTTTTTATGGGTAAAATGGATCTCGGTGAAATTGTCTGAATTTTTAGTAGGTTTAGTAGGTTTATTATAGTATTGAACGTGCAGAATCACAAAGTTCGATGATGGATAGATTTTGAAATACAGGGCGCTCAAGTTAAAAATCAGTAATTTTCATTTAATTATTTTCGGGATATGAAAGTGCCCTGCATGTTTTTTCGTTTTTATCATCAACATACCTTCGTATTACTGAATATCATTTAGATGGTGCAGATTATAACATTATGTACAGAGCGAAAAATAAAAATATTTTAGTAATGTCAGGAAATTCGATATGATAATGAAATATTGATAAAATCATTTTGGCATGCAATTAACTATTCTTATTCCATCATTTCGTATAGGGTGATTTGAAAAATTGGTGGAATTTATGGCCGGTTCTTTCGTACATTTCCTGTATATTCAAGTGAATTATCATCCTCCGAAGATAGCTTATACCTTATAAACATGACTTCGTTGGCATATTTAGAGTGATCATAAAAATTTTCGATGATAAAAATTACAAACTATCAACTTTTCAGAAATCTCCCTGTAATTTACGAATAACCCTGTGAAATTCCTTCATTATTATTTAATTCATCATTCTCTCCTCAACACTGTACCAAAAACTCAGTTTCCTACTATGACTAGTTTCATAGTTATTATTTGATAAACTGATTCACACGTACATTCTACTAGTGACCAAGATTTTTCGCAAATAGTGAAACGTGAGAATGTGGAGATCAAAATAAATGTAACATTATATGGAGGATGATGACCAATGACAGTCCATCCAAATCCATTTAGGAACTGACTGAATATACACATCAATTACAACTTACAAATCAGGCATGAGCCAGATAAAATTACTAAAGCTTGGATAGTTTAACTCGCCCAATCGTGTATGAGGCCCTGGTACGAGACATCACTTATCACTGAAGGTGACAAGGAACAGCCTTAACCGAATCCACTTCCTCCGTAGCAGCGCTACGGTCCTTATACAACAAGAAAACCCTATCGGCTATCGGATACATTTTGATTCTGTCGTTGACGGAAAGTGATTGAAAAAGGAAAATCAATTAGTTCTATCAGTGATAATTATAATTACCTTTACGTATTGAATTACCCATATTGATGAAATATAATAGATGTCTATATGTTTCTATTGATAGCCAGCAAATATGAAAATCATGGAAACCTCTATCCGAGTGGACAACGCATTGGAAAAAAACCGTCGCTGCCCAGATTCAAATTCTCCTTTTAAAAATAAATGCGTCCTATCAATCATTTTGACTTTTCCCAGATAGTTGGTTTTTTATTTCATCAAAGCTTAAACCAACCAAATTCACTCAACTATCTGTACCTTAAATTATTAAATTCATATATCTGATGTGATTGTTACCTCTTATCAAGAAGGAGGCAATTGCAGCCCATTTGAGGATGCGAGACTCGGGAGTCTGGGTGAACGAAGGAGCGATGATAGGTCATGCGGAAATCGCGAAGTGGGCGGAACAGGAGATCCCTATCTCTGCCCTCAGAGTGAAAAGCGCACAAGACAGACTGCGATGGAATAGAGAGTTTACGCTTACTATTCCGAGCAGAGCACAATGGGAAGGAAACACGGTGGAGTTTAGCACAGGAAGCCTAATATGTTATACGGACGGTTCGCGTCTAACTGACAAACAGGCTTCGGGTGCCGGAATCTACCTGGAGGGAAGAGAAGTACGAGAGAGCTACGCTTTGGGCAGATATACAACAGTTTTTCAAGCTAAAGTGTTCGCCATCCTATCCGTAGCTATGAGAGAAGAGGTGAAAGATGTATCCGAACAGAGAATTTATATCTGTTCGGATAGTCAGGCAGCGCTCAGAGCCGTCTGCCATCCTAAACCAAGCTCAGCGCTTGTACAGGAATGTGGAGATGCGCTCGAGAAGCTAGCTGAAACGAAGGAAGTTCAGCTGGTATGGGTCCCGGGACACAAAGGGGTGCGCGGAAACGAGGTGGCAGACGGACTTGCCAGATCCGGATCCGCAACGCCGTTCTGTGGACCGGAGCCTGTACTAGGCATCGCAAGAAGCCAAACTTTTTCAGCCCTCGACGAGTGGGCAGAAGAAGAGCTGAATAAACTTTGGAGGGATAACACCGGCTGCAGGCAGTCAAAAGACTTCGTGGCCGGCTCCAATAAGTCAAGGACGACATGGCTCTTAGGCAGAAATCGCCAAGCGCTACGCCTCCTTATAGGAATACTAACAGGACATAACAAGTTAGGCAGACACCTATCACTCATAGGCATAGAAGACGTCCCACTTGCCAAAAATGCGAAGAAGATGAAGAAACTTCATCTCACTTCCTCGGCGAGTGTGAGGCATACGGGAGGCTAAGATTTGGAACCTTCGGAGTTGACAAACTCCAACAAGAGGAACTAATCAATTTGGAATGGTCGGACATACTGACCTTCATTAGGAGGTCACAAAGGTTCGAAAAGGAAAATTAGGAGGATGAACGTAGATAAGTGGAGAACAGGGGATGGCAAAAAGGGTCCATGAGGGCCTACTTGCCTGGCTGCGGTAGCGGCCTCCCCAAAGAACTACTACTACAACTACTACCTCTAATCTTCACCATCTTCTACATTAATTTTCATCTCCACATTCTCACGTTTAACTATTTGTGAGAAATCTTGGCAGTGCTCCTTCAACTCGTCATGCAAATGGCAATAAGTTTCACAATTAATAACTATGAAACTAGTCATAGCGGGAAAATGAATTTTTGGGACAGTGTTGAGGAGAGAATGATGAGTATATAAAATAATAATGAAGGAATTTTACCGAGTGAATCGTGAATTACAGGATGATTTCGGAAACGTTGATATTTTGTAATTTTTATCATCGAAAATTTACATGATCACCCTATATATCCCAATGAAATCATGTTTATACGGTATAAGCTATATTTGGAGGACGATAATTCACTTGAAAATACAGGAAATGTACGAAAGAACCGGCCATATATTTCACCAATTTTTCAAATCACCCTGTACGAAATGTATGAATTGTGATTAATGATGGAATAAGAATACAGGAGTCTGTTTAAGTTGGCTACATATGGGAAACTTTTTTATTATTGATTTTACGAAAAAAAGTTATTCAGATATTGAATTTTATCAATCTTATACGAGGTATGTCAAAAGATATGAATTTTACCCAAGAGTAAAGTAACTTTATATTTCACAGTATCGAAAATTATTATTATGAAAAGTTGTTTGGAATTGAAAACTGTGCTTCAATATGCAATAAAATCCTTCCAATTGAAAAAATATTTTTTTACGATTTTTTTTTATTATCAATATTACATTTATCATTTTATTTTATTACAACCTTTCCGTTCTGTTTAGGAATTAATGAGCGAATTTTCATGAAACAAAATTTCATAAATGATAAATGTTCGATATTGATAATTTGACAAAAATTTGTAAAAAAATTATTTTCACCATTAGAAGGATGTTATTGCATTTTGAAACATAGTTTTCAATTCCGAACAACTTTTCATAATGAAAATTTTCGATAGTGTGAAATATAAAGTTAATTATTTACTCTGAGAAAATTTCATATTTTTTGACATACCTCGTATAAGATTGATGGAATTCGATATCTGATGATTGGATCTTGTGTTTTAGACTATGCAGAACTTTTTATGAAGAATAACTTTTTTCCGTAAAATCAATAATAAAAAGTTTCCCATATGTAGCGAACTTAAGCAGACTCACTGTATATATTGCAAGCCAAGATGATTTTATCAAATTTTCAGACATTACTAAATTGTTTTTATTTTTCACTCTGTACATAATGATATAATCTGCACCATCTGAATGATATTTAGTAATATGAAGGTACGTTGATGATAAGAACGAAATAAAATGCAGATGGCATTTTCAAATCCCGAGAAAATGATTAAATAAAAATTACTTATTTTTAACTGGAGCATCCTGTATTTCAAAATCTATCCATCAACGAACTTTGCAAATCTGTACGTTCAATCATCGAATACTACAATATACTGAAAATTTAGACAATTTCACCGAGAACCATTTTACCGAGAACCATTTTACCAATAAAAAGTGAGGAGTCCTTTCCCCTTTCCCCCCAAACACTCAAAGACGAACGTCCCTTAGGGTTTCTTTTGATGCAAAAGCAATTCCACGTATCGATATTGGTCAAAATTTATTGATAAAGGACTTTCCCATTTGATGCGTACTTTCTACCTGTCATTGTATGATGTGGTACCATCCAGAAATTGCAATAATTTTGTTCAAAACTTGCGTCAATGAGTTAATATTTACTTCTCAACTAGCCCAAGTCACTCAAGGACTCCGTTGATTGACGAAAAGTCCATTGCGTACAAATTTTGCCTTTCCTTACCATTCAATTGTTCACTTTTCTGCTCTGTCAGATGCATAAATGATGAATTACGTGAATAAAACAACTTTCCTACTTCGAAGTAGTGAATACATATTTCATATCACAATGGTAGCAAAGGCGAGAGAGCCTTTTATTGTGGCATTAAGGAAATCGCAGAAGTTGTCTACAGTCTACATCAACATCGTGTTTTATCAATTAAAGGAAATATTCACACAACACCTTTTCAATTAAGAAGTTGAAACAAACTTCGGAACTTTCTCTATGTGTTTCTCCAACTGAATTTAATTTGAGAATATCGCTTAAAGCAATATAGGTTTCATTGTCGGAGGAATGTTGCTTCTAGTTCTGATTTTCCCTCTCGACGATTGTCAGTCAGGTTTGAGTCTATCTACCCAAGCTAATCAATTGTGAAATACTCAGGGCCGGTTTTACGATTAATAATTTGACTACTCACACAATAAATTCATTATTATTGATCGATAGGTAAACGTCGCATACTAAAACTGATATCATCTTGAAAAAGCTTATGAAAAGTCGTTGAGACAAAAAAAATTTTGTTCCATCTTTGACGATAACTTCAGAATGAAATAAAATAAGGAATCAATAAAATGATACATCGAAATATCAAAGTTTTCGAAAAAAAATCAATTTAAAAAAATTATTGAAAATGTTAAACTTCCATATGAAACAATTGCAGCTTTTATTTCATTTAACCAAAATTGTACCCGTTACCATTTCCGATATTTCCATGGCAGACATCCTTACCTTGGACATTAACTTTATTGACATTCATTATTTATAGAACATGTGACTTTACAAGCCCGTGAGAAAACAAACAGTTATTATTGCCATAAACGACAATGGTAATTATTCGATACTAGGGTTTAGAAGGACTCCATGTTCAATTTAAAGAATTTTTCTTCTAGTTTATTACTCAGTTATCTGGTTTTCGCGCAGCTTGTACCAATATCTCAAAAATATTTATCCGTGGGGAAAGCATTAAATTTTTCAATATTCTTTAAAGAAAAAAATTACTAGCAGTGTATAAATATAGCCTTCGATCAACTAGGATTTATTTCTCGACCAACCTCAGAGTTAGACGAACCTCTGAAGAAGATAGCCACTCGTGCTAGCGAAACGTTAGGGAGCAATTCCAAAAAACGGCGGCCTTCAAACCCAAAAAAGAATATTTATAATTCAACTTTATGAAATGATCAATTATACTTGTTCTTATATTGTGATCACGGTAAGTACGATAGGAATACAGTTGTTATACAATATTCCATAAACAAGTGATGTACTTTGGCAAGCAAACTCCAAATTTCCAATAATTTATTTGGGAATTTTCAATGGGTCGATCAGGAGATGAATATCACTCATTCACTCAGGAATTGTTTCGTTGCTTTTTTAAAGAATGTACATTTCTCTTATTCTTGATTTCATTTGGGAGTTTATTGAAGAGCACTGAAGATATGTATCAGAAACTTCTTTGTCCTATCATTTGTTGTTCAGTTACTGCTCGGAGAAAATAGTTTTAGCGAATAGCTGACGGATAAAGTTGTGGTCTACCATAAATAATTTTCAAGAACTGTTTTTGGATGACTACGAGTTGTTTCATGTAATTTGCCGAAGCAGTGCCCCAAGCGATGATCCCGTAGTTTAGTCGCGATTCTACTAGCGCATGATACATAAGTTTCATGTAGAGTTCATCCAAAATACCTTTGAAATATTTGAATTTAAACAAAATCGATCTCAGGGACTGGACCGCGCGTTGAATGTGAATATTCCACCTCATATATTTATCGGGTCGTTAAACATTTCATTTTGTTTGCATTTCAATTATCTACAATTCTTTCCATTGGAGCAACCAGATTGCTCTATTAGTTTTAATTTTATGAGCAGAACAATTAAAAAACAAACACGTTTTTTGTTATTCAAATGTTTATAACAAATCAAGAAATGAGAGTTACGAGTAGAAAACATAACAGAATATAACAACGGAAAGTCTTCCATGTGATGGCACAGTCTGTTTTCTACTATTATTTTTGCTAGGAAAAAATGCTCTACTGATTGGCCTATCTATAGCTGAACTCTGCCTGATCTACATTTAGTCCTCTTGTCAATACGATTTAGCACGATTATAATTATTTAAAATCATTGCATTGGGAATCATCACGGATACCTTATAGAAGATTTTTTACGAGCTATACATCTTGAGAAAAATAATCAGGAATTCAGTCTGTGATCAATACAAGTATCCTGAAAGGGCCCTGTCGGAATATCTGCAACCACATTTGTATAGGCTTTGAATTTATGATTCAATTTCGTCTCTGCTGGCAATTGACGTTTTATAAGCCCGACTCGAGTCGTTCGTTCATTTCTCCAGACGAAGATGATCCCCTCTTATACCGCTTCCCAAATCTCTACAATATTTTCCCAGACGCGGACGTGAGATACATGCTGAAATAACTAGGTAAAGAAGGATCGCAATTTATTAATGTTTATTTCATGACGACGTTTCTTGGTTTCACTTTCGTCGCCTGTCCATTCACACTCATTTTCGTAGTTGTGGATGAAATATTTGAGGAGCCTACTCAATCCAAATACACCGATTCAATGGGAAATTGGCTTTCAGGAAATTTACTCGAATTGACGTTGTGATTTAGAACAAAAAGGACCCCGCACAATAGCATAGGAAATTGGCCCACAGTGGGATTTGCCTGAAATCCACACATGTTATTGGTATTGAGTTTCTGATCAAATGTTCTCATGGGCCCAATCTTCTAAGACCAATGATTTAGCTCTCAGGGCCGTATTTACTATAGGTGCCAAATAAACAATGACACTTTTTTCTCAGTACATAATTTTTTAATTTCTCATTAGAATTTAATTAAATGTAGGATAGCATCCTGAAGATGACGAATAATGACGGGAATGTCAGATTGAAGACGATACGATGAGATGAACAAAATAATAAAATTTTACTTTATGGTGCAAGAACTCTAAAAGAATTCAAAGATAAGCTGAAAATATATGGCGAAATGAAAACAAGAATGAAATCTTCTGGGTTTTCTTCCCACAGAGATGCATATAAAAATGAGAGACACATGAAAATAGACGACAGGATAGAAGGTAAAGATCATAATAATACGAGAATCCGTTGTTTCAATTGTGGAATGAATGGTCACAAATCCCAAGAATGTCGTAAGAAAATATTAGGCACCAAATGTTTCAAATGTAAGAGGTACGGACACAACTCATTTGAATGTTCGTGGGTGAATAATAATTATCGCACAGAACAGAATTCATCACGAAGAAATCAAGAATTTACCCCATCGACGGCCCATGTAGAACCATCTGTTAAAAAGATAACACAAAATTATATTCAGACAATGTATAAAACGGTTAAATTGAACGACCATTCCATAAACGTTCTGATTGATACAGGTAGTCATGCCAATGTAATTACTGAATATATATATATATATATATATATATATATATATATACATTTCTATCGGATCTCCACTACGGTCAAACTCAACTATCAAGCTGAGTGGACTTGGAAAAACAACTGTTGACACTTTGGGGAACTTTGAAGGATATATTGAAGTCAGTGATAGTAATTTCGTTTCTACAATTCATGTTATACCTGATGGAACATTATCGATGCAAGCTATCATAGGAACCGAGTTGTTGAATAAAGCTGAAATATTTATAAACGAAGATGGAATTATTATAAAGAATCGTAAAGACAACGCATGGTTATTGAACATCGAGATGAATGACACCGAGAAACTGAATATAGGAGATGACATGAGTCCAGAATTGAAAAGAGAAATATCGGAGATGATAAAGAATTATAAACCTGAAAAGGTGAAATCTACAGATGTGAAAATGAAAATAATTGTGAAAAATGACCAACCGATATATTCAAATCCGAGACGAGTACCTGTCGCAGAAAGAGAAATTGTCGATAAACAGATAGAATAATTTGACTACACGATAGAGCATCGATCAGGAGATCGTATGCGACAAGTTGACGCTCTTAGCAGGTACCCAATTATGTCAATCACAGATGATAGTATGCTGACGCAAATGAAGACAGCACAATTTGAGGATCCAGAATTGAAAATCATAAAAGAAATTTTGAAAGAAAAACCATATGAAAACTATTTATTGAAAAATGATGTGATCTATAAAGTCATCAAAGGAAATGAACTATTAGTTGTACCAAGAACCCTACAATCTACAATAATTAAAAAATCTCATGAGGAAGGATACTTCGCTGAAAGAAAAGTAAAAGAAATTCTTCGAAGGAATTATTTCATACCAAAGATGAAGGAGAAGATTGGAAAATGTATTCGAGCCTGTGTTCACTGTCTATTAGCAAATAAGAAACGGGGAAAACAGGAAGGATTCTTACAACCACTTCAAAAAGACGATATACCTCTACAGACGTACCATATAGAAGAAGAAACACAAACTTTATTTGAAGAATCAAGAGATGACTTGAGGAGAGAAGCGAAAAAGCAGATACTCAAAGTTCAAGAAGAGAATAAAAAGACGTACAATTTGAGAAGGAATCTTAACAAATACGGAGTTGGTGATTTGATAGCAATAAAACGAACTCAACAAGGTCCAGGACTTAAGTTGAAGCCGAAATACTTGGGTCCTTATCGAGTCGTCAAAATGAAGGGTCATGATACTTATGACGTTAAGAAAGAAGGATATCATGAGGGACCAATTCACACATCCACATGCGCTGAATATATGAAGAAATGGAATGAAGAAAATTCATCCGGGACAGATGAACCGCAGGATGGCCGAGTTGTAGGATAGCATCCTGTAGATGACGAATAATGACGGGAATGTCAGATTGAAGACGATACGACGAGTCAAGACGTTGTATTAATTGTATTTGATATATTACTTTCCAGTTCATTATATTTTATATTGAAATAAACGATTTTACTCATTAAAATCGCCTGAATCCCATATAAATAAGAAATATTACAATATCTTAGCATTTGTTTTTAGCACAAGTCCTCTGTGAAACATGTTTTGTTCTACAGGACCGTATTTAGTAACACTGTATTTGCCAAGTGATCCACAAAAAACTGAATCAAATTGATTTTGTTATAACTTTCTTATTTCTTGATCTATGTCAGTCGTTGATAGCTTGTTTGATATATAAATGTACCTTTCTTTGTGTACATAACAAGAGTGGTCGCCATCTCTATATCAAAGTTTTAAGGAACTGTATCTTCGATCTAAATGTCAAAAGTCTAACTTAAAAAATATCTGAATGGCTGTGGCCAATGATTTCGTTGTAACCTAGTATAATAATTCTATAATGCGTTATGAACTCAGCAGAGGAACGCTGAATGTGATATTGAAAATAGCAGTATTTATGAAATACCTGAAATCTGATACCAAATGTGTGTCACGCGATGCTTTCGAACGTATGAATAAAGAAATGGAGGTTGAGTGCACCAAAACAGATTTCAGATATAAAAATAGAATTGAGTATCGAGGGAGAAATAAGATCCGCCATATTTTAAGACAAGTTTATGTATTCAGGAAAACTTTTTAATGATTTGAAATTTTTAAGAGTTTTTGTCCATCAAGGCCATTCGAAAAAATACAAGCAGTAAAAGAAAATATCGTCATGAATAACGAATCAAAACAACCTTGAAAAATTGTGCATTACTCCTGTATGCGAGTACTCTAGTCTTCTTCGCTTTGAACTTGAATTCAGTTTTAGGTGCCCTCAGAGGAAAAAATAGAGTGGGTTCATGAAAAATTTACTTGATCAAAGACTAAATTAACTTCATGCTATACCATGCTTTTATTTTTTCGATGAGCTGCAGAATAATTTCATTCAGCTTCTAAATCATACAAGTAAATGAAAAACTTCATAAAATGGCGGGGAAAAAATTCTCAAGGTTTGAACGATGCATGACTCTGACCCTGTGAATTATATGAGAATTGAATTGTTTTGTTTCGTGCGCACTATTGAATAGATTATAGGTACTTGCCAAATTCGAACTGACTCCTTTCGAGAATATCGAAGTGAACTCCAAAATACCTTGAATAAATATATTTTGTTCATCCTGTATCTCGAAAACCAAGCCGTTTGGGACGTTTATTCTCTCAAAGAATCGCCGTTAGTCCGGTGGGAGAGATGTATTATCTTTCAACGACCCATTTTTTTGGTATATCGAAATGAGACATGTGCAGGTCGATTTCTTATGTCTTTCCACACATGGAATGGAAATCTACGACACACCAGCGTGGTCGCGACAAAAGTTAAAGGAGAAAAATGAAAAAATTTGGAATATTCCAAAAATCAAAATGAATGCGCTTTAACTCCTAGTATAATAGAGATCATCAAAAAAATATTTCACTGTTCGAAAGGCCTATTCACGTAGTTTAGAATGAGTTATCAAAAATTTCCAATAAAAAGAAGAATTTTCTGAAAATTAGCGTTATTTTGTGATGAGATTAAATTTCCAATAAAATGTTAAATTTTCAACTCGCTAAAAGTCACTCATCATTCATCCAACTAAAATTATTTTTACTCTCCAAGCTGTGCAATTTTCCCAGCAACATTTCATTCCAATTATGTATAGATCTATCATTGATAATAAATTGGCTACAGCAATTTGAACGCGACAGATACAAGGACCGCATGGCTCTTCGGTACGCTACCGCTAATAATGTTACCCCTACAACATACCTCCTACTCGTTTTTATGCAGCTATGTTAATATTCACCCTCCATTCCATATGAGGTGCCGTTTGGTCAAAAAGTGTTTTTGCAAATATATAAAATTTTGTATCAATATATTTATCAGTTGTAGCAATATTTATTTCCGAAATATTTATTTTTGATCAAACACAATATATTTACATTTCAAGCGTTGCAAATATATTGAAACGTGAATGCCCATATATTTATAAATTCGATCTAATTTATGTCGTCAAGAAATGGCGCAGCAGACGCGATTTAATACACACTTTGATTTTGTCAGTTCTAAGGTATTTGACTTTAAATAATCCATTGAATATTCAAAAAACTGAAAACATGTTCTCAGCATATATTCTGGCGGCAGCGATATCATTCTACCGCTTTATTCTCGAGAAAACATGAAATAGATCGAATTTATAAATATATGGGAATTCACATTTTTATATATTTGGAACGCTCGAAACGCAAATATATTGTGTTTGATCAAAAGTAAATATAGCGGAAAGCAAAATAAAAAGTATTGCTACAACTAATAAATATATTTACACAAAATTTTACATATTTGCAGAAGCACTTTTTACCCAGACGGCGCCTCATGAGATATCCAAGAGAATATTGTGTGCAAAAAACAAAATAAACAAAAATCCTGCTGAAATTCAATTTCATAGGAAAATAATTTTGTTGCAGTATCAATATTACAGAGGCAACCAATGAACTCGCAAATTCACGAGGTAGTAAGGATGGCGATCATATTTTCAACCTATATACTGAGTGTCTGATTTGTGGTAAATGTGGTACCCACAAGAAAAATGTCTTAATTCAGGCTTGCACGGGAACTGAATCTGGGAAAAAAACCAAAGCAACTGTATTACAGGAAGCTTCAGAACGTGGTGATTGGGTGATGATGGAAAAATTTGAATTGTTCCCAGTTTCATTTGCTTCCAAAGCTATATATCATCGTCACTGTTACTATAAATATGTCAGCACGAGAAACATCAAAAGCAGTAGGAATAGAAAATCTGATTCAAGTGCAAAATCTGTCCCAAAAACAGTACCTACATTTACTATTTTATTTGTAGGTTTTGAATAGTAGGAGGTAGAAAAACCAAAACTGTCAAAGCAAAGTTGGTTCAGTTAATAAAAATCATCGAAGAAGGAAAAATAATTGCAGATCCTACTCCAAATCCAAACTTTATGAGGTAGTCCCTTGAAAACCACTTCGGAAAAAGATTAGCATTTTCTTGTAAATCCTGCAAACCTACAATCGTATACATTCTCCAGATATCGTTTATAATCTTCTCAATTGCTAACTTCAAATCGGATCTTCTAGGTCTCAAGAAGAATTGAATGCATCAATGGAGAATGATAGAAGCATTTTACAGAAAGCTGCAGGTATTTTGCGACAAAATATAATAGGGCATGCTCGCTGCAAAAAGAAATCTCACTCCACAAGCATTGACTGAAACAACTTGTATAAGGAAATACCTGAATCACTTCATACATTCATTTCTTGGATAAACATTTCATTGAAATTTCGCATGGGACTTTCGACATTCGTAATGGCAGCATGCTTGATTCTACACATTTCTAACAAAAATGATAGCAACTTAACACCTTGACTGCCAAGAAATTCATACTGACTTTCCCATGGTGCCACAGAGAACGGGTACTGAGTAACAGTGATTTATGAGATAAGCCTACCATTCAGTTATCGCTTCACATAGAGATTTCAAATTTGAAGTAGAGGTTTAGGATTGAAATAGACGAAATTTTATTGAAACGTTCCTGACAATAATCCTACAGGACAAGAGAGAAGTGCTGACAACTTTTTTTTAGAAAATTACACATTGTTTATTTTCATCAGCTCGACAATTTTCTCAGAATCAAAAATGTATGGTTTGTTGATATTCGTCCACTAGATGGAGCTGAAATCGAAAAAGTTTAATATTCGAATCGAACAATTCGAAGTTAGTGAGTAGGGTATCGGGATGGATTCATAAACATATCCTCCTTTTTAGTTCAAAATAATAATTATTATAATAACAGTAATTACAAAATAATATTTATTCACTGCCAAATATAAAGAATGAATATTTCACAAAAAGAATAAAATTCGAAATGTAAATAAATTATTAACCGATAGGTAATTCAAAACTGACTTCTAATGATAAAATGATGAATTCTGGTGAATTTTATAGACGAATAGACCAAGCCACATGAAAACTTTCAACATATTGAGATCAAGGTAATCTATAAAAGTGTAGAAGTGCAAATGTATATTGTTCAACAGGATATCCTACACTGAAGTAAACTTTACAAACTGAGAGTTTATGGAATATAATATCCAAATTGGCTTCTCACAGTGGCTCTAGTGATCAAACGGTAGTGATCAAGCGAGGTGGAAACATCTTGCTAAAATGTGTACGAGACTTAAAATATTGAAAATACTGAAAGACTCAAACCGATGACTAAAAGACTCAAGCCGATGACTGAAAGACTCAAGCCGATGACCGAAAGACTCAAGCCGATGACTGAAAGACTCAAACCGATGACTGAAGCAAAGATTTGATGACTGAAAATTGACTGTACGAGATTTAAAGATGTTTTTCCCTCGTGATCAAGATTGTATTTTAGTAGAATGTGGAAGATTTTTGGGGAGACTTAGTTTATTTATCAAATGAAAGGAAGACATTCCGGTATGCCCAATAAATATTTAAAAACATTCAATAAAGGTAAATAAATTTGAAAACATTCGTGGGCTTCGACATCTGAATAATCCAAAAGAGATACGAAATGATGAATGATGAACCAGAAAATTAAGAAGATAATTATAGTAAATTTTTTCAAATTAAATAACGGACGAATATGAAGCCATTGCCGATAATGAAAATAATGAAATTTTGCAGTTTAAAAACGAAAAATCTGAATAGCTGAATTCTGTTTGGTTACTGTATAGAAACACCCTTATGATTTTATCTCTGTATCAATCAAATTTGGTTCATGAATTGAACCTATACAAATGAAATCTTGGGATTTATCAGGCTCACAGGGTATATAAAGGGTTAGGATCATAAGCTACATGTTGCCAATTATTGGCCAACCGACATGTTCGAAACCATTTCGCTCTACAAATCATGACAAAGAAAGGATTTCAATTCTTCTTGAGAGTATGTGTAATTTTCCATTTTACTAGCACTTTCCATAAAATACGATTCATAACTGGAGAAACATTATGTAATTATCAATGAATCGCCCGTTCCATTCAGAGAACGGTTGATTATGATACAATATTTCCGAGAAAAGCCTATCAAGTATGGAATAAAACTATTCAAACTGTGGTGTGGAACTTATTATTCTTACCTACACGAAATTTGAAAATACATTTTGTAAAAGAACGTGTTTCTGATACATCAGTTGCAACAAACATTGTGTTGTTTTTGCTGACAAACTCTTATATTCCAGAAGAAAACCCTTTGCTGATAATTTTGATAGTAGTGTATCGCTGGCAACCAAACTTGTTAGTAAAAGAACTCACTATATCATAATTTTTCAGACACTCAGAAAGAGTACTAACGAAATAGAAAACACAAGTTTGCGAAAAGATGATTTTCGTTTGATACAGAATGATCTCGTAATTTGTGTCATATTGTGGAAGGTTGAATAGGTCTCAATACCAAACACCGTCAAACACGGTGTCAATGAGTCAGAAATTCCCAACTTGATGAAAGCGATATGGAAATCAGAAAGATTAAAAAATTTAGATGTGCAATCGATGAACCAGAAGCAATATTATCCATCATAATGAAAGGAAACCTTCTGTAGATGTTTCTGATGTATCTGGCTATAATTAGCTACTTGGAAAATCACTGAATTTGTAAATAAAAATAACAATAAAACTTATTCTCGTTGGTAATACCACAAGTGTATCGGTGATTATCGAAATAGCAATTCCTTCGAATTTGAGAATCAAATTATGTTGCTTGGCAACCACAAGAGCGCTTGCGCGAGTGTGGTTGTCTAAAGCAACATAATTTGATTTGAAACCGAGAAGGAATTAACGATAATCGCCGATAACACGAGTTGTATTTGTTAACATTATTTCATGAATAAAATCGAAACCATTCTTATTTATTTGCTATTCAATTTAACTAGGAACATTAATCCCGCGTTTAGTTCTGAAATTATGCAACTAACAAAACAAAACATTTACTTGATATTTCAGTTACCAATGACATAGCGCGTCATTCGTAGTTTCGTCATTGCATGTCTAGTCTACTGCTTCTCGCTCGAGGTTATGTTATGATCACATTTTGATTTAGTGATTTGATTAATCAACGAGTATGCAAAATTTGTCGAAAATTGTGAAGTTGATATGAATTATTAGTGAATGCTTATTTAGTTTTGGTCAAAGTTTGGTGTTGTGTCATTATAGCAGCTTGCTAGTGGTAAGTTTGTGTTTTGATAATAACCAATCAGGAATCGAATGCAAAATCGAAAACACATCATATCCCAGGTAGCACATAATATCGGCTGAATCTTGGTTCCATATTGGGCCAATATAGACATATTGTAGATTAAAGATCAGTATTGGTATAATATGGGTGAATATTCAAAAAACAATATTATATTAATAATATTGGTGGAATATTGGGTGAACTAGTTTTGAATGTAGATTGTCAAATAAAATATTGGGTCAATATTCGTTGAATAATTTCTACCAATATCGATAATGCAATATTGGTTGTATATTGTTTTCCACATCTAGAATAAATATTGCAATCCAAATACTTCAATCATATGGATTATAGGAAAAAAAACTATATTGTATTTCCAAGTTTGATAGCATATTGGTTGAATATCATTTCCACTTTATTTGACAAATTGTAATAACTCATATTGAGTCAATATTGGTTGAATGATATTTACCAATATCGATAAAACAATATTGTCTTCACATCGTTTTCAACATCTAAATTAAATATTGCAATCTCAATATTCCCTTCATATCGATTCTAGGATTGAAAACTATATTGTATTTCCAAGTGTGATTACACATTGGTTGAATATCATTTCGCCAATATTCAACAAATCTTATTAATTAATATTGGGTCAATATTGGTTCAATAATATTTATCGATCTCGTTGATTCAATGAAACATATTAAAATTATATCATGATCAAACCTGGATAAAAATCAGCAAGGTGGCTCTACATATAGAACGTCTTCTAAAACCTACGAAAGTATATTGAATACTTCTCATAACTTGTTTTCACTCAGTGGTTATGGCGATCAAAAGGCAGACTCTGGTGTCACCTTATCAACTAAGAGACATTTAATAATTTACCAAGGTATATCGACAATCCTACAATATATCCAAATTATATTGTACCAATATCGATAATTATTTTGAAGCCATTATTGCTTCAAGAATATTTCACCAAAACTAATTTTGAAATACAATATTCTACCAATATCGCAAAATGTTCACATTTTACTTCTCGACAATATAACTTTTGAATATTGTGCCAATATTGTCAGAATATTGTATCAGCGATATTGTACCAAATCGCCGAATATTTTGAGGCCAATATTAGTTCGAGAATTTTTCGCCAATATTATTCAAGTAACATTGGACCAATATCGCCGAATGTTCACATTTTTTTTCTCGCCAATATTGCATTTCAAATATTTCGCCAATATGTTCACAATATTGTACCAATATTTTACCATTATAGGTGTGCTACTTGGGACCACTTGTTTCCCCTACTTATTATATGCTTACCAAAATAGTTATCCATACACAGAGCTCGCCCTCAGTAGGATAACAATTTATTCATATACACTTTGGTGTACTTTATTGTATTGCCATGTTTATGTTCAATGTTATGCTCTTATCATATTACTCTATCCGTATATCCGTATTATTAAAATAAATCTCAAATTACTTCTCATCTTTCACACTGTCCACAAACCCACCAGGGGTTACAGGAATATATATATCTGTAGATTGGCGATTCAACTAAGGCAAGTAATGTTTTTACGTACCTTGATACCCTCATATCTGAAGAATGGTCATCTGGCCAAGCTAGCAGGTAGGCATGCGAAGATGGTACATACTAACACTACATACTACATACTAACACTACTCAATTGTACACATTTCGTTCATTTAGAAATAAGTAACGTCTGACGGCCTTGGGATGTTGATCTATGACAGAGGAATACAATAATAGATCCCCAGCTGGTGTCTGTACCCATTTACTGCCATGGTTGCGATAACGTAACATCAAAAATAACATTTTTTTTAATAAATGAAAAAACGAATTTGTGATGATCTTTCAGTGGTATCTAATTAAACAATACTTGAAAATACAGAAATTGATTTTTTGAATACATGAATATATTTGTAATTTTCTGTGACAGTAATCATTCACTGCGGAATTTCTACCGGAAAACCTGATAATCATGAATATTCAATATAAAATCATCGTTCACTATTTTCATCATCCATGATGAGATTCATATAGAATAATATTCCTGAAAAGATACACAAATGATGAATAAAAATGAAATAATTTAGAAATATTCTTTTGAGCTGTATGAATATGAAGTTGCGAAAACGCAACATTGGAAGGAACAGTGCAATTATGGTGGTTCGAAAAATTTTCCTGTCAGAACTTGTACTTTCATGTCTGGCAAATTTCTCTATTATTCCGATGATATAGGGCTGTTTCATTCTCATTTACGCAGTGCTATAGAAAGGTTCAGGACGTTATCGTGCATCAGAATATCGTGGAGAGCACGGTAAAGATATCAGTGGTGAGTAGTTTTTTTCTGACAACGTATGGGCTTTGGATATTCATAACAAATTTTGCAGAGTAAAATGAACAATAACGACTCGAAGAGACCATTGACTCTCAGAGAATTAGAAGCAATTGTTGAAGATTTGGATTTGGATGAGGAAAATGAAATTGATATTTGTTATATACCACCTGAGGTAGATGATCTTACTGATGAAGGGAACATCGACGATGATGTGATAGATGGACTACAAAATTTGCCTCAAGATATAGCAGGAACGTTTGAAATAATTCATGTGGCTAACGAGAACGAAGAAAGTATTCCACACGAGGTAACTTTATCTCCACCAAAAAAAGTTGCAAGGATGGAAGATATCACTTGGTGTAGAACACCTGTCGACTACGAGATTGATGCTATTTCCAATGAGGAACGGGACGTGAAATCTATAGTTGAGGCGCTTCATGGAAAATCTGTACTTGATTTCTTCGAGCAAATGTTTGATGAGAAAGAAGATCATTTCTAATTCCATAAATTATTCGAGAGATAATAACCGTCCCAAGTTTGAGTTAGAAAAGCGTGATTTGAAATTATTTTTGGGAATATTAATTTTGAGTGGATATCACACTCTCCCACAATTACACTTCTACTGGTCATCTGATGAAGATAAAGGAGTTCAATTTGTGAAAAGCGCTATGTCTCGAAATAGATTTCTTGAAATAAAACGAAACATTCACCTTGCCGATAACAATCAGCTGGATAAGGGAGACAAATTCGCAAAGGTCCAACGGTTATTGATCTTTTGAATGTGAATAACTTGAAATACGGTATTTTCAGACATCATTTGTCGATTGATGAAGAAATGGTACCATATTTTGGCCGTCATTCAGCAAACATGTTTATGAAGGGAAAACCGGTACGTTTTCGGTTTCAAAATGTGGTGCCTAACTTCTTGCGATGGATTTTTATATCAATTCATACCTTATGGTGGGAAAAATCCTCAGAAACTCAAGAAAGAATTTGGTCTAGGTGAAGAGGTTGTTATAGATCTATTGAAAGTACTGGAAACCAGATCAGCTCATAAGATTTACTTCGACAACTTTTTCACCAGTTATAAGCTACTAGTTTATCTGAAAAATGAGGGATATTTTGCAACTGGAACTGTACGCGAGAATAGGATGCTGAAATGCCCATTAGAGAATAATAAGTCTCTAGGAAAAAACATCGTGGTGCTATGGATTCCCGCTACGATCACGTAAACGAAATTAGTGTAGTACGTTGGAATGATAATTCTGTGGTAACAGTGGCAACCAATTGTGAATCTGTGCAGCCACTTGTAACTGTAAAACGGTACAATCGGAAAAAAAACGTGAAACTTCGATTACCCAACCAAACATGATTGCCCAGTATAACAAATATATGGGAGGCGGTGATTTGCATGATAACGCGATTGCAAATTACCGAATCAACATTCGTGGAAAAAAATGGTGGTGGCCATTGTTCATAAACATGTTGGATTCTTCTGTGGTAACTGCTTGGAAACTTCATCGACTTGTGTATAGTGATAAGCCAATTTCGCAGCTGGATTTCAGGTCCGAACTTGTAAGGAGCCTCATTAGTACCGGCAAATGTAGGACACAATCCATTCGAGGACGGGGTTCTACATCATCTCTACCATCTCCTGCTCGACTTGATAATATTGGTCGTATAATCGAGAGAAATTCAGAAAACTGGAGGAGACGATGCAGATTATGCAAGAGTGCAACCGTTTTTATGTGTAATAAATGCAGAGTAATAAATGTAATAAATGCAAATTACATTCGAACTGTTTCAAGGAATATCATGACAATTTTTTAATGCATATCTTGCCAATGTTGCGTTAACGTTTCAGTTCTTCATTTTTTTTGTTCAAATTATAAAGATGTTTAAAAACATATAAATAAATATTTATCCATTAAAAAATTGGTGATTTTTGGAATATTATTGGTAGTGGTTTTAATTGGGTTAAGGAAAACCTCAAAGGTAAATCCGTTAAATCGCTCATCAGTCTTTACCCATCCAACCAACCCTGTTATGGGAAAGACATGAGAGGTACACTGCCAAAAGCTCTCACGATGATTTTTGAACATTACAGGATTTTCCTTCTCGTGAAAACCAGAAGTTGAAAAAAACATCACTGTACAGGAATATTGGAATTAATACAATAACTTTCTCAAATAACCACTAGATTCAAAGTTGAGAATGACTTGGATAAACGTATTACATAGAAGGATCAGGTTCAGGATCTAAACCTAAATCCTGAACCGCGTCTACTCTTGGGATCTTGAATTTATAGGTGTTGGGAATGCTAAATGGATACGGCATAGTTCCTGTTATTCCGCGAAGACTTTCATACTTGCTGAGAAATATCCGCTGTCTACTTCGTAGAATCCGATGCAATGTTTATTAAGCGAAAGGCAATTCTGGAACAAAGGGTTCATTCTGGATTCTGACAAAACATGCATTCGTCTTTGGTCTCGATTGAATACATATGTGTCAGTTTGTGATGAGTGTTGAAGGTTTACAAGGGTTTGCTCTTGCTGATACAGCGAATACTCAACAAATATCGGTGATACGCCACAGAGCGCAAAGATGAGTACCTCTAAAAAGCCGCTATTATGGAAAACGCTTCAATTTTATTCGATTCTAAAATGTGAATTCAACACCGAATATGTAAAGAGATGAGTATAAAAGATAATAGGAGTTTCTCTGGCTAGTCCATTCGCGACAATAAGGGTAAAATATCGAAAATAATTGGATATTCCATCATCTCGATCAATAAATTCCAAGAGATGACACTTTTTATATTTCGAGAGCGGATATATTGCAGTGTTCATTCCGATATGTGACTCCTATATGAAATATAAAGGTTTTATTCTGCAATATATCATAGCCCTTCAATTGTACCGGTCGGGTTAACTTGTTGATATATATTTCTATTCAGGCGCGTTCTGAAAAATCTTAGGGGTGGGTACATAGTATAGGAGAGCCCAACTACATATACCAGGAAGAAAGTTGTATTCTGTTGAAAATTGGCCTCTTAAGCTAATCCTTGAGATTAGTTAAATAATATCTTTCAATATAACGAGATTATTATGCGATGCATAATAGTCGGGGACATTGCTAGGTGACGAGACGACAGCCGAGTCACCCGCAATGTCCAAGACGGTGTTGAATCGCTAATAATCGAGTTACATTTAAAGCTTTAAGGCGCGTTTTCCAATCGACGGGTTTATCCCGCCGCGTGGGACGGAAGACGCTGGCGGAATCACGTCGCCCACTCGTTCAGTGAAAACGTTAACTTCTGTTTTCCTATGAAGCGGATTACGTCTCACGCCGGCGCACTCTGCCAGCGTAAGACGCCAGCGTGCTTCATGAGGAGTCAGTCCGCTTCACGCTGCGTCGGAGAGTGAAGAAAACAATACTAGAATGGAGATGGAGAGTGTTCGATTGAAAACGACTGTTGGATGTTACTGCTTTCTCGTATATATGTGTACATTATACCTAAATGTTTTTTTTTTCAATGCATCAGTTGTGTTCCCTATCATAAACATATTGTTGTTTCTTGGGAATATTAAACGTTATTATTATTAAATTACTATTTGTCTTGATGAACTTACCTCAGGGTGAGAGCCAGATTTTCTGCAGGTGTTATTGGTCGTCAATTTTTCTTGAACCAGGGACAAGATGAAGGAAAATTGATCAGGCGTAAGTCGGAAAAATTCTCTGAATTTTATTCCATCGTCGAGGAAGTGTCGCGTGATCAGGGTAGTATACACTCATTCCTCTGCTCTTCGCAGAAATATATCGCTAGTTGGCTTTCGTCGGCTGAGTTCCCCAATAATCACATCTTCTTCACTATCCACAGAATTGTAATAGTGCTCCACTATTTTGGCCAGAAAACACAGCTTTTCATGACGAGATGACATTTATCACCTGTCGAGCTCAAAACGAAATGGTAAACAACGCCAGTACGTTGACTGTCGACCTGCTGATTGGAAAACATAACACGCTGCGTGGTACTTCATTCCCCGCCCGACGGGTTACGACAGCGTCTTCCGTCCCACGCGGCGGGATAAACCCATCGATTGGAAAACGCGCCTTTATCGTATCATTGACAACCGCGATGTGAAAATAAAAATAACAAGGTTTTATGTCATTTCATTTTGACATTTCAAAGAGTCATCTATAAAATCATGCAAGATTTTGATATTCCTGACGATATATTAACTGCAGCCAACACTATAAGGTTGAACTTCTTTCTGGACAAGTCTAAAATCCATTACGAGAAAAAAAAATCGACAGTTTTGTGAGTGGAGAAACAAAGTATATATTCAAGGTGCAGAAGAAACAATGTTTCGAAAAACTGTCTGAGGAATATTCTGCTTCATCCTTATGGCCAAAGTATTCCATGTTACGAGCGACTTTAGAACTGAAGAAAGAGTGGAAATCGACAAATACGGCGCCTCAATACGTTTCATCGAAAAGAAAAACGTTGGATATAGAGTAAAAAAATCAAAAGTATTCACAAGAAAGCATGTCAACGAATGATGAAAGTGGCTTTTTTAATTGGAATTGGAGGAGCCTGTCGAACCAATGAATTAGCGAAGATGACCGCGAAAGATGTTGACGTTTTAGGAAACGAGCTGATTGCTACTATTCCCGACTCAAAAATCCACAAGAAACGGATTTTCGCTGTGGTATCTGACGGCGAAGTTAATCCTGTGCTTTTATCTGAAAATTACGCAATATTAAGGCCAGTCCATGTTACTAACCGAAGATTGTTTGTATCATATAGGAAAAGGAAATGTACGGTACAGCCCTGTGGCATTCATTTCTTCTCTGAAATACCCCAAAAAATAGCTAAGTATCTCTCACTTGAAAATGTATTTACTGCTTACTGCGTTAGAAGATCTTTGGCAAATTCTCTTGGTGATGCTGGAGGAAATATACTAGACCTACAAGAACTTGATGGATGGTAATCAGCGAAGGTTGCTAGGTGAAATTGCACAATATGGTTACCAAAGCGATTTAGCTGACAATTTCTCTCATATCATATAAACCAACCAAATGCCATCATTTTTTGAATTCAAACTAATGAGAAAAGGACTTTTCGAAAACACTGTCTCCAGCCCGTGGTATTTTCAAATCGGTGTTTCTCCTTCTTCCTTATACGTTTCCATAGTTACAACAATTTCTGTGAATAGAGAAACGTCAGTTTGACGGTTCAACTCTTCAACTGACATCAATGACACATGATGAACCGTTCCTGCAATACGCATTTAGTATATAATAATTTAATGTATTGGTGTAATAGTCTGATCGAATATCCCTTCAAAATGCAGAATTTTCAAAATACTTTAACCTTGCCAGTCGCTCAAACTGTGTTGCTGGAGGCGTATCTCTTTCTTCTGGTAATTCATAAATGCGAGCGAAGCGAGCATCTGCTTTGATTTATCTTTTTCATACTAATTAGTGATCGAATTACCAGCAACTTGGATAGCTCTAGCTAGAGGTTAGTTCGGTTAGGTTAGGTTGTGTCCACTCCTTTTGCGTGGGTCAGAAAAAAGAGACATACAAGTGTGCGAGCGAATCGAGCATTTACTTTGATTTCTCTTTTTCATAGTAATTAGTGATTGAATTACCAGCAACTTGAATAGCTATTAGCTGGGTTGGTTGGGTTAGGTTGTGTTCCTTTTTTTACGTTAATAATTTCTGTCAAAATCCGAAATGTTGGGTTAGGCTAGGTTTACTGTGGCGAAGCTGCGGGCGATGCCGGGTCTGAACGCTCACGTAGACCGCGCGTGAGTGCGAATTTCCAAGGCCCTTTTCTTCGAGAAGAATCTGGTCGAATAGGAGAACGTTCCTAAGGCTTTCTAGAAATATCAGGAGCGTTCCGAAAAATCAACGGTGAATATAAAAAGAACCACGCAGCACAGTTGGGACAGTCAGTGAAGCGAAAGTCGAACATAAATAGTCCAGTGATTGTTATATAAATTAGAGTATTGTGTTGAAGTTATTGAGGCATTGTATTTCGTACAGTAAATTATTTTAGAGTGAATTTGTTTGAATATACTACATTACGTTAGGTTAGGCTAGCTTTTCCATGTCACATTCGACGTTTGCACAGCTTAGTGCAGGTTATGCGCAGGTTTACGGGTTTGAGCAGGCTTTGCAGCAAGCATCTGATTTGATTTCAGTTCTTCATATTGATAATATTTCATTAAAAGTTGATATAATCAATTCTTCATACTATTCACTTGGATAGCTGGGTTAGATTAGGTTGTTTTCCTTTCTTACGTTGAGATATTCGGTGCGTTAACGAAAACGTAGTGATTTGAAAGGCACGCCAAGGGCGTACCAATTAAATAAGAGTGGCATGTCTCAAATTCCAAATAAACGATGTGTCGTGTTAATTTTAAATGCATGTTTTTTATCAATAATATCTGAAAAATTACAAATTTTAGAATCGTATATGCTGCTGAAAACTAATCACATGTTATTTTCACTTGATATGCAGAAATTTAAAAAGGACTAACAGCGTCGCTCTGTGCTATTCCGAATATTTGACATTAGACGTTAAAATTAGATAGACGTCAAAATGAGTGATTTTAAAATTGAATGTAACAATTATTTTATTATAAACCAATATTCTGTGTGAATTCGAAATTGCTATCTTATTGTGTTCTAGTAACAGTTAGAAATCTAATAGTTGTTGTGAAAAGTTCAATCAAATTGCAAGTGTTTGTGCCTTTGTACACACAACCATTGGGTATTTTTTCGAAAAAAGTGTCTTCCTGGCATTTTCGCAGAACATTTTCAAGAAATTTATCTTTGTTGATGTATCTGGAATCATCTGTGAAGTTCTCAGTTATAATATCACAAGAGCTTGAATTATTTCAAGAAATTTTTTTGAGGGCACGTATATTTTGAAAATTATCCCTAGTCGCGAGTTGTTGGAGTAGGTGATATAGGTGGCCATGCTTTTGACAGATGAGGTTTATATTGGTAAATTACATTGAGTTACTGTATAGTAAACCAGCACACAAAGATATTCTTATGTAAAACATTTCTTGTAAGCATTTGCGTTAAACAATTTGAGAAAAATGAAATGCTTTGAAAAGTACAATTTATATAAATACTGCATAGAGTTGATTGAGTCAAGTGCAAATATGTCATCCAAAATTAATATATTTAACCATTGTTTATATAGAAGTAAGATAGTTAGTCAATGCCTGTGTAATTGGTGTTGGACGCAAACGCGAGTGTCATCTAACGTGATTAGTTACAAACATGAATATTTGACGTCATTTTAATGCGTTTCTTCAAAAAACCCTGATTTTAATGCTGTCCCATTGTTTCAATTAAGTTACGACATGACTTGGAGGCCAGATCACTGAAGTTACGACATGACTTGGATGCGAGCTCACTATCGCCATCTACATGTCGCATCCATTTTGATCCAATTATAATCCCATAAGGTTGACTATGTTCTATATAAACAATGATTTAACGAACTTAATGGAAGATTGCGACCAGGAAGCGTTAGAGTCGAATGGTTTGTTTACGAAGATCCAAGAAAGTCTGCTGGAGATGTCAAGAAAATATGGCCTTTTGCGTTAAAGAGATTTGAACAAAATTGTTTCAAAATACAGACATCTAATTAATTCGTCACCTTCCTATTCACCATTAAGAAGAGAGGATGGATTAGAATTCAAGCTACATTTAAATCTCACTATGTTTATAGATCCTACGTTTTTGAAATATAAATTGTTAATGCATAATAATTAAACAAATTTGTGTTTTCTGTTTAATGAAACTTTATAGCTAATAATGAATAATAATGTTAATTCTTATAGAAATTTTGCATTATTCACAGGTATATCTACAATATTTAATGGTTATAGATCACCTTTTCAACTGTCAAAAAATTTCCACTTAAATATCGTGGCGCCACGAAAAAATTTCCGGAAATTTTCAGCTAAATCACTTTGGTGACCACATTGTGCAATTTTTCCGGTTGCTAGAGGGTATTCAGAGGAAAGCGTGTCCAAGAAAGTTTCCATTGCTCGCAAAGTTCAAATCGGCGATATTTCTGGCAGTGGATTGAGCACTGGGGAACCGCACGAAATCGAGAGTTGTGCTTGCTCGGTCATTAATCAGGTTTCAGAGGACATACCTATGATCGTGGACGCTAAGGCAGAGGTGTATCCATTAAATTTGAAAACTGTCAAAATATTGTTTTACATGTTCATGAAAACTAGATCTAATATTATTGGGTATCTAACGTGTTCTGCTCTCGTATCTAACGTATCAAATTATGTAACTAATGTATTATGAGTAACTTTGGTTTTATGTAGGTTTTGGTGTGTTTATGATGGTAATAATTATAAATAGAAATTTCATATAAAAATGTATTAATCTTCAATGACACGATAAAATAAAATTATATCAAATCTGTTCAGGAAGGTGGTGTAATTATTATGTATGGTTATCAAGATAACAATAATTATATCTGATGTAAAACACTTGGCCTGAAGTTGGCCGTCAATTGTTATGATATAATGTATTTTTAATTCTTGAATTTGTATTAGTTTCTTTACTGTCTCATTTTCCTGTTAACAACAAAATATTGTCATTCGTATAAGTACCTGAATTGGGTGTTTGGACACTTATGAGGTTTTATTCGCCCGACCAAAGAATTTATTTCTACTAATGAAAGAAAGAAATATTTCCACATGTCACTCATTTTCAACTTCAGGAAGAAATTTCACTTGAGGTTTGTTGTTGATAATATAGTTACGAATCCAAATGCATGATAAAATATAGGGTGTTCCATTTGAAAAAAATCATTTCATGAAATATTTTGAAAACGCGACTGATAGTTTTATTTGCCTCCAACATAGAGAAGGCAATTAAAAATGCCACTGGTTTGCCCATTTAATCGAATTCGTAGCATCGATAATAACGGTCTTGGCAATGGTGCCGACTTAATTTGGAACTTAATTTGGAACACCCTTAATTATACATGATCGTCCTCATTGTTTATTTATGAACTATGAAATGTTATTGGGGAATTAAGTGGAGGAATTATGACTATTACTCCATAATACTCCTTCTCAAAGTATTCAACGGTTTATGGTTTTATGTCATCAAACATTTAGTGGCGCTTAAGACTATTAATGTAACCGTTAAAGTTTTCAATTTTCAATTATTTGAACCATGACCCAGTGCCTCCAGACGAAGAGCTGCCGTTCGATTGTTTAGTGAAATGAAAATGTTTGCCTCAAGCTGATACTTGAGATCTTTAAACATATATTCGGCCAAGTTGTAGATGAAAATGAGAGACTCTTTTCACACAGAATAAAAGACGCAAACGTCCTATACTACTTTTTATAATATAGTTCGTAAATGGAAACCCCAGTTTTCGGCCCAGCAAAATCGCTTTGAGAAATTTTTTAAACAAAAAATCGTAAAAAAAAAATTACAACTTTTTTGTTTTTTTGCGAATATCTCATTTTGTCATTCTTTGACAAAAAAAACAGGAAAACAGATAAAAAACTTCATAGTTTATCAGGACCTGCATTCTTTGAAGATAATTCTTGTATTCAGCGTGCTGGAATAAGTGTTCAATCAACTTCTTTATTTCTATATAATTACAAAACGCTCTGGCAGGTCGATTTTTGTTCTTATTTTTGCGTTTTTCCAAAAAAATATATATTTACAAGGTAATACTTGTAGTAGATATGACGATATCAACAATATTTTTGAATAGAAACCCCCAATTTTTATTGCGGATTCTGGAGAAGATCAATTTTTCACGTACGATAGGCTGATTTTTGGACTTACAGGGTGTCCGAAAATGATTTAGGCGGGCTCTGGCTTTCAAACCGATTTTGTTCTAAGTTGTGGATAAATTCGTTAAAATCGTAACAAAATACTACATGGAAAAAACGTTCAAACAGGTCAATTTTTATTCTTATTTTCCGTTTTTTCCAATACATTTTTATACTACAGGGTGATTTGCGTAGGTAATATGACGTCATCGCCATTTTTCAACTAGCAACCCCAAAATTTTATGGGGAAATCTAAAAATCACATTTTTTCATATAACGGTTGAGTAATTGACAATTAACCACGGTGTCCCAAATCCCGATTTAATAAAAACAGTTTGGGAATTTGAACCTGGCAAAATTTACATATTCTGATCTATACGAAATACAAAATGTTCCGAATTGATTTAGCCAGACTCTTAGTCTCACAGCGTAACAATTGCTAATTGTAAAAACAAAATTTAATAATTTAAAAAAGTTAGAAATTACAACCAACAGCTAAGGATTTATTGAAACAAAAAAACTAATGCAAGTGAAGATGTTCAAAATGTTTCCCATATACTTCTTGGCAGAGTCATTTTTGGAGGTGTGAAAATATACTGAGTGTCCCATTTAATAATCGAAAGTTTGAGTCACTTCTGATGAAACCGGAAGTTGTATGAACTTGAGTTATTCGTCAAAAAACGCAATTTTGTCTTATGTAGATTTTTTAAATTTCATTACATTATTTTCAAAAACAAAAGAGTTGTAGGGGCGAGCCACCTCCTGCGGACACCCGCTGTATGTCTGGATATGATATTCATGAAATTATAAAAAAATTCGAATTGTGAAGACTGTATTGGGTGTCTCATAGGAAATATAGCAGACTTTTTAATGTGCATCAATCAAAAAGATAAAGGTGCCCTCAAAAGATGTGATTACCATATGCACAACTGCAAAAAAAGGTTTTGCAGAATAATTTCGATGGAAATGATGCTTTGTGAACTTCCTACTATAGAACCAAACAAAATTTCAATGTCAAAATATTTTATTACTCAACATATTCTCCTCTTAATTGGATACATTTATTACAGCGAACCTGCAACGTCTCTAGACCTTTAAAAAACAATGTTTCTTCTTGCTCTGCAAACCAGACCTCCACAGCTTTTACTAACTCCTCGTTGGAAGAAGATTTACGACCTTTTGAACTTTTTTTCAGTTGAGGAAAGAGATGATAGTCGGACGGAGCCAAATCTGGTGAATAAGGGGGTTGTTATAGTAATTCAAACCCTAAATCACGAATTTTTGGCATGGCAACATGAGATTTTTGTGCAGGGGCGTTGTCCTGCGAAAACAAAACACCTTTGGATAGCTTTCCGCGTCTTTTCTCTTAATTTTTTTCCCGTAGGGTGGTCAGTAATGTCGAATAGTAATCTCCAGTTATTGTTCTACCCTTATCCAAAAAATCAATCATGATTACTCCATGGCAATCCCAAAAAACTGAAGCAAGAACTTTTCCAGCAGATTTTTGGAAACAAAACTTCTTAGGTCTTGGAGAACCGGAGTGTCGCCATTCTCATCAATAGTAACAATTCGGTTCAAGAAGTCTACATCGTTTTCAATCGAGCACAGATCGAACGCGATGCTACTACCCTTGCACACTTTTGGTCAACATTCAAACATTTGGGGATCCATTTTGCAGCAATTTTTCTCATGTCCAAATTGACGTGAACTATATGATGAACGCGTTCGCATGAAATATTCAATGCTTCAGATATAAAATCATGTCATAAACTGCATCGATATTTTCGGGGACTGACACAGAAACTGGCCTTCCCGATCGGTCATCATCTTCAATGGAAAATTTACCTCTTTTGAAGCTTGCAGTCCAAATTTTCATGGTCACATACAATGGACATTGATCACCAAGGGTATTAAGCATATCTTCGTAAATCTGCTTACCTCCTAACCCTTTTAAATACAGGTACTTGATGATGGCTCGATACTCCAATTTATCGATTTTCACAATTTCGGTGGACATATTTTTTCTTTTAATTTATTGCGTAACTCTGGTTTACTTTTTTGACGTCAAACTTTATACTGACACTTCTAATAAGTTATTGTTCATTGCTATGGTAAGGCAATATTTTGTTTATACAGGGAACTGGTCTAGGCTAACAAGATCAATACATCCTCGTATCATAAAAGTATTGAATATGATGTTGGGTCATAATTTGTTTAAATCTCTTGAGGAATACTTCAAGGAACCAATTTTTTTCTCTTCCCATATCAGCAACTTGATAAAACTCATATGCTCAATCTATATGAACACTAGGGTGCACCATTACAACAAGTCTTTATTTGATAACTCTCACAGCCGTATGCATAGTCAATTCCAGCGAATCGCCAGAGTTTCGCCGCTCGCTACACAAGAATTATAATGCACAGTCGAGCTCTAAAAAAGTGGTACATCGCCAGCGTTTCGAGAAAATGTGACTTATCGCGTAGTTATCACTTCTTTGGAGCTCGACTGTGCATTATAATCATCGTGTAGCGAACGGCGAAACTCTGGCGAGTCGCTGGCGAATGACTATGCATGCGGCTGTTTTAGACTCGATGCACACGGGCGAGTGGATTCGCGGCGTGTGCGAAGCGTTCTCACCGCGAGCTCGCCATCCCACAGTGCACACGGGCGAGCTTTTCTCGGGGAGATCGCAACTACGAAACTTCAGTACGTTACTTTCTTCAAGCAAGGATGTATCTCGCCGAGAGATCGTGGCGAAGTAGCAGTCCCTGGCGAGCGGCAGCGGTTAGCAGCGTGCACGCAGCGAATTCGCTGCGAGCTCGCCTACGTGTGAATCGCTACATTTATTTCTTTTGTCCGCTACCTCGCGCGAGAAAACTTCGCGGCGAGCTCGCAGCGAACTTGCCGATGAAAATCGCCCGTGTGCATCGAGCCTAAAAGTGTTAGATCAGGTTTTACTAAAATTATACTATTTGAAGGCCAATAGCACTTAAGTTTTATTTTATTATCACGCTGGAATGAATGAATATTTGGAATAATTGGTGAGAATACAATTCAAGAACTACGTTGGAGTCACTCTCGATATGCGTTTTGCCAAAAAAATTTGAATCTTCAGGAGCTGAAAGCATTCTAAACTACTGATTTTGACGTGTTTTGGGGTTTGGGTATAGTTTTTGTTTCTTGAATTATCATCATATATTGCGAAATAAACGATATTATTATTCATTTCTGATCACATTTTGTATACTTAGTTATCTTTCATTTTTCTGAATTAGCTTCTTCAGTGAAGCTAGATTTGAAAATAAATGTTTCTACAATATTATCTGTTTGAAAGTGTTTGAGTAAAACTTGTATTGAAATGAATGCATCATATGTTAAAACTGACACAACGCTTACTTACACTGAACTGATTTTCTGTACGTGCACCAAAAAGTACAATTTACCTTTCAAAAAATCGCAAGTAATACACAAGGCCATTCTAATGTTATTTATGAATAGTAGGTACCCGATTCTTCCGAATAACTTTATATTAAATGATCTGAGTGAATAGCAAATACATTTGACGCAATCTAACAGTTGTAATGAAGGAAAGGTCAGCATATACAGGGGGTTCCAAATTAAGTCGGCACCGTTGGCAACTCCGTTAATATTGATGCTACGAATTCGGTTAAATGGGCAAACTAGTAGCATTTTTAATGGCCTTCTCGATGCCGAAAACAAAAAAAAATTACAGTCGCGTTTTCAGAATATTTCATAAAATGATATTTTTTTCAATAGAACACCCTATATTTTTTCATGCATTTCGATTTGTTATAACAGTCTCAACAACAAAGCTCATTTCACCTTTCTTCCTAAAGTGGAAAATGAGCGACTTATGTGGAAATAATTATTTCTTTCACTAGTACAAAAAATTTCTTTGTTTTGGCGAATAAAACATCATGATTGTCCAAACACCCAATTTTGGTACTTTTACGAATGACAATATTTTGTTACTAATTGCATTGTTTAAATATAAGATAGTCAATGCCTGTGGAAAAGGTATTGGATCCAAACGCGAATGACATCTAGCGTGATTACTTACAAACATGAATATTTGACGTCATTTTAATGCAGGTTTCTTCAAAAAACCCTGATTTTAATGCTGTTCCATTGTTTCAATCTAATTACGACATGACTTGGAGGTCAGATCACTGAAGTTACGACATCATTTGGATGCGAGATCACTATCGCCATCTACATGTCGCATCCATTTGAATCCAATATAAATCCCATAAGGTTGGCTATCTTACTTCTATATACACAATGCTAATAGCAAAATAAAACAGTAAAAAGAAAAAATTGCGCTGGGATGTGAACTCGTAAAACCAGTGATCGTCATGTCGCACCACTCAATTGACACCACTGAGCTATTTGGTATTAATGTACAAAACGATAATTTCCATCTTAAGCCATTCTGCTAGCCGCCGTGAATCAAAATATGTCTGATGTAATGATAACTTTGGAGCCGTTTTTGTACAGAACAGAAAATACTGGAGGGTCATATGAATGTGGTTGGAAAAAATGTGTTTGATTCGATAAAACATAATTATTATGAGCAATCAAGTTGCCTTGAAACTTTGTTGAAATACTATTTGTTAAATATTCTCATGTATATCATGACAATGTCATAAATTATTGTAACTGTCAACTGCTGTTCGAATAATTTTCGAAATACCGTTTTCCCATCAAGAAAAATGTGATATGTTCGAATCCTACTTGGTTTGCCAGAAAAATAGTGTAAGAGCACTCCAACACTACAGGAATTCGTTCCCCGATCGTGAATTACCTAATCGGCGTTTTTTGCTGTGCGTCATCGTCGATTCAGGAACAATGAAAGAGTTTTTGAGAAGAGGTGAACTAAAAATCGTTTTGTAATATCTGAAGATACAGAAATTGACGTTTTATTCTACTTTGAGGTATATCTGGTCTGGTCTGGTATTCAACGAATTCTGAAGAAACATAAGATTTCTCCTTATAAGTTAAGACCAGTGCAAACACTAGAATCTGGTGATCCTGACGATTGGGGTTTTGTCGGTGGTTTATGAATGAATGCAGAGAAGATCCAAACTTCTATAGAAATATTATATGGAGCGATGAGGATAATTTTATCGTGGCATGTATAATAGTAGTATGTAGTAGACACAATCCATTAGTCCATTCCCACAATCCGCAAAAACGATTTAGTATTATTGTCTGGTGTGGTTTATTTAGAGGCAGAATTATCGGTCCATTTTCTACCATGGTTCTTTGAACAGACCCCGTTACATTAATTCATTAACAAGATTGTTGGGAGAGTTTCTCGATGATCTTGATCTGGAGGCTCGTCAGATGATCTATTTTCAGCAGGATGGAGCACCAGCACATAATGTCAGTGGCGTAAAAAGAATGCTGCGAGGCTGTTTTGGAAACAGATAGATTGCTACAAATGGTCCTGTTAAGTGGACCCCTCGTTCACCAGACATGACACCTCTAGATTTTTATTTTTAGGGATTTCTTAAAAAAGAGGTGTACAAAATAAAACAATAATGTAGATGTACTGAAAAATTATATTGAAACTAATATTAATAGAATTGATGGCCGAACTGTGTTGAATGCCGCACGTAGTGTCAATAGAAGGGCCCAAATATGTGTTCAACAAGAACGCGGTGTTTCTCAACATTTACTCGATATTTTATAGCGCTTTATCGAATCGGTTTGTTATAAATGTTTCCTATTAATAAAACTGTCTTATTTCCACCTTTACGAAAAAACGTCAAATGAGATTTGTTGATGAGAATGTTATTACGAATCGAAATGCATGAAAAAATACTGTCAATTTTTTTTTGTTTTCGTCATCGAGAAGGATATTAAAAATGCTACTAATTTGCCCTAACCGAAATAATAACGGAGTTGGCAATGGTGCTGACACAATTTGAAACACACTGTATACATACTGATGACTTATTCAATGAATTTTTCTCAAAAAATAAAATCCAGAAATTTCTGACCATAGCTTGCACTTACATACTAGAGGATTTAGATTTAGAATTTTTTTTCATAATATGTTGAAGACCTGTACTGTGCCAATCGCACTAGAGTGAATTCTTCACAGATTTTTTTTGTCAAAACAGACCTGGACCAATTTTCCAGGTGTACAGTTTGAATTTGGTCAGAAGAAGTTTTTGATAAAGGTGGTTATAGGAACTCCTATTCCTCATGAATAATAACCGACGTTTTCCCTGAATACGGATCTGTGCCACTTTCCACTCCTCAGGAATAACTCGAAATATATGGCGCACGCGCGCACGCTAATTTGTATAACCGTGTTCTAGCTCCTGTTTCTTCAATCTAAGATTTAAAAGCTAGAGCATGCCTAAATCGTTTTCGGATACCCTGTATAACCAAAAACTTGCTTATCGTAGGTAGAAAAATGAGCTATTGCAGAATCCGCAATGAAAATTGGGGGTTTCCTTTCAAAGAAATTGTCGCTAACGTCATTCTCCTACAAGTATTTTTTGGAAAAAACGCAAAAATGAGAACAGAAATCAACCAGTCCGAGCGTTTTGCTAATTATAAAAGAATAAATAAGTTGATAGAGAGGGGTAACACTTATTCCACAACACTGTATAACAGTAATCAAGGCTAATCAAATTATCGCTGAATATCTGACATTCCTCGGATTCAATAATAGAAAAAGAAATTGTCCAGTTTCGCCAAATGAGTAGCGTTGAAAACCACTGAAACAGATTAAAATTTTCATTCAATCCGCGTTATAAGGGTAGAATGCTGATGAGTTTCATTGAAATAATTAGAATTTACGTGGGAGATAAATCTGAAGTTGGAAACTTTCATATCAGTGGAATACCAGAATAATTTTTCTCGGCGTGGGAGATTTGATTAAATACTTTCGAACGCTTGGTCGATCTGGGTCGATTTGAGCCAATTATTCAAATATAAGGAAGTTATTGGAAAATGTTTTACCGGGGTAGCAGCTGGATTTTCATGATGAGGAAAATCACTTCCTGACGCTGCGGGTGAATGATGTTCTTCAAGTTGCTCGTTCTCTTTTGTTTTCCCCGTTAGTTTTGTTGAGTCTCTTTAACTTTGTCATTCGAGAAGTAAATGATGAGTTTGGCTTATCGATATCTACAGTCGTACAACTGTGTCGTGTTTACCTTTCAGAATGAAACCAACTTGAAGAATCAAGCATCTTCAGTTACGATTTCAGAAGTGCAAATCATAACAAATTATACATAAATGAAATCAGAATGAGAATCACTATTTTTGTGTATGAAAACAATATGGCGCCCATATCAGAATAAAAAGATGATGATGAATGCCAGATGACTAAACGTCGAATAGTAAATCGGAACATGAAAACGTGTAGCTGAAAAAAAGTATCAATGAAAATGTACTTTTGGTTTTGAGCTATGTTGTCAAATAACGATAGAAAAAAATAAAAACGAAAATTCCGATTTTCAGTTTTTTCCGATATTTCCGGAAACATTCGGAATTTTACAAGTTTCAAAACAGTATTTTGTTGAGCACCAGAATACGCAACTTTGACCCAATTTAAGCTTCGACGTATCTCCTGTACTTTAGGAGATCCCAATGGTGGGGGTCGAATTTGAATTGCCCTGTATTCACATAGTCTCAGAAATACGTCAAGTAAAAACAGTAAAAGCATTTCGATAAAAATCAATAGAGATATAAATACATCAATAATAGACACAAAGGATCCAAAGTCAAGTATTACTCCTGCAGAAATTCTTCCAGCGTATAAGGCTCTGGGCATAAAAAGGTTTTACAAGATTTCAGGAAGGCACCTGCAGCTTCAATGCTCTTTACTTCATATGGAAATTTATCATAGAATTTCATTGCTTTATAGTGTGTTCTTTTCATAAAGTGCCTTTTTGTATAGCGGATAATTAAATGTCTGGTTTCGTATGTGTGATTCTTTTTTAAAAGCTTCGAAAATCTTTGGTTGTTCAGTTAAAAATTGTATACATTCATAAATATAAGTATTAAGAATAATAATAATGTTTATTCATCAATAGTAATCTACAAACATAGACAATTATGAATAAACAAATATAATCACTGAAGCTGAAAAGCAAATTTAATTACTTGTTAATATTGTTTTATAGTATACATTTAATAGTATATGGTATAATATAAAATACAACATGTGAGTATAAAGGTAATATTGAAATATAAAGACAGTTAGTGTTAAAGAGTAAAGAGTATGAGGTATTAAATTGTAAAATTATAGTTGTCATAATATAAGATAAGAGTATATGTTTTTATATACTTAAATATAATTATTAAGAGTGTCGAATATATATATATATATATATATATATATATATATATATATATATATATATATATATATATATATATATATATATATTTCAGGAGAAGCTCTGTAACTCTTCTGGCCAATGCAGGGGCCAACATTACATCCATAAAACGTCACAGTGGCTGGAAAT
The DNA here is from genome assembly GCA_944452925.2 of Chrysolina oricalcia. Taxonomy (NCBI): domain Eukaryota; kingdom Metazoa; phylum Arthropoda; class Insecta; order Coleoptera; family Chrysomelidae; genus Chrysolina; species Chrysolina oricalcia. The sequence goes on from OX101822.2 coordinate 51,964,832, forward strand.
CTGCCTCCGTAGCAGAAGCATATATAGAAGATAGTTTAAATAACAAAATTCAGATTTCTAACAAAATAATGAATTGTCCATCTTCTTCCGAACAAATTGAAATATCTGATAAAATTACATTTTGGTACACTTTTTTCACTTGCATCAAAACGTTGGAACTCTTCTCTCATATCAAATCACGACAAATAATTTTTCCAATTGCTTCCCAGAATACTTTGCCGTCACGAAAAATTAATGTATGCTCTTCTCCTCCACACTATGCAATACATTCAAGTCCATCTCCCGATTGAATTTCACTACCCTCAAACAATCCACTTCTCCTCCTCTGAAATCTCATATTATCTTGACTGACAGTTTCTCACCACAGGGAAAGCAGGATTCCTCTTCATTCCAGTTTGCCCTCGGTTCCTTTCTTGTCATCGATTTGAACTTCAAAGGGAGAATATACTCACATTCCGAGTTGAAACCAATGACTGATACATAAATGGCAGACCTACGAAATGAAAATTAATCAGCAATGCTACTGATTCAGTCTAGCTTTGACTATTGTCAGACGTTTTAATACATATAGAGAGAGGAGCTCAGAGTCTTGTTATATTATCAATTGTTCACCAATTCCAGGAAAATTTATTGTTTTGTGCTGGATCCAGAGAGCCTTCAGGTATTTCGGTTCAAATTCTGAAAATGAAAATGTATTAACCAGTTGATGGATTATTGACTCTGTTCTCCATTGTGAATAACTCAAGTGTGTGCAAAAAAGTGAACATGAACATCACTATAGGGATTAGTAGGATAACAAATTAGAGAACTTTTTTTGTTTCATTTTTCAGTACCTACAGTTTCAGTTAATATTTTCGCAAAAATTAACAGGGTAAACTCAAGACTTGAAAAGTTCAATCAACCATGGAGGAAAAGAATTTTTAAAAAATACAATCGCTCACCAAAGTAGCCTTTGACGCTTTCAGATCTCAATTCAAAGTTGAGATTTTCGGAGAAATGTAATTTTGTGACAGCTTTTTCGCTCTAAAGGGAAAAAACGCTCGATCTCCCTATAGCTTTTGTTGAAAACGAACCTTTTCTTGCATGATGGAAACTAAAGACAATCAATTCAAAGCATTCTAAGGAACTGTATAGTGGTATCAAGTTTAGGTTAGGTTAGGCCTTCATTATTTCTTGCCCTGTATTTTCTTGCATTTTTGAATTCTTTGAGAAAAAATAAGATGACTTTGCTAAAGTATTCCTATACCTAGCTCTCTCCGTTTGTGAGATATTTAACTTCTTCTCAAAATGTAACGTTGTCAAAAAAATTCAATATCATTGGAATTAGCAACGGCAGGTATACGGAATTTTGATCTCAGCTAGATACTGTGGCTTGAGTAGACGATCAATAGTATACAGTGTGTTTTATATTATCAGAAACACTTACCGCATTTTTGAACGCCAATAACTTTCTTATTTTAAATGAAACACCCTTTATTTTTCCACCCGGCAATATTCACCTTTTTATTTCCTTTCGAACCATATAACATTTCCCTATACCTAAATGTGTTGCTTCAGGAGTTATCGAAGCATTTTCGAAATCAGAAGAATTTTTTGAATTAACATTATTTGATCTAGTAGTCTGATGTCGTATACTTGAGTAATACCCTGTTCTGGGGTCTTTTCTCGAGTTTCAACGTGTACGAATTCGATGTTGTATCTCTTTGTATTACTTCAAACGTTTGAAAATGATTTCGCATGGACTCGAGAATAGACCCCAGTTCATCTATCCAAATCCAGTATTCGTAGAATAATTCGAGAACAGCTGCTCCACCCATATCACATCCAGAAGGCAGATGCCATGATACCTCAAAATTATCTAGCACGACTGGAATATGCTAATTAGTTCATGGATGAACAAAGAGAAAATATGACTTTTAATAATCGAGTTTTATTCACTAGTGAAGCAGGTTTTCGAAGAGACGGAGTTATCAACTCTCACAATCTCCACATATGGGCTGAAGAAAATCTGCATGGTATTTTGCAAAAAAACACCATTAGAAATTCAACGTGGATATCTGTGCTGGTATCATAGGAAACAATAGTATAGGAACATTGGTTCTTCATGACCGATTGAATTGAAAACGATTTTTGGAATTCATTCAGAACGATTTGCATGGACTTTTGCAACATGTTCCATTGCAAACCAGAAGAGATATGTGGTTTATGCATGATGCTGCTGCTGGTTGTGCGTGATCACCTGAACCATGTTTCCCCAATGGATGGTTTTGTTTACGCTACACCAATCCACACAAGAGATGCCTTTTTGAATAGAATAAAATTCTATCGAGCAGTTTTTGAATCAAGTTTTCCATTCTGTTTGCTCTTGAGGATTGCGATTGATATTTACGCTATGAGGTTTGTTAGGTTAAAGTATTTTTATTATAAAAATGCGTAATGGAGATTTTACCCATTATTTCTGTTATCATTAACAATTATTTTTGTCGAATAATGTAGGATGTCGACGAACAAAAGTGCATTTTTATCAAAAATCGTTGCATTGATGGACTACTTTTATTCAGAGTATTTTCCAGGAAACTTGTTTCGCTGAAAAATAGTAAAACATCTTATTCATTTCAAAGTTTGGGGTATGTAGTTCTAGTAACAACCAGGACCAGGACTGGGTCTCTTACAAAATAAAGCTAACGCTGTATAACAAAGAGATTCGGAAGGCGAAAAGGGACTCATGGAGGAAATTCTATGAGGAGGTGAGTGACACACCCACCTGCTCCAGAATCCATAAAGTACTAGCCAAAGATGGATCATCAACAAACATTGGGTTCCTCAAAAAACAGGATGAAACCTACACAGAAACATTAGAGGAAAGCTTAGAAATGCTCACAGAAGCACACTTTCCGGGCTCATTGATTCTGAAATACTGGACAGGAACCGAAGGCTCCAAGAAGAGGCTTAATCGGCCCACGCAAACAGACTGGAAGCTGGCTACCGAAATAACCAGACCGGACAGAATCAGATGGGCTATAAACAAATTCTCTCCCTTCAAATCACCTGGAGTGGATGCAATTTACCCCGCTCTCTTACAAAAAGGGCAGGATGTACTAATACTACATCTATGCAAAATCCTCAGAGCCTGCTTGGAATTGAGATATATACCAACTGCGTGGCAGAGAGTGAAGGTCCTATTCTTGCCTATAGTAGGTAGGATTCCAGACTTCACTCCCAAGTCATACAGGCCAATCAGTCTATCGTCCTTCCTGCTCAAAACGCTGGAGAGATTGATAGATAGGTACATTAGAGACGACACTCTCAAGGCCCAACCCCCGAGTGAACGTCAATATGCATACCAACCAGGAAGATCAACCGACTTGGCGTTGGATAATCTCACCAGGCTACTTTCAAAGTGACTTGAAGACAAAGAACTAGCAATAGCCACCTTTCTGTATATAGAAGGAGCTTCCAATAACGTATCCACTCGTTGGATGATCTCACCAGGCTACTTTCAAAGTCACTTGAAGACAAAGAACTAGCAATAGCCACCTTTCTGTATATAGAAGGAGCTTTCAATAACATATCCACTATATCCTTGACAAATGCACTGACGAGGAGAGGAGTTCCTCCCACAATAAGTCAATGGATCCAAGCCAGCCTAGAAAATAGGACCATTACGTCCATCCTGGGCGAGGCAACCATAAAAGCCAAAGTCAATAGAGGGTGCCCACAGGGCGGAGTACTATCGCCACTAATGTTGGCCACTCTAGTAGACGGCCTCATTACAAAACTGTCCGCAGAAGGCCACTATTGCCTAGGATACGCAGATGACCTGGTAATAGTCGAGAGAGGACGATTTCCAAGTGTAGTCTCGGAGCGCACGCAAAGCGCTCTCAACATCGTTGACAGGTGGTGCAGAGAAGAACAACTATCCATTAATGCACAAATAACCTCCGTTGCAATATTCACAAATGAAAGAACACTGGTAGGCCTGAAACCACCAATGCTGAATGATGTAGAGATCCCGTTTGTTAAAGAGGCCAAGTACCTTGGAGTAAGTTTCGACCAAAGACTAACGTTGAACTCTCACGTCCAAAAAATCACGCATAAAGCCACCATTACACTTGGAATGTGTGGCAGAATGTGCGGAAAAAACTGGGGGCTCAACCCTAAAATGACCCTATGGTTATACACGATGGTCGTGAGACCCATGATAACCTACGGGTCGGTGGCGTGGTGGATAAAAGCACAGCAGACGGGGATCATTAGGCTATTAAATGGCATCCAGAGGCAGGCATGCCTGAGGGTGACAGGGGCCATGAGAACAACTCCGACGGCTGCTATGGAGGTCATACTGGACCTGCCACCACTACACATATACGTCCAAGCAGAAGCAAGGTCCGTGACACACAAACTAATGCAGGGTCAAGCTCCAATAAGCCAGAAGCACAGAGCTGATTACCGGAAGCTACATGAGAAACTGGGGACAGACCCAGTAATGGGAATGCCTACGGACGCGATGGTTCCCAAATATAGCTTCAAAAAGAACTTCAAAATGCTGATACCAGACAGAAAGAACTTGGAGAAAGGGCCGCCCGTGAATGCAAGATGGGTCTGGTACAGACGGGTCAAAGACAGATAACGGAGTCGGCGCTGGAGTTTACGGGGCAAAGCCAAGGATTAACATCCAGCTTAGCCTTGGAAAACACGCCACAGTATTTCAGGCAGAGATAACGGCTATACAACAATGTGTCGGAGAAATACTGAGACGAGAGATAAGGAATAAAACAGTGGCCATCTACTCCGACAGTCAAGCTGCGCTCAAGGCAATCGGTTCCCACCAAGTCAAATCAAGACTGGTGTGGGACTGTTTACTCTTCGGCAGCGTCGTTGGACCGGAACCCTTCTGTGGCGTAGCCAAATCCACCACAAAAGCCCACACTAAACAGTGGGTACAAAACAAATCTCAAAAGTGGTAGGAAACCCGACCAGGATTGAGACAGGCCAAGGAGTTCATCAAAAGACGCTCGCCAAAATTCACGACGGACCTCCTCAGCTACAAAAGGAGGATCGTCAGACAAATAGTAGGTCTGATGACAGGCCACTGTAGGCTTAACAGACATATGAATATTACAGGTCTGGCGGAAGAAGCAATCTGCAGGTTCTGCCAGGAAGAAGAGGAAACCGCAATACATGTAATGTGCCAGTGCGAAGGACTAGCAAGGATGCGGTTTCTACAACTTGGAGATGAAAAACCAAGAGCGGAGAGCTATCTCGAGGTCATTATCAAATTTGCTCAGTCTGATAAAATAGACGAAGCTAGATGATGTGCTATAAGCAATTGGAGCCTCCACAATAGATCTGAAAAGGTCGCAGTGGATTAGGCCAAGGGGCCAGCTCCCCCCCCCCCCTAACATCTAACATCATCTAGTAACAAACTTCGCCATGGATCTAACTGATACGGTCGTAGGGAGAAGTAGTCGTTTTCTGTTTGAGACTTGCCCACGAATATACCTATTATATAAGTTGAAGCGAAAGACTGTATTAGGTTATCCATTCTGTATTGTGACAATAAATGTGTTTGTTTGAAAGAGGTTGACAATGTATTAGTGTTAGTAGAATTCTTCTGGACTTCCATTGTCTAGAAACAAAGAAAATAAATTCTTTGCATGTGTTTGAGTCACGACATTTCAACAGTTAACATCTACTGTCATTATCAAGTGTGTGAATGCGACAAGATATCTCGAATACTTATTATTATCTGACGATACTGCTCAGCAGCTTAATATTTCATGATACGAATAACGTATTATGCTTGGATCTTGGATTTTCATTAGAATAAATGGTGGCTCCAATGTCGGATCAGTTTGTCAAACATCACCCTTAATGAGAATTGACTAGTTATCCCAATGTGAACTAATAGCGTTAAACTAAAAACGCTACTGTATCATTTTCAGTTCACAGTTAACCCACTCATCTGAACATGTCTACCATACAAAAATTTTGCTTCCGACACAAATAATAACCCACAACTTATGCACTGATATTACATGCATACCTGTGTCTGACAGTTCATCCAAAGCTTCATTATAGCGTTTCCAGGAAACACGTGCAGGTGCTTTCATAATACATTCATGTTGGTGATAAAATTTTCAATTTAAACGATATACTGATAAAATAACTCTGCCATCATGAAAATAATTTCGTCGACGTCGACAACCTTTTCTACGAAACAATTTCGTTGTTTGGTGCTAACATCCAAAGTGGTATTATTGGAAACGCTAAAAATATTCATTCAGTATGTCTTATATGTATTAATCCATAAATTAGAGTTGACACTATTTCAGCATCAGTGAAGTAACAATTCGTCCAAAATAGGCACGAACGATACAGCATTACTTGTAACGGTCACATCAATGCTTAGATAGATAGATTTTAATTAACAACGTTACATTATATGTTACAGGACAGGTAGCGGATAAAAAATTGATAAAAAATAGTATAAAAACAAATACAACAGATATATGTAAAATACTTGAACTTGAACTTAAAAAGAAGAATTTTTTGAAGAATCGTAATTTTTTTCGGTTGTTCCAGTTTTTCTCGGTTACTAATGGATCGGGTCGTGAAATATCTCATTTTGTTCCTATTTCAATTCTCTATTATGAACAACCAGATTGTTGTATTATTTTTCATTTTATAAACAAAACACCAAAAAAGAACATGTTTCATTTGTATTTATATGTTTATTACGAACTGAAAAATTACAGTTGAGAGTCCAAAATACAACAGAATATAACTATCTTTCATGTGATCGCAGAGTCGGAGTATTTTTGTTATGACAATTTAATTCATGCACTGAAAATGCCATGTCGCGGTGTTTTGTCATTATCACAGCGAAAAAAGTTTGCCCTAACTTTTCCAGCGACAAAACGGAACCTAACTTTTGAAAGCATGACAACCAGCATTGTAAACAAATTTTTGATGACATTATGTGATTTTTTCTTAAACTTACGTTGTCGGAAAAGTATCTTATTTGTGGAAATGTCGCGATTTGGACAATCTTCGAGTGGAGAAATTGAAGAAGCCATCAATAATAATGTGCCTCGCAATACTGTGAATTCAACTACGTCAATTTGGCGACAATTTGCGATGTTCTTTTTTTTTTATTCAAAGAAAACCGCATCAACCACTAAGGTTATTAGCGGTGATGATACAGTATGAGTTATATTCTTGTACAATATTGATTAATTCAAGGAACTTTATAAGAAACTCGATGTTATCCGGGTTCAATGCATCACTGAGTTTTTCCGGTATTCCTGAAGCTAGTCTCTCCTCACTATAGTCGGGACACTCCGAGATTATATGTTTCACGTTGAGTTCTTCATAACAGGAGACACATCTTTTGGGGTTTTCTTTCTTCAATAGATACTGGTGCGTGTATCTAGTGTGGCCAATCCTGAGGTGAGTTATAATGGTCTGTTGTCTACGGGAGACTGATCCGTAATTCTGAAAGCTCAAGCGAGGATTGATTGGTTTCAGCTTGTTATTCTCAAGAGCTTGCCACCTTTCTCTCCAAATAATTATTGTATGTTTCCGTATGATGTGGATATAATCTTCATGTGGCACTCGTTGAATCAGTTGACAGAGAGGATTTGTAGTTGACTCTCTGGCAACTGTGTCAGCAGTTTCATTATCAACTATTCCTACATGGGATGGAACCCAAACAATTTCAATACGTTTTCCCATTTCAGACAGTTTTCCTAGTTCAGATTTGATACTGAGGAGAAGGGCGTTTCTGGGATATAGCTGTGGAATACCTTGCACAGTTGCGATGTTCTGTTTGGAAAAAAAATATGAACTCATTGCAGAAACTTCCACTGAAGAATTAGCTTCTATTTTATGTGACTGGACATTCAACATGGAGAAGAACAATGGAGAAGACTATAAAGAGAGTGCAGTCAAAACGATATGGAACACTTCAGCAAAAATGTTACAAGAGAAGTACGTACTTCAAAGAATATAAAAGAATTTTTAATCCGTTCACGGACATACAGTTCAAGAAAGCGAGAAATGCACGCGACACAAAACGCAAAATTTTGCAAGCAATCCCACAAAAAAGAAAGGCTCTCACAAAACAAGAAATTTTTGAAATGGCACTGTTCTGGAGTGAAGAAGAACCTGTAGGCCTTCAAAGAAAATTGTATCACATTGCTGCCTATGAATTGGCTTGGAGAGGTGGAGAACCAGCAGATTGTAAGGTATTCTATTTCAAAATTAAGACAGACAACCGTGGAAAAGAGACCGGAGAGGTTTTCGAAGACATCACAAGGTGGAAATCAGAAGTTGGCCGACAGTAAATGGTTGGTAGCAAACACTGAAGAAGATTGAGTATATGTCTAGTAAAATTGTTTTAACAAATTATGGGAAGACGGAGAAACCATATCACATGTGAAATTTTTTTTTCAATTCCAAATCCTTTCTGACAAAAAACAAATTCGAAAGGACGGTATAAGGATTCTCCTATTGGGATAAATGAAGTACCTGAATGGACCAAATCCTCGGCGAAAAATATTGGACTTGATGTCAAGCGGGTGAAAATTACGAACCATTCTAATCGAGCTGCCGCCGTAACTGAATTGTCCAGGAGTGGTATAGGTGAACAAAAACTCATTAAAACCGCACCTTCAGTTAGATGAAGAACATCATAAAAAAATCATTGGTTCCATTCGTACTACCGTCCAGGAAATAGTTACTACCACCGCTCAAAATACTAGCATGCAGAAAACTATTAACAAAAGACAAGAAAGTTCTGAAAATCAAGCTTTTTTAATATTTGTGATTTGAACAACTGTGCTTTTCCGTTAAATTAAATAAATAGTAAACATGACATTTATAATTCGAATGTTGTTGCCATTAGGCAATTCAACTGAAAAACCTGCCAGAAAAAATTACTCGACCTACGGACTCGTAAGTTTTTCAGGGGTAGTTTTTTTCGTTAAATTTCCAGACAAAAAAATTCTCATTAATACATGTCAAGTTTACTTCGACAAAAAAAAGCTCTCGTGTAATTATAAGTGGAAAAATCCTTCATTGACTGACCTACTTACGCTAATGTATTAATAGCCATTACATAATCTTTGCATGCAGTATTTTTTATTCGACCAATGAATGAAAATAAAACAAGAATGTATGTATCTGGAACTAGTTATGTTCATACATTTTTACAAAATTTAAAATACACCCTAAGCATGAATCCTTTTTATAGATGAATATATGTAGTAGTGCAATATAAAAAATATATCTGTGATATATGAATTTGATTTCTCCTTATTACTGTTCAAATCAATCTGAATTATTAATTATTTTCGATAGTTTAATTGCATATGGACATTTACAAATCTTTGCTACAATAAAACGCTATAATTGTATGAATACAAAAACAGCAGGGATGTGTAAAATATGTTACTGAACAGGTAGTCACAAGTTGATGTAATGTACCTAAATATAACTAGTGACGAAAAAATGTATAACATTCGAATTCAGATATTACTCAGTACTAAAGAAACAACTCTTTATAAATGATGATATAGAATTTGAGAAACTTGTAATCATGTGAAAGTGAACTTTTTAAACCCCTCATTTCATTGTTGCAAGACTTTGTTTACCATTTCTCAAAGTTGCCATAAGAAAGTTCAGTGAAGTCTTCATGTTTTATTGACAAGAAATATTGAAAATCTGAATTTAGAAATAAGTTATTCATCGCAGAGTAGGTATAGAGGTGACTTTTGGTTGAAAACCATGAGATTTATTGAATTCAGTTTGGTACAGTATATCTGTAGAAGATATTTGCAACGAAAACACCGGCAAAGACTAATATTGTTCAAGTCGCGTGGGAACAAGAACAATAATTGATAACATATAGACAGATATTTTTTGTCATGAAAGTTTTGTCAATATTTTTTATATTTTCACTTCTAAGAATAAAACTTCTGTTCCGCATTCTAATAAGCTTTGCTAAAGGTAATTTTTCACAATATCTAAAAACAAGTAAGAATTTTACCATTTCGAAACCTTTTCAAAGAATTCTACCATGAGAAAAAGAGATCTATATGATCATGGACACCGACTGAGCTGAGCAACTGAAACAAAACAAAGAGGTAAGAAACTAAAAGGTACCAATTGTAAGTATTAGCCTTAGGAAATCTATTTGAAAACAAAATTAATAACATTAAAAAAAATTTTTTTTTCAGGCAACAAAATTCCAATAAATACAAAAACAATTTTTTTACATATAAAGAAGAAATAAATGAAAATATAACAAGTTTCTATAATAATTATTATTTTTATCAATATCGAATAGACTCCAGCGTCTATTCGACAAATATTCATATTCTCACTTCGGAACAGACTGAAAACAAAAGTTTATATCACGAGAACTACTGCTGCATGTCGACATAAACTTGTGTTGTAGGAAAGGCATTCGGTTCTGGTGATTTTCGAAGGAAACTGACATAAATCCAAAACGAATTACCAGCTTCGAAAGGAGAGAAGTTCCATTTGTCCCTCGCGTGAGCTCGTATTTCTCGTAGAAGTGATATGCGATACGCGACGACAGAAAATTACTTATTGCTCGATTCTCCTCGCGGAAGATGTTTCCACGTTCGTTCGGAAGTAAATTATATTAAAGGAATGAATTTGATGACGGAAATAAATTTGACGTATAAGTGTCGAGAAATGTTATGGAATCTCGAAGGAGTACGGAGTTGGTTCGATGGTAGGTATACGATATTGATCGAAAAAGAAATGCGAAATATATTATGTGAAAATATACCTACGTGCCTAAGTTTTCCTAACAAAGATACGTTCTATGACAACAGCTTGTATTGGTATCAATGAATTCAATAAAGAGTGACGTAATTTCTATTCGGGTAGTGCCAAAACCAATTTAAAACGCTCAAAATAAGAAAAAAGTAACAGGCAAGGACCAGGTGGAAAATGTTGTTGGGGTCAAACTTTGAGGAAAAAAAATTAAACACGAAAACACTCAAAATGGTAAAATTGGGATGCAGTTATGGGCTGATTACTGTTTTTTGCGATTTGCGGCGAAATGTGACCTTTATCAAAAAAGTAGTAGATAATAAAAAAATCAAAAACTTTTGCTTTCACTTTTTGACATAACCTCAAATTAATGACAAAATGGTGAAAACCCGATTTTTCAGCATTCAACTCGTTTCTTGCGAGTGAATAATTTAATTTATCCACAACTATTAATTAATAAATCTGTTAAATATGCGATTTTTATCAAGTAATGCCATACATTACCATATAGAATTGAAAAATAATGACAGTTCGATGGAATAATATTACTCAATCGTTGCGTCATATTTGACAATTTGTAAATTTACTTGTCACTGTATTTGTAGATATACTGTCAGACGGTTTGTGAGTTATTTGTTCTGAACATTCTTATCTCTGGTATCATTAGAGAAATGTAATAGTGAATATGATTTAGAAGATATGTCTTGTACACCGCCAGACATTTTAAAATTAGCGACTGGCGCTTACAGAAAATCTCCTACCTAACAAGTCGAAAGGTAAATATAATGCGGTGTACAAAAGTTTTATGGATTGGCAACTGGCACAAAAAACATCGTCTTTTTCTGAAAATGTTATCCTAGTGTATTTTGTTGAACTTGCTAAAAAATACAAGTCATCATCATTGTGGGCATATTATTCTATGCTGAAGAGTACATTGAATAAATCTAAAACCTTCACTCCCGAAGAAGCCAGTAAATTTATAAAAGAAGCGCCAGATCATACCTATCTAACGACAAAGGTATTCTTACAATAACATAATTTTCGGCTTAGACCTTTCCAATTTAATCAAATCATTTATATAGTTGTGGATAAAGTATAGTATTCAACACGCGTATAATGGCAATTACCCACTTAGATATTATCAACACTCGCCTCCGGCTCGTGTTGCAATTTCATCTTCGTGGGTGATAGCCATCATTATACGCTTGTTGAATAATATACTATTATATGAAAGTTTGTAAGACTGTGTATTTTTTAATGTCGAATAAGCATGATTCAGAAGACGATTGGTTTTCGAGTTCTGTTAATTTTTCGGGAAAAGTAACCTTATTTTCCACTATCAACTCACCAAGCAGCAAAAGTAGCATACTATGCTAACTTTCATAGCATAACTAGATACGGTATACTCCTATGGGGGACTGCCTCCGAAGCGAAAAAAATCTTTATACTCCAAAAAAAACTATCAGAGTATTATGTGGCCTAAAATACATAGAATTTCTTCAAATCTGAAAATTTAATGACAGTGCCAAGCATATATATATTCACGTGCCTGAAAGACGTCCATTTAAATAGAGATCGATTCATTATGAATTCAAAAAGCCACTCCTATTCTACAAGATTTGGAAACGACCTCAGAATACCACTCCATCGGTTTCTTGTAAAAATTGCATTTATAATGAATAAACTTATCAATCAATCTATCTATCTATCTATCTATCTATCCAAGATAGTCGAGAAATTATTAAAAAATCGCATGATAAGCTATTTAGAGAAATATAAAATTATGTCTAGCAAGCAATTTGGTTTAACAGAGAATAAATCTACTGAAGATGCAATAGTTCACCTAGTGTCAGCAATAACAAAAAATATTGACACAAAAAAGCCTACACTTTGTATATTTGTCGACCTAAAGAAAGCATTTGAACATTAAGTCACGAACAATTATTAAATGTACTGCAGAGTATTGGATTCAGAGGAACTTCTTACCAACTATTCAAAAGTTACCTTGTCGACAGAAAACAACTGGTAGCAATCGGCCACTCGAAGAGTTCTACCAAAACCGTTTCATATGGAGTACCACAGGGAACCGTCCTTGGACATATACCCTTCAATATCTATATATATGACCTATTCAAACTGGAGAGTGAGGGAGAAATTGTGAGTTTTGCCGATGACACAGCCACTTTGTACGAATCACCTAGCTGGACTCTACTGAAAGAAAAGAGTGAAAGAGACTTCATTAAAATCATTAGTTGGCTGAAAAACCGCCTTCTAACAATCAATTTTAATAAAACTCTATTTCTGCCATTTACTTCGTACTCCCGTTACCTACCAGATTACAATTCGCTTACCTTCTCCTTTGATAACTCATCAACCACAATTCTCTCTAAACCGTACATTAAATATCTAGGTGTAAACATAGATCGCCACTTGAAATGGGTTACGCAAATAAATAATGTAGTGAAGAAACATCGCTTTACTCTTTATAAATTCAAATATCTTGTAAGAATCCTTGCCATAGATCAATTGAAGATGCTGTACTATGCACTGGCAGAGTCCCATGTTAGATATGGGTTGATAGCATGGGGAGCTGCCACTAACAATTACATGTTTCGCCTAGAAAAAAATCAGAAGTGGATTCTGAAAATAATCTATAACAAGCCATATACCCACCCTACAAATCAGTTATACTTAGATACGAACATTTTTGATGCACGACAATTATATTTCTTAACGGCTGTCACGAGACAACACAAGTTCAAATCGGAACTCTCCTTCTCAAACCACAAATATGAAACAAGAAACAAAAACAATTCCGTCATTCCAAGACCTGAAAAAAATGCGCTTCAGAGATGTTTTGTATACCTAGCACCAAAGTTCTATAACACAATACCTCCAGAATTCAAATCCATAAATTCGATGAACCTATTCAAATCGAAACTGAAAAAATGGATGAGTAGTATACCTCGTCTTATGGTGCACCAGTTTGTTGACGTTAATTACACCATTTTTGAAATATGTTAGCATCATTCGAATATTCCTAAATTGTCTTAGCACCTTAACTTATCTCTAGCATATTTATCACCTGTAATCTTGTTAATCTGTTTATGTACATCTAGTGATGTTACTCTATTGTATTTTTTATTTGAGTGATTTATTTTACTATTTTATACTTGACTGTTCTACAATATTTTACAATTTTATGAATTCTACAATATTTTACAATTTTTATGAATTTGATGATGATATCACAGAAGGTATCAAGCTAAGGATGACACTTTCAAGGCCTAGCCTTTAGTGTTCACAGTGTTTATTCCTTCATTTGATTAATGTTTATTAAATTTTTTTCTGTATTGTATCTGTATAGTATCTGTATTGTATTGTATCTATATTAATTATTCGAATAAACTATATTATATTATTATTATTATTATTATTATCTAACAATTGTCTTGATAATTTTTGAAATACCTACTTTAAAATGGTCTATATAAATTGGTAATTTATTGATCGTTAAACCGCTCAAAATTGAGAAAAAGGTGTCTCTGAATCATGATTTTCTCAATATTTTCAATAATTTTCGAGTTTCTTCATTATTTTTACATCAGAAAGTTAAATTATTTATAATAAAATATGTGAAAATATAATAACACTACAAAATTTATTCATCAACATAATTTTTATTCCTTTTTACAATTATTGAAATTCATTGAAAATATTGAGAAACTCATGATTCAGAGAGACTTGTCGGTTTTTCTAAATTTTAAGCGATTTAACGATCAATGATTCACCAAGGAACAAAGACTATTTTGAATTTAATATTTTAACAATCACAATGATCACTTACACACCTTCAAAATACAAAAAAATATCAAGACAATTGTTCGTGGAAGATAATGTTATTTTTTTCGAGAAACATAAAAACTAGTCGTCTTCTGAATTGCGAAAAATTTCATCTAAATCAATTTGAGGTTATGTCAAAAACTGTTGAATACAAAAGTTATCGATTTTTTATTATGTACAACTCATTGAATATTTTCCGCTAATAGGTCACGTTTCTCAAGTAAAAAAACAACTTCAACCCCTAAACTGCATCCCCATTTCACCATTTTGATTGGTTTCGTTTTCAAATTTTTTATTTTCCTCAAAGTTGGAACCCCAATAATATTTTCCACCTGGTCCTTGCCTGTTAATTCTTTTCTTTATCGTATGCACCAATATTACTTTGAGAAAAAAAATTGTTACTTTGGATTTCTTTGTATACACAATCAAATATATTTCACAAACGTCGAATACAGATATGTTGCCAAAAATGTGATAAAAAATTTAATCAAAAAAAGACTTGAATGCCTTACCTGATGAAAAATCAATTAAACTAAGAAATGAACCACCTAAGCTGAATCTTTAGTTGTGGATATAATTCTTCAGTTGAAAAAATAGCTGAAACAGTAAAATCTTACAAGATTAGGAAAATAACTTCAAAGAAACCATAATATATGGGCCGTGGTGGTCGGCTGAGAGAGCTTTCGCCTCTCAAGCGTAGGGTCGTGGGTTCGATTTCCCAGCATGGTCACCGGCGGTCTCGTGCATAGCATCACACGTTAAGAGGTGAGGGCTGCGTCTTCCCTAGCTGGCACAAGTACTTTTCTAGGGAAAAGTTTGTGCATATCTGATAACCTAAAAACCGATTTTGACACACTAATATGGCGGCAAATTGGAAAAAAATACCATTAAGAGACCGTAAGTGGGGTAAGATGGCAAGATACAGTAAGTAGAAAAGGTTGCTTTAAATTTTATTTAATACTCACATACAGAGTTTAAAGCAATAAATCGGAAAAAATTTAAATGCAATTTTTCAAAAATATTTATGATCCCTTTTCAAAAATCTTTTTTTGACTGGTTTGACTGTAGGGGAACATTTGTATTTTTATGATAATGACCAAAAATTCTCATTTTCTCCGTCCCAGATGGCACTAAAGAAAAATATTGTTTTTGCCAGAACCCTCGCTATTACATTGGTTATTATCTAACAGTTAAATCAGAATTCCAAGATATTGTGGTGATACAACATTCTAGAAATATTCTGGTTCCTTGATAATAAATAAGTTTCGATGATAATCGTGCATATGAGCGTTTCACTTCGCACATTAACTTGAAAATAGTGTCAAGGAGTTTAAAGTTCATGAGCAAAGTGAAACGCTCATGCAGCTTTATCATTAACACTTGATTATTATAAAACATCATGATGTTTCTAGATTGACATATCATCACAATAGTCTTGGAAATCTGATATAACTGGTAGATACGAACCAATGTAACAAAGAGGGTTCTGGAAAAATACAATTTTTTCAATTCAAAGAACATATTTCTTACATTACCAATAAAATATCAAAAAACATAAACTTCTTGAATTAATGATGGTTTTTCGGGTTTTTAGGCCGACGTTTATTTAGAGAAAAACTCGACGTTTCGCCAACACGAGTGGTTGGCATTTTCAAGAGAAATGTTTACAGTTTCGATCAATGAACACTACTGTTGAGTTTTTCTCTAAATAAACGTCAGCCTAAAAACCCGAAAAACCATCATTCATTCAACGATGGCCGCGAAAGCCTTTCACAATTTGCATAAACTTCTTGTTTAGAGTGGCACCATCTCTAACACCATGGTCTAGGAAAACAGTGTATAATACGATAATATTGCCCCATTTCACATTTGCATCGTCTATACTATACCTGGCAAATAAAAATGAGATGGAAAGGATGCAGAAATTACAAAATAAAGCATGAGAGTTATATTGAATGTTCCAAGAGACACGTCCATCAAGGTCATGTTACGAACATTGAACTGGCTTTCGGTAGAATATTACTTGGAGTACTGCACCATGATCTTAATCCACAAAATGAAAATTTCATTAACCCCATCATATCTGTCATCTAAATTAGTATACAACAACAACGTACACAACTACAACACACGAAGAAGGGCAGACATACGAGTCTCAACAAAAAACAAGAAAAGCTCCGAAAATTCTATTTTTCATAAAGGCATAGTGTGTTACAATGAGTTGGAAGATTCTTTGAAAACCCGCGACGCTATTACAACTTTCAAAAAAGAATTGAAAATATGTCTATTACGCAAGTGTCATACATGATTGTCACTATTACTCTTGCCTACCCACTCATATAAAAGTTCATATGTTTTAATATGTTGTATTATTGTATATTTTATTTTCCATAATTGTATATAGTGTTATATTTGTTGAACAAATTCTATTATACAGGGTGTCCGGTAAACCTTGTACAATATTGAAACTGGTGATAGACCAGGTCCTGACTGTTCAGAATATCGAAATTTCACCTCAGTAAAAATATCACCGTTTTCGAGATAATGGGCATTTTAGGAATTTCTGGAAAATCGCTACCTAACCTTGGATTTTTGAGTGCTATGTATACAAATTGAGACGAATTCAAATATCTTTGCTGCTGAAGATTACTGATGAGTGATGCTTTTAGACGTGCGAAACAGTTTTTCAGAAAGTGAAATTTGCTTTCAAGAAATGAGGGTAAAATGACAGATTTGAGTTTCATCAATTTTTTTAACAATAGTTTGACATTATTGTCTGAAAGAAACATAAACAATTGGAAGTGGACATTCATTTCAGAAGTATGCTCATTTTGTCCAGACTCTACCATGGTATACAACAAACTATAATTATTTTTGGGGGTAGTGATTTCCATTGAATTAGGCTTGGTTTTATTCTAGGCTTCCATCAACTTTTATACTTACGCGCAAAAATTATTTTATTTCGATTTAATCAAGATAAAATGTGGAAATGATTATCAATAATAAAGAGTAGACTGCTTGGTAGCATTAAATAGTATGTCAATAAAATTAACTTTTCATGTAATTATGCCTAATGAAATTATCGAAATGAAATGTCGATTATCCGACATGGCACCGATTAATACGAATTCTTGTGATAAATGTCGCAATTATCCAACATCCAGATTCCAACGAAGTTTCAGAGACCGACAGATATACAGGGTGTAACCAAATAAGTGCAAATTTTTTTAGGAGGTGAATCCTTGTCGAAAATTAAAAACTTTTCTAATTCCTGTGTTGTGTCCGTAGAAGCAATAGTTCCCTATTGAAAAAATAAAATACAACATTGTGCATGAACGGATCTTCTGTAAATAGAATTGAAAAAATCTAGTAGGTGGCTGTCACATTTTGTTTGAACTCCCCGAGAATATGCGCATATGCACTACATTTATGGTAAATGTGGAGGTAGTGCTAATGCTTCAGCAGCGCTTTATGCAGAACGATATCCGATAGCACAATGCCGCTCAGAAAATCGCTGATCTGGGGGCTATAACCTATAACGCATTTAAAAAGGTTCTTCTTGAAAAAATGTCGTCTCTGCGTACGAGTGGATGGAAAATAACATTTTTGTAATATTATTCAGTGCGATGTTGAATAATCGTTATTGTGGTTTATAGTGTATGCTGATTAAAAAAAAACGTTGAATTAGTATTTACTTCTTTACATCTCATTGAATGCTTCTAAGCAGTTGATTCGTTATTACTCATGATTATTTAATCATTCCATCTTGAAAGGATAAAAATAAAATAGATTACTGACAAAGTCTAATGGAGTTGATTTTAGCTCAGAATAACATCACACTCTAATATAATCGAAATTCTACTCCTTCCAAAAATAATTATCGTATGTTTTATACCATGGTAGTCTGAACAAAATAGGCATTCTTTTGTAATGAATATCCACTTCCACTTGGTAATGTTTTTTCCAAACAATAATGTCAAACTGTTGTTGAAAAAATTGGTGAAACTCAAATCTGGCATTTTACCCTCATTTCTTGAAATTTTTTTATCGATTTCTGAAAAACTGTTTGTACATCTAGAAGGATCACTCATCAGCAAAGATATTCGAATTGGTCCCAATTCGTAGACAGGGCACTCAAAAATCCAAGATGAGGTAGTGATTTTCCCGAAATTTAAAAAATGCTATTATCTCGAAAACGGTGAGATTTTTACTAAGGTGAAATTCCGATATTCTGAATAGTCATGACCTGGTCTATAACCAGTTCCAATATTGTACAAGGTTTACCAGACACCCTGTATATATATATTTTTTACCTATGACTGTAAACATTAGCTTTATGTGCTAAATAAAGAAATTAATAATTTGGTGCCATCTGGTGGGGAGAAAATGAGAGTTTTGTCATTATCATCAGAATACAAATGTTCCACTAGGGTTAAGCCATTTAAGAAAATTAAAAAGGAAAATTACAAATTTCCTTTTTTTTACAATAATTCAAAAACTAAAAATTACACGTAAAATTTCCTTTCAGATATTTGTTTAGCACGAAAACGCGCAACTTTTCCCTAATTCAATCGACTTCGTTTCTTTTATAACAACTGAGATCCTCATGGTGGAGCTTGAAATGCGGGCAACCAGTATATACTTTTTTTCAACCCTACACGCAACCCTCAGAAGTCGGAGGGACTTGTGTGAGCGAAGGAATACGCAGCCCTTTTAACATGTAATACTATGCACGAGACCGGTGAACATGCAGGGGAATCGAAGCCACGACCCTACGTTTGAGACGCAAACGCGAACAAATGTACCACTACAATCAAGCCACCCAGAAAAAAAAACTTTGATTTTAGTAAAGAGATCGGAAGCTATTTTAAAAAAATGCAATTCAAAATTTTTCCGATTTGCTTGAAACTCTGTATGTGAGAATAAAATAGAATTTTTCAAATAATTTTTTTCGATATCTTGCCATCTTACACCACCTTTGGCCTCTTAATGGTATTTTTTTCCAATTTGCCGCCATAGTAGTGGTCACGTGACATGTGTCAAAATCGATTTTTATGTTATCGGACATGCACAAACTTTTCTCCAGAACAATAATTTTTTTCATATGTTACACACTTTTTGGCGGTCACTGTATATACAGTGTGTCCCACTTACCATGCTCACCATGGGTATCTTTTTAATGGTGAGAGATGCGAGGTCAGTTAAATGACACCAAATGTGGAGTTTATCAAGGCCAACTATAATGTGAAAGATTATTTTGATATAATCTATTCGTTTTTGTTTTATACGCAAAAAACAGATTCTGATCATTTTCAAGTATCGTCCGTAACTTCTTTATTTATGAAAATATTTGAATGGGATTTTCACATTCTTATCAGTTTTTTAACGAGATTTTGAAAAAAATATGAAATTCATACCAACTCTTCTAGAATTTGAGATATCAGCACCAACTTTTATTTTTCAAATGTAGGCCATAGCTCACTATGACTTAGTTATGAATAACTTTTTTTTCTCTTACAGATGATATGTCACAGTAATAGCTCTTTGTTGATAACAACGGAGTTATTGTCATTTATACAAAAACAAGAACTATTTTGAAGTCACCATCTTGAATTTATAAATTTTAACAGAAAAATCGTGATCTCCGTCCTCAAAAACCCCCACATACCAATTTTGAATGGAATTGGACCATAATCACAAATCTCGTCCGCCATATTGGAAGAGCCGCTATTTTTTATTTTTTATTTCAATAAAAATTCCATAGTGCATTTTCACCGGAATTATGAACATCTGCCAAATTTCAAGTCATTAGGACCGCCAGAAGTGGATCAAAATTCACGTGCAAGAGACATGAAAACGATCAAAATCTGTTTTTTGCGTATAAAACAAAAACTAATAGATTTTATCAAAATATTTTTTCGCATTATAGTTGGCCTTGATAAACTCCACATTTGGTGTCATTTAACCGACCTCGTATCTCTTACCATTAAAAATATACCCATGGTGAGATCGTATTAACTCGTCAAAATACTTTTTATAATTCACCTCCCAACAGTTATCAAATCTTCATAATATGTGCTCTTATTTGCTGACGACTTCAAAATGTTCAAAGAAATCACTACTATGATGGATTGCGTTAATGCACTTCAGAAAGATATCAACAGTATATTTGAATGGAGTATTGCAAATAATCTACATTTTAATACAAACAAATGTTTCATTATGACCCTTACTCTGAAGAAAAATACAATAATTTTCGATAAGGACAGTTACGCTGTATAGAAAAACAAAAGTCTTGAAATTCAGTATGATTCGACCATATCATTTGCACTTAATTTTGAGGATACCACAAGAAATAGTAATAGAAATTTAGGCTTCATCATTTGAAATTCGAAATTTCTCACAAATATAAATACATTCAAAATGTTATATTATATACTTGAGAGGTCGAGATTAGATTTTGGTAGTATTATATGGGGTACACAGTCACAGATTTACGTAGACTCGAGAAAATTCAGAATAAGTTTCTACGGTATCTTTATTATAAAGCACGTCATACGAAGTCTAATGAAAATTTACATTTCAACACATACTTCAAGATATTCTTTGCTTTTCAAAGTACCATACAGAGAGTCTTCAAGTCAGACGTTGGTGAAGACTCTCTGAGGGAGCTAACTAACATGTATCCGAATGACATCGTCGGACTCTTTAAGGCATGTCTCACGGGAAGTTACTTCCAATGGAATGAAAACTTCTATGAGCAAGTAGATGGCGTGGCGATGGGAAGTCCACTCAGCCCAGTGATAGCCAGCTTCTTTATGGAACATTTTGAAGAGAAAGCAATTGATGCTTTCGATTTAAAACCGACCGTGTGGCAACGTTACGTGGATGACATCTTCGTCATTTGGAGACATGGAAGGGACACACTGAACCATTTCCTAGAACATCTGAATGCTCAACACCCCAGCATCAAGTTCACCATGGAGACTGAACAGGAACAGCGGATAGCATTTCTAGATGTACTAATCGAAAGATGTGGCGCAAGACTGACACACAAAGTATTCCGAAAACCTACGCACACAGATAGGTATATGCATGCTCTATCAAACCACCATCCTAGTCAGAAGCGAGGAATTATCTCCACACTAGCAGAACGTGCTCGGAGAATATGTGAACCTGAGCATCTACAGGATGAACAACCTTGCGATCAAACGGATATAGTGTACCCGAAATCAACAGGTCCATAAAACCGAGGACTTCCACGAGACAAAGTAGGGAGGAGGCTCACATAGTTGCACGTGCGTATCTTCCATATAATCCTAAGGTCACAGACAGAATTGGAAAACTCTTGGGACAACACAACATAAAAACGGTCTTCAAACCCACCAAGAAAATACAACAGAGCCTTAGGTCGGCAAAAGACAAAAGATACCCACTATCTGCAGCGGGGGTATATCGCATACCATGCACTTGCGGAAAGGTATACATCGGAACCACAATAAGATCGAGGAACATCAGAGGAACTGCAGATTAGGCCAAACGGACAAGTCAGCAGTGGCAGAACACGCGCTCAGTGAAGGAAACCACAAGATTCTGTTTGAGGACGTAAAACTTCTTTCCCCCAACCAGGGATACCATAGCCGACTTATACGGGAGGCAATAGAGATCCACAAACACACGGAGAATTTCAACAGAAAAGAAGAAGCTGTTAACATCAACCGAATATGAAATCCCATTCTTAGAAATTCCAGAGTAACAAAAGAAAACTACGACATTGAGACAGCAGGCAAAAAGGTGTCAATTAATGTTATCGAAAATATGCTTAACCCAGATACGAGAATAAGTAATTCTGTAAGAGCAAAGGATATCAACGACATTAAGCCGACAGGTAAAAATGGGTCAATTAGGGTTAGTGAGAATGTACCAAACCCAGATACGGTAATTAACGAACAGGACTACCCAATCAGAATAAATACAATCTTCGCAGACGGAATCTCCAGTCATCTGAGATTATTCATGATGTATAAGTCTCTGAAGAAGCTAGCGAAACGTTAGGAAGAAATTCCGAAAAACGACGGCCTTCAAACCAGAGTGAAAATTGTGACACTGAAGTAACTACTATTTAGTATGTTGTGTTATCCATGTATCCAGGTACCTACCCAGATTGGTACCATGTGTATAAGTAATATATGTAAAACAGGTAGTTTATAGTTGAGTGCAATTAATGATCTCTCTAGTGCCTATATTATAATTATGTAATTATATATTTCCATAATATGGCAAACCACCTGTACGGAAAAAGAAAATAAATAAATAAAAAAATATACCTTGTGTATTGATATATATTTTGTTCTATAACGAAACGTGGGATATTGAAACTGATATCATCAAAAAAAGATCATAAATAGTTTCTGTAAAGAAGTATCTCTTATTTTGTTCCAGCTCTGACAAAAACACCAGAAGAAAAAAAATCGAAATTTTATACTTCCATATAGCCCAGGTAGCACGGTGTCGTTAAAATTACGTACTAATTTGGTCAAATAATTGACTAACTGACGTCAGATAGTGACGTCTCAGAGACTCTGAAAAGACGTCAAAATGTCACAGCTATAGGACATCATCAGCAGGACGTCATTCTGACGTCTGAAAAGAAGACTATAAATGACGTCATTTTGAAGACCTACAAGACTATCAATAGACGTCGGTCAAATGACCAATAAATGAAGTCTTGTGAAGGACTTCCGCAGTCCCTAGTTTTCATGTGGAAATTGATACTTTTAGGGAAGTAGAATGAAATAAACTGAAATGAAATACTTATCACATTTAATAAATTTCAAATAGGTATGAAACATATTATATTTCAGAGCATGAAATATGGTAGATCTTAGAAAATAGTTCATTTTGGTGAAAGAATAACCACCAATTTGTATTCTCTTGTAGGAATTTGGGGTTCATAAAATCACAAAGACTTCATTACTTCAGCAATCCTGGGTGCCCCTTACTTTTTTTGTTCATGAAAACTAACCTGTTCCATACAAACATCGACTGGTTCAATGGAACTCCCAATCGTCTTCAGCTTCTCCATCCATTCACCGAAACTTCTTTGGTTTTTCAGTGGCGTCCGAAACGCTTCCCGTTTTCTTAGCTTTAGCCACCTTTTCTCCTTCTTGGAGAACTCTACAGGTACGTAGGACATTACTTGTTGATTGATCCGAGAGAATAACAGCAAAAAATATAAATATGTAGCACCAAACAAACCAACCAAGCAAACCAGAAAAAAGATTTTAGCTTTATGCTAAAGGCAATGACATTCGACGAGGTGAAACAAAATCCAAAAGCAGCAACCCCGTACCGCTGACGACCGGCGCAGCGGACCGAATCCAGCCGAGTTCGACCGACAACCAACGCTGCCGCGACAAAGTTGCCAGGTCAAAGAATCCATTATTTTAGTCCACCAAATTATTTTAAGACTATCAATAACTTTTTCAGGCTTGACCCATTGAAAACCTTTTTGTAATGGGAATTTAATTGACAGAATTAAACAAAAGATACTTGACTACCATCTAGTGACAAAATAAAAATGAAATGTTCTTGGGAACGAATGGATATCAATAGCACATATGAGTATTTTTAGCCCATTCATTTTTTTGATTTTCGAGAATATTTTTACACTTTCAGACACAAATATTTCATGATTTATAACAATTTGTTGTTTGACAATAGGAATTATGAAAAAATAGTACTCATCTCATTGGAATTTGTCATCCACTACGTACTACCTAATTGTTGACGGTATTCTGAAATTCTAGTCTAGAACTCCATCAGCCTATTTCTTCTTTATAGTCCATCATTAATTCATGGTTTCATCAAGTTTGTTCTGTTCCTCTAATTGAAAGTTATCTTGAATTTTTTATTCTTGAGAAATATTTTTCAGTATTTGCAATGCTGTCCACTACTACGGCTTTTGGCCTGAGTGTTTTCAACAAGCGTCTACGTCCCGACTGCAGCAACTCAGCGATTGGTCACTGTAATAGCAAGAAGTTTAAATGACAAGACAGCTCATGCAAACTAAGTTGAAAATGCCTTAATTACTAGCCAACCTAACCTGACTAACCTTACGAAAACAGTAAAACCATAAAAAATTGTAACAATATAACAATTATTCATCCAAATTTCAGTCGGGACGTAGACGCAATGTAACAGAACGCTTCATACAACTGGCACTGGATCATTTTTGGCGAATTGCTAACAGGAGAGGTCCAGATTTCTGTAATCACGAATTCTGGAATAATTCTCAGTAACGGACGCTTTATGTCGACAATTTTCGAATAACAAATAGTTGACTTCACAGAGACGTCATTATGACCATGGACGTATAATAGCGTATAAATACAGAATGGCTCGCGCGCGGGCTGCGGGGAAGAAAGAAGGTAGCGATAGACTGTGACCTTCCCACAACAGACAGGAGCGCACGCATTTGCTGAAAATAGGGTTCAATCACAAGAAAAAATGCTGAATTTTAAATAATGATGAAAATATCAAGGAAAGTGTTAGAATATACATCCGATGGGACTTTGTGAGATAGAAAAACTCATTTGACATACCTGAAGTCATAAAAAACTTCATTGACTCGGATAGTATCGATCCTTGGAAAATTAGGTTCACAATTTAAAAAAAAAAACACTTTTAAGACTTTCGTTTATTAATTCGTTTATTAATTAATGGAAAGCTGGAGACAGTCGACTGAAAAAAAAGAATTAAAATGCATTTACTAAAAAATGGTAATTTATACATTCAATAAATACATGTTCTTATACATATTAAAATAAATGAATATTGTTAAGGATAAATATTCCAAATAAATTTTCAGCGCATATTATTCGAATTCAGAAATATACGAAATTTTAATGTATTTACGACAATATGCAAACAAAATTCACAATACAGATAATCAAACTAACATTTTTTTCTAGAAGATATCAAAAATCAAGTACGTACATGCAGAGTTTCACAAAAACAACAATAAAATAAAAATGAAGAATTTGTTTTCTATTCTGAAATGATTCGCTAATTTCTTGAGTTCCCTCCTCGAGCAATGATAACCGCCTGTTATACTCAATATCAGAGTCCTTATTCAATTATGTCTCCCAAATTCACTATACTGTCCTTCAGCTCATTCAAAGTAACTTTGGGCTGCTGCAGGGCTCTAATTAATCTCCCAAGAATATCATATATATGTTCGATGGGGTTCGGATACATACATACATACTGTACAAATTCACTTCATAAATGACTACCAGTTTCATACGTGCCTCCAAAATCATACAACTCCAAATCATTACCGATCCTCAGCCAAAGGCTATGATTTACAGAGTGTTACATTGATTGTAGCGTTCTCCTAAACGTCTGTAGACCCGCATTCGTATGTTATTGGTCATGGAACAGAATATTGACTCATCAGTGAAGAGCACTCGACATCATTCAGCTTCCCGCCAATGAGGGTGTGCACGAGCAAAGTCAAGCCGATATCTGCAATGTTCTGCAGTCAATGAAGGCATTGTTGCTGTCCTGCATGGCATCAAGTTGTGTTCCCTTAAACTCTGCTTGAAGATATGTTTACTAGATTAGATTAGCTTGGATTCACTTTTGGCTTCCGCCCTAAAAGCCTTCACACTGCGACCATTTCAGACATATTGTGTGTGCCCTTCGAAATCGTTTAGAGTCCTTGCAGTGTCGAAGTACGTGTACTGATGTAAAGCAGCATTTGAAAATTCTCATCATTATTATTATCACATTGATATTATGGAATTCTTGTATTGTCATCAGTTCTTGATGTGAGTGCTAAATTTAAGATTATTCAGAGGATTGGAAGTGGGTGGAAATTGAGTTTAGACTTTCTCATTATTATTATTATCAATAAAACATTAATATAACAAAATTCTTATATTATCGTCGGTCCTTGGTAAGTATGCCAAATTTTAAAATTTTTGGATGATTAGAAGTGGGTGGATATTGAATAAAAAAATTCACGTCATTATCATTATTATCATTATCATTAAACTTTTGTAA
Organism: Chrysolina oricalcia; assembly: GCA_944452925.2. Lineage (NCBI taxonomy): Eukaryota > Metazoa > Arthropoda > Insecta > Coleoptera > Chrysomelidae > Chrysolina > Chrysolina oricalcia. Next base: position 51,991,553 of record OX101822.2, read on the forward strand.
TTAGGTCCTTGTATTGGCATCGGTTTATGTGTGCCCAATTTCAGATCATACGGACGATTGAAATCAAATTCGAAAATTCTCATCAATATTATTATTAGGTGCGTTAATATCATAAAATTCTTGTATTGTCGTTGGTTCTGGAAATTTTTGAAAATTTTTAGATAATTCGGAAGATTAATAAAGAGTGAAAGTTGAATTTGAAACTAAAATTATTATTATTATTATTTTTATTACATTAATAGTAGGAAATTGTTGTATTGTCGTCGGTCCTTGATATGTGGCCAAATTTCAGATCATGATAATTGGAAGTTGGTGAAAATAGAATTTAAAAAATTCACATCATTATTATTATTATTAGTGGAACCGAGTTTCTTCAGGAAAATCGCCTGTATGGAGGAACTTAAAAACTAAAACCATATCTGAAAAAAAATTTGATCCAAATCTTTAAAGTTGTTTCCGAGATAGCCAAAATAAATATATCAATATACAAGAATTGCTTTTAAAGATATTAGATAGATTAGATAGATTTGATACTGCTACCAACTAATACCACTCACTTTTTCTTTCGACAAAGCAAGGGATTCTGTACTGTTTTTCAAACCAGAAAATATGAAATTGACCTAAACAATATTATCTGTCAGATCGTCAGTATTTCAAAGCCAAACAACCTGAAGTGGATGAAAACTGAGTTGCGAAATTTGAGTTAACAATTTTTACTATTCTCAATTTGTCCTCACCTCTTCAGTGGGGGACTTGAGTTATCAACAATTTCTTCAGAATCTGTACCTGGAGCTGTTTCAGTGGAACCAGTTGACGATTTTTTCTGGCTGAAATCGTTCAATCTGAAAATATGTAATATATTTTTTTTTTATACAAATCTGTGTTATTATTCGAAATAACTCATAGAAAATAACAATTCTGACGGCTGATAATAATTACCCTGAAGTTGAAGCAGCTGAATTTGTTGGGATATACCATTCATCATATAATAAAAGAATAACCCTTTTCTTCAAAAATATTCCTCCACTTGGGTTAATCTCGAATGCTGCGTCTTTGAAATGAATGGAACAAATCCTAACATACTTTGGAACACATTCAGTTGAACATTTCATCCCCAACTCTTTCAGCCAAGCCGCTTTTACTGTGACATCAGCTGGAAACCTAAAGATAAATCAAAATTTTAATAGACATTTCTTTGACTTTTTGGCAACCTTTTTGTTTTAATACATCATTCAAAAAAACTAATGAAGTTAAATGTTTCGTGAGGTATCTATTTCATTATCTCCACATGTAAAGGTTTGAATTCACGTATAATTTCATTTTATTTGGCGAAAACAGATTGATACCTACTGTAACGCATATGGTACTTACGAATGGAATCTGATATTCGGGTTTGCAAACCCAACAAGATTGCACCATTAGGATTCTCTTACTATATTATACTGCCACTATATCTCACGAATGAGTTCAAAAACACTATTTCAGCAATAATCCCACAAAAAATCAATGACAGAACATGACAGAATCTGACAGTTCTGTTTACTTTGTGGAAAACATAAACATTGATATTCGACAGCGCTGACAAACGTCCAGATACAATAATTTCTTCACAACCATTTGAAGACGCAAGTAATGATTTTTTTCGATAGTTTGGATTTTTAAACTTGTAAGTAATACAGGTTTGAGTTGCATGATAATGTCACCATCGCCATTCTTCATTCTTCGATTGTAATCGAATAGAATACGTATAGTGACACAATTTTGTCTATGATAAAGACTTATTACCTACGCTATGTGAGAACGCCCAACTCAATATCACGACTACAGATTGTGGCCATACACGACATCAAACCAGGATGTAAACAGCTTGGTCCAGTACAATACTTCATAGGTCCATGATTATGACCTCCACGAAATACGTCAATTTGACGTCATTGAATAAGACGTCATTTTGAGGCCTCATTGTGGTCGAGGACGTCACGGACCAAAAGGGACTTTAATAAGATGTCATTAGGACGTGATTTCACTAACCTGAGCTACCTGGGAGATGACCCATCTGTTACACAACTTTATCATATTCAACCGAAACTCTACCTATCTATTACCGTTTCTGATATCCCCGTGGTGGACAACCTTATCTTGGACTCAATGTTTACCGCTTGTTTATTATGAGAGTATTTTTTATAACCCGTTTAAAGAACATCCGTGGAGTTTGAGATCGGCATCGAGAAGAGAACAAATTGACCACCGCAAGCTGCACTTTATCGAAATGACTGCGGAGAAAATCGATCTGTTCAAGCAGCACTTGGAATTGTCGAGAACGTTAGGATCAGCAATAGCAATTGAGTTCGGTCATTTATATCACCTCTATGCTCCTTTGAACTATACATTATTCCTCACAGCGAACAGAACGTGGGTGGAATAAAAATATTAGAGCAATTGATAAAGGTCCAGCGATCACATAGTATATTTTTAAACGATAATGTATTACATGAGAGTTGCATACGCTATTTTTTATACACCCGATAAATAATGGGGAACTATAAATATTATATTTATATTTGTATTAAACGAACTATTTAGCAGAAGATCAAGGCAGAGGGAAATTAGAGAAAATTAGAGGAATTAAAACACTTTTCGAATTGTACTTCGAATCGAATATAATACCAAAAGTTCTTTTGCTAATCACATTCTTAATAAACATCATAACTTTGATATTATTACAGATTTACAAATTGATCTTAGTGGGCAGGTCCGCGCTAACGCAAGGGGAGGGTGGGTAAAGGGCAGAATTAATTAATTGATTACATCTGTATTGAAATAGGAAACCTAATATACATAACTATAAGTAAAAAATATAATAAAATGACGCAAGTACAATTAAATATATATCACACGTTAAACATTTAAAAAATAACCATTTAGACAGACAACGAAGTGTATACAAAAAATAGCAAAATCACAAGTTAAAAAATTCAGTCACTAGTAGATAGACCAATTAGATATAGGTATATAATATACACAACTACAAGTTAAAAATAACACGACACAAGCACAATGGAATAGATATCAAGCGCTAAAAATTGAAAAAGTACCCATCTGGATGGACAACAAAGTATACACAAAAAAATTTTAAAATCAGACGCTGACAAATTAAAAGTCGCATGTAGATAGACTAATTACGTATTTAAGATTACATTATTATTTTTATATATTATTATTATATAATTCACGCATCCTGCCGAGCTTATGCGTGACTTGTATCTGTGTTTTATAAAGAGATTGGATGGCCTCAATCGTTGCAGAGGTTAGTAGGTAGAGCATCCCAGAAAAAGCTCTATGTAAAAAACCGGGGTTTGAAATTGGTCTTATTTATCACTCTGGCTGCCTCTTACGGGCCCGGTTCTTCATAGCGCTCCTAGAAAATGTCCAGAGCTTGATAGTTAAGGCCCCCGTGTCTACGGGGGGCGTTGTCGTAAACCCCTAATGCGAGTGAGATTGCTCGCCATTGACTTTTGGGCAAGAAATATTCATAGAAGTTGTAAGACAACTTTCTAATATATGTCGGAACAGAGTCGATGCCGCTCTACAAACAACCCTAAGGTTGTTTCTCTCAACAAACAAGTACAATTCGATTGCAAAAAGTTTTTCAATTCCCTTAATTTTCTCTTATGCCCTTTGCCTTGACTTTCTGTTAAATAGTTCGTTCGGTGGTTTTTGTTGATCTGCCCCCCCTTTTGGACAAGTGGTGTTCCGTATGGTTCTGTGATGTGGTACATTCGTTCTCTTTTCTCAGATGACGATAGATGTCTCACTTTATTGAGCTTACCGGAGTAACTTAATTATCAATATGTTCTGATCCTTTAACCTCATATGCTACACTTGATTCAATCTACTAGGATGTGGTCATGGATAGGCAACGCGCGTGCTCTCTGCCCCGAACATTAGTTGCTCAGTGTGAGATTGTCACATGTTTCTTCCCAATGTTCCCAGAACAGAACATTCTGGGAGTTCGCATGTTGGTGTTTCATGTCACACCTTATTTTGACTTTGATGAATATTTGACATATGACATATGATAGATTCTCTCCTTTCCAGGTCTGCCTCTGCACCATGTGCTGGTGAATTCATTACGAATTTTGGTAGAAGGATTTAAGCCTCCACTCCAAATTTTTAAAAAAGCTGTTCACAACAAATAATGTTTTTCATTGACACTATGTAATTTTAATTAACTCTTTCAAGTACAGGAAAATCAGGAAAAAAATTAATGAAAAAAAACAAACAACAAATACATTTCTTGCATCAAAACAGTGTACTGAACATGAATTCAGCAAAAAAATTAATTTTGGTGGTTTAGAAATAAAACTAAGGGAGGTTCATTATTTGCACCACCATACACAAACGTCAAATATAAATTAACAAATAACATACTCAAAAATTGCAATAGAACGGTCGCAGATTTTCTTCCTGTGGCAAGACTGAAAACAGACTTTTGTTATTCCTAAACAGAGAGGTACTTAGTAGTAGCATTTATTTTCTTTAGAGACAAATGTTAATTTGTATAAGAATGGTCAAATGTTGAAACTTAACCTAACTTAACCTAGAGCTTAATATCTAATGAAATAATAGATTAAACACAGGAACACAAAGTACCTGAACATTCGGTATAAAATTCGGACAGTGAATAAAAACTTTTCTCTAGTAAAAATTCTTGCAGATTTTTTTTAAACTCATGAGAGTTACATTTTTTGTGGTTTATTCTGCACGGTAGCCTGTTAAAAATATTTTCCTGCTAAGCAACGAACAATTATTATTGTTTGTGCAATATATGTATTCTTAGAATATATGAAGTTGTCCTGGAAGTTAGTTCCATATCTCAAACCAGATTCCACCTGTGCTTAGTAGAAGTACATCAATTGTTCAAGAGTTGAAACTGTCTTCAAATTCTATATCAAGTATTAGATTGAGTTGAGTTTGGAGATTAGGGAGTTGAAGTAAAATGATCTACGCAGACTTAACTCACGTACGTTACCATTAATTAACACTCGTATCGAATTGCTTGAAAAAGAGTTGAAGTGGTAGATTTACAATTCTTCTTCACAGAAGCTACGTGGCTACATTAACTTCGGTGAAATAACTTAACCTCGAAAATTTATTTTATTTATGTTTATGAGTTTATGTTATTTCAGTTATTTGTTTTCTTTTACCTGAATTTGAGAAAAATTAAAGTATACAACATGCAAGAAATTTTGGATGCTGCTATTCTCGGAGATGGAGAAATTAATGATGATGATGATGATGATATGGAAGATGAAATATTACTTCATGTTTTTAATGATAATCCTGGAAAAAGAGCTGATCTATATGGTCGATTCAACTTCGAGGAGGTATCAAATGTTGAAGCCAGATCCTTTTTCAGATTCGAAAAAGACCATATTCCCAGACTGTGTCACGCACTAGGCATTCCAGAATTTGTAACAACCCCAGAAAATATAACTTTAAGTGGTAAGTTTCTTCTCAAGTTCACATTATACTTATCATGTATCATTCTTTAACAGTATTCTTTAGCAGCCCGTTAAATTTGTAGGTGTTACGGGTCTATGTATTCTGCTAAGACGGTTGGCATATCCGAATAGGCTGGTTGACTTGGAAATCACATTTGGATATTCTTATAGAGCGCTATCCAGCATCATAAACAGGGTCATGGAAATTGTTATTGACAACAAGGGTCATTTGTTACAGAATATTGGGAATGTTTTATGGCTCAATGAAGAAAAATTGCAACAGTATTCACAGGTACAGTATGAACTTTTCAAACCAGACATTTTTTATAAGAAATATTTTTTAGGCTATAGCCGATAAAGGGGCTCCTATGAACAACATATGGGCCTTCATAGATAGAACAGTTAGACCTATATGTAGGCCATCAGAACACCAACAAGAGTATTATTCAGGTTATAAAAAAGTACATTCTGTGAAATACCAGTCCCTTCTATGCCCTGATGGAATAATAATAAGTCTTAAAGGTGCATTCCCTGGTCATCGACATGATGCTGGGATGTTTCGAGAGTCAGGATTGTATGAGGAATTGGAGGAGTTCACAGTATTTGAAGATAGGCATTTTGTTATTTACGGAGATCAAGGATATAGTCTAAGAGAGCTATTAATTAGACCCTTTACTCAACAGCAGATTGCTGGGAATCCACAACGACAGAACTTCAATAATGTTATGAGTAGTTTAAGAGTGACAGTGGAATGGGGCTTCAGTAAAGTGTTGCAAGAATTTGCTTTTGTGGACTTCAAAAAGAACCAAAAGTTGTTATTACAAGAAGTGGGTACAATGTACCATGTTGCAGTGCTTTTCACCAATTGCCACACTTGTCTTTATGGAAGCCAACAGAGTTCCTACTTCAACATCGAACCCCCCCTGCTAGAAGTATATTTAGGCAACTGACATAAAATATTATAAATATAACACCTATCAACACATTGACAATAAAGTATATTTAGATTTTATATATTTGTTTTGCTAGTTACATTAATTTGATGTAACATTCATCTTCTATAATATTTATTTAATCCCTTCCATTTGGGGATGAAAGCATAAAAGCTTTGTTCATTTACAAATTTACACTTCTGTACAAAAATTAGATGATCAGTATAGCCACATTATTTGTAAATGGAAAATTAAAGTTTGCTTCTTAGGTAATTCCAAAAATATTTGTTATTAAGTCAGTGTTATATTTGGTAAATATAAACATTTACTTTACTTAAAAATATAGAAGTACTGAATGAATAACACGAAAAACTACAGACTTAGTCGATACTGTTATCACAAATGAGTTAAAGCCAGATATTTTATCAAAACTGTATTAGAAATCTCAAAACAAAAATACATTCCTATATAATAAATAAAAAAAACATGTTACATGAGCAACTGAATAAACAACACTATAAAGATTCAAGCCAAGTTTGCTTTACTTTTTATTTAACACAAATTTAATCCAGTCTTGCTGGTTGACGAATAACATTTTGAGCCTTTCTTCTTCCATTTCCAGCCTTCTCTCATCGATTTCCAACCTTTTTTGACGTTCCTGTCTATCCATGTCCAGCCTTCTCTCATCGATTTCCAACCTTTTTTGACGTTCATCTCTATCCATTTCAAACTTTTGTTCTTCGAGTTTTAATTTCCTTTCCTGTATTGCACATTCTCTGCATTTCAGTTCATATTGTTTATCATTCTTCTTTTCCAAATATTGTACAGTCTGTTGTTTAATGTTGCTATTGATTCTTTTATGCTTTGGTCCTGAAATATATATTTCAATCCTAGTATAAAATATACAATGAGACGTTTTGCCATTAATTTCAATAATTTTTTTCATTTGACCGTCTACCACTTTCAATTAACATCACTTACCTAAAATATTTGCTTGTGCCAAAGGCTTTCTTTTAAGGGTTATAGGTTGACTGGTACTCTGATTGGATGAAAATGTATTTGCCTCACTGTTTTCATTACTTTTGATTTCAATAGTATCTTCCACTACTATCTCGGTATCTATAACAATGAAATATTCATGCATTTTCAGAATAATTATGAACACAAAAAGTCACATCACAGAATTGAATAATTCTTACCACATATCAAATCAATCCCAGGATCAGAACATAATTGCTCTGGTACATTGACATCAGTTGGGTAGGATTTTCTTGAATTTCCCAGTGGTACCTCGGCATCTAAAACAATTGAAAATTTTTCAGTTTTAATGGTGAACTAGTAGAATAGCAAATGTAAGAAGTAATTCCACAGACAAATCAATTCTTACTATATGTCGCATTATTTTCAAGGCATGAGCGTTCTCGTGCATCATGACCTTTCATGTAGGATGATTTGGAATTTTGAGTAGAAGTAGACAAGGGTATGCTTTTCCTTTTCTCTTCTTTTTTCAATTCCAAAATTTGCTGAAGTAGGTCATCCATCTCCGTTACCAGAATTTCTATTCCTGACCTAAAATCATGACAAAAAACATACTAGATATAAAATTAATAAAATATATAAATCTAGGTATTAACCAATGATCCTTTCAACTGCTTCTTATGATCTATACTTACTTTCCTACCAATGATGCAGCTTTAATTGAATATTTTCTAAGCAAATTCTGAATTCTATCTCGGAGAGTTCTAATGGACACACATTTTCCAGTAATTTGGATCATATTCACTTGAATCATAGACCATCTTTTCATATCTTCAAATGGATTTTGACTATATACTTCTCTGGCTAAGTGTAAATCAAATTCCTCTGTGAATCGAAATCGTGTAGATCTATCAGTCATTTTTTGACTCAACTGATCTGATATTCTGATTACAGAATTTCTCGGCTGTGATACAATCATTTACAAACTTCAAAAACAATTATAATGATACAATCGTTACAATCAGTACTCGCCTCGGCACCAGTCGGTAGCTCTCGGTTAACGTACGTTGATTTTTTTACGTATACGTGAAAGTCCGTAAGATTACGTAAACCCGTAAACCATCTACGTGGGCTAACGCAAAAAACACAAGACTGCGCATGCGTAGCTGTCAATTTGTACGTTTACGTCTACGTTCACGATTGCACTTCAACTCCCTATGATTAAGGTTACTGTCTAGTTAAATACCCAGGAATTTCACAGAATCGCTATTTACAATTTGTTGACTTGATAGTTTGACTATGAAGTAAGTCCTCTCGGTGATGTTGGGCTGTCTGAAATAACAAGATGTTTTGTCTGGATTGAATAATAACTCATTCGACCAAAACCATTTCTTCAATGACTCTAATATAGATTCGCAATCGTCTTGAAGTATGGTATTAAATTTGTTTTAAATAATCAAAGAAATGTCATCGGCATGGAAAGTGAAATGTATCCTACGATATGTTGTACCGATTTCATTGATGTATAAAAGAAATAATATAGTGCCTAGAATAGAGCCTTGTGGGACACCTACATTGACTTCTGCAATTGAAGATAATGCATTTTCTGTTAGAGACTGGTTTTAATACTTTATGCTCACATATTGCACGTGATTTCTCAAGAATGATGGTAACCAATCTTGAGAAACGCCCCTCAATCGGTTAGCATACAGTTTGTCCAGTAATTTCGAATTATCGACACAGTCGAAGGTTATTTATTATTATGGTAGCAAGAAATATCTTAGCAAAAACTTTGATGGCACGATTTTCCTCAGTGTATTCGACACATTAAACTAAAACACTGCCTAGGGAGGCATTACAAAATGTGAATATGCATTAAAGAAAATGAAAATTTCAAATAAAAGAGAAGAATGAATATTGATACCTGGATGAAAATCCAATCACGTGCTATTACTTCCGTCTCAAATTAGAGATTAAACTGACAAGAAAATCGTTAAACAGCGCGATGTAACATACGATTAGTCAATGCAACGCTTCAGCATATCTATACCTATAAATTTGTAAGACACGATGATTGAATAAACCGATGCTCAATCTTATCAGTCCCAACGGGTTCTCTTCTGATTCGTCCGTTTTGCAAAAAATTATAGGGAATTATTTATAACATTTTGTAATTCTCAACAAATAGTATTATTATAGCAAAGTCACGCATACGGAGTTTAACAGCTAATAACTCTCATACACTACTGATACTCACCTATATTCATTTGTAAAATTCCTAAAATTAAATCAATCAATCAATTAATCAATTATATATGTTCTTTCTTCTAAGCAAATAAACATTATCATTATCACTATTATTATTATTAGCACTATTGGTAAAGTTCATGGGTGGGAGATGCAAGCGTCAGCGACTAGGCCCCAGTGGGCCCTTTTCTCATCTTCACTCCTTCCATGGCGGATACCTGCTCGAACCTCTTCGACCTTCTTATGTAAGTCGAAATGTCCTTTCATTGCAAAGAGTGCAATTCTTTCTCCTCAATAGTGGCAGCTCCGAACACGTTTTGTCTGAGCCTGCCATGAATACCACATTCGCACAGGAAGTGGAAGGAGTCCTCCTCACCACATTCCGCGCATAGTGGGTCTGCCTCAACTCTGATGAGGGTCAGATGCCACCTGAGGTCGCAGTGGCCAGTTGGAACTCCCTCTAACAGTCGGAGTTCTTTGCGGCTTAGCTTCAGTATCTTGGCCGTCCTTGCCCTGTCGTGCCCCGATATCATCTGCTTTGCCTGCCTGCAGCCGTCTATCCCTCTCCACTCTTTTCCTAATGTATCAACTGCTCACTCATTCAGTGCCATTGTTGCGGGTTCGGGCTCGTAGTAGGGTTGCCCGGTTCCTTGCTTGGCTAGCTGGTCCGCCTGCTCGTTGCCTTCAATCCCTGCATGGTCCTCGACCCGCACATCAGCGTTATTTCCGGTTTTGATCTGGCTCTGGTTGCATTCAGAGCTCTGATGGCGGCCTGACTGTCCGAGCAGACATATACATGTCTCTCTGGGCCGGACCTCACCTCTTTTATTCTGGTTGCCTCCAGGATGGCATACACCTCTGCTTGGAACACTGTTGTCAGAGAACCTAGCGTGTAGGCTCTTTTGTCTCCGTTTTCGAAGTAAACTCCTGCTCCGAATTATCCTTCCTTCAGTTTGGACCCGTCTGTAAAACAGACCAGGCTTTCTGGGGGAAATGCCATCCTTTCCTCTTCCCACTCTCTCCTGTCTGGGATTTCTAGCAAGATCGTTCTTTTTCACCTAATTTTATCCTCTGCCTGTATCACTTTGATAGCGGATAGTGGGATTTCTTTCTCCGGTACCACAGCGATTTCAGTGTGCCCTGTGTAACACTGCTCCATATAGGATTCTAGGTCTGATTACCGCCGTGTAGATCCAGTGAAGAATGTGAGGTTTGAGGCCCCACATACCTCCCATCGCCCGTCGCAGACTCCATATAGCGACCACCGCTTTCTCGACTACTCGATCGACGTATGGCCCCCCAAGTTAGCTTCGAGTCCAGAATCACCCCAAGGTATTTCACTTCTCTAGCCAGCTCTAGCACTATTAGTCCCAGAAAAAAAATTGAAAAACAATAAAGAAACCGCAATGGAAAGAATAGCCGGCAAATTTTGGAACCCAAAAGATAATACTTTTACCTTTCAAACAAAATTTCAAAAAATTTACAGTGACATTTTGGGACATAGACAACGACCAACAAAGAGTTTCCAAAGTCGTAATGTCAAATTTTGACCTTTATAGTTTTTGGCAAATTTCATTATTAAAGGTAAAGATTTATTACAATGCATTTGGAGGAGTCTATTAGCGAAAAATTGCAAATATGGACTACAGATTTGAAAAAAATTCATATATTAGAAATCAGTAAGCAATACTCTACTTTGAACCAACAAGACAAAGACATACAGCTGCATGTGTTTTGCGACGCTTCTGAAAAATGCTATTCATCTGTTGAGCATTTTCTTTTAGGGACCTAAAATAACTTTTTCTAGGCACATGCGAAATGGCATGAAAAACAAAATGGTGAATATCTTCATACAGTTATCTGCAACTTTATAGCTTATGCATTTATTTATAAATAATAAATAATTCATCTTGTCAAAGGCATAAGAGATTTATTCATTTATCTCTCATCCATACAAACCTACTGGTTTAATAACATGGATAAAGGGTACATAGTGAACATAATGATTACATATTACATAATGATGTTACAAGATCATATTCCACATTATTGCTGGGTCTCTTCATTCTTACACATGCCATTCCTATTACATTTGAGAAATAAAGATGTAATCGCACCATTTCTTATGGGTTTCTGGGTCCCGGTGGAATTGGCTGAAACTGTAGTATGTTATTCTCTTCATTGTCCTGTTCAAAAGATCCCATGAGCCCAACTCGCTCCTATGACAAGTTTTCGGGACATGGCCCCTGAAAGATATGATTTTGTACCTCATGAGTACGACAAAACATTCCTTTGTGTATCTGTGCCTCAGAATGAATTTTTCAGTATGAATTGTATCTTCATAAACATTTCTTTTTATGAAAACTTAAATTACTTGAATACGGACCACAGGGTGTTGACTACATTCTGGTCAATAACTTGTCATGAATTCAGTCAACACCCTGTTGTTCGTGTTCAAGTAATTTGAGTATTCATCGAAAGAAATGTTTCTGAAAGGCCAATTCCTTCTGAAAACTCATTACGAGGCACAGATACATAAATATATGTTGTGTCGTACTTACACTCATAGGTATAAAATCTGGGGGGCTGCATCCCGAAAACTTGTCATGAGATCTAGATGGGCCCATAGGAACTTATGTATCTGTCTATACCGTTTTGAATACTCTAAAACCATCTGCAAAAAGTAGATATTCCGAATAGTTAAGAACAGTGGGTAAATCATTCATAAAAAGTACAAACAGTAAGGTACCCAAATCAGAGCCCTGTGGAACCCCTGAGTTTGTATAATATCTTCCAGATGTGTTATCATGTCTTACAATGTCTTACAATGAAAGTTCTATTTTTTAAGTAACTTGCCATCAATAAAATCAGATTCCTAGATACACCAAATTTATTCAGCTTATTAAGGAGAACATCATGATCCATTTGATCAAATGCTTTTTTAAAGTTGAGATCTATTCTCCAATGACTCATTAGCTTTATTTGTGAACGAAAATAAATTTGAATTCACAGATTTGTTTTTAACAAAACCATGCTAAATTGTTAATTCCGTCAACCGATTGTACCCCTACGCGCAACCCTCAGAAGTCTTCGAGAGACTTGTGTGAGCTAGTGAAGACGCAGCCCTTACCTTTTAACGTGTGATGCCATGCACGAGACCGGTGAATCGGTGGATCGAACCCACGACCCCACGCATGCGAGGCGAACGCACTACCAGCCGACCACCACGGCCCATGCTGCTGCGGTACAATATATTTCTGAACGTGCTTATATAAAACTTCATACACAATTCGTTCAAATGACTTAGCTGGAGCACACATTATCGATATTGACATGTAATTTTCGATACTTATTTTTTTTCTTGTTTTGTGAGTTGGATGTTGTTATCAAAAAACTCTTCGAAATTTCCACACTTCGACATCCGCAAACCTTATGCCAATTTTTTCGTCTTAATTTTTTTTTTCACAAGTTCACGTCATCATTGGTACCCTTTGGCCACATGCAACCCTTATACCTATCACTTTTCGCTGCTAGTGTCTATCTTATCAAGCTATTGACATGGCAGCGGCGATAAAATCGTCCCAAAACACATATTTATTGTGCAAATGATAACTGAATTTTTTATATGAAAGCCACGTGGCGAGCGCTCAAATTTTCCATAATTTTTGTCAGCATTTTCACATCTTTCAGTCGTCTCAGAGGCATAAACGAGAAAATCGCCACCTGAAATCTGTCATCTGTCATCTACCAGTCTATTAATTAGTTACATATTATAATTGAAATTATATTTTTTATGTTTATCCCTCCCAAAATACGCCAATGGCGTTAAACCATTTGGTGGTATTAAATCAATTACGATTCCCCACTGGCTTGACCCACCGGATGACTTCCATAACTTCTATAACAATCTCTCAACTCTTATTCAACAAATCCCTTGCTGTTCGGAACTTTCGCATAATGGTAACATCTGCGGATGGAAACCCAATGATCTGGAACCTTTCCAACGATTCGGACATGCATTTGGCGACTTCAGAAACGCCTGCGTCAGAGGAAAACGGTCATTAACTAATTTTCCAGCAAGGCGTGGAATGAAATTGCAAAGAAGATAAGTAATTGTGATATTATAGTCTAAGAGTTGGCTAAATAGAAAGGCTCATCATCGCTACTGGACTGATTCGTATTTTAAATATATGCTTTTTTTCAGAATTACACTATTCAACTGATACAAGATCCAATAACAGAGTAGGAGTATACAGTATGAACTATTCATCAAATTACACTTACTTACTAATCAATAGCAATTGGTGATAAAAACAGAACATTTCAGTTTTTTATGGAAGCCACACTGCAGCAAAAGATGTCAAGGGTTTCATTCATCTTACTACTTCTTACTACATCTTATGCACTATTTCAACATAGAAAATCAGTTCATCTTGCAATGCTAAGAAATTACTATTTTTCATTTGTACAATCAACCATCAACTACGGAATATTATGCTGGGGAAACTCTAGCGGAGTACGAGAAGTTTTTATACTACAGAAAAAGATAATTCGGTGTATCACTTTCAGGCACCGTCCACATTCATGCAGAGAACTATTCAAAAATCTACAAATTTTAACTATCTATCCAGCATGCATTCTTTCATCTCTCCTATTTGTACACGAATACTTCACAAAATTTCAAAAATGTAGTGATATGAACAGTTATGTTACTAGACAAGCACGCAGAAAAATCCGACAGGCTGATTAACCACACTTCGGCAGTCTGAAAATCGTGGTACTTGACAACCCGATCGTAGAACAAATCGCAGCTCCGACAAGTAAGCTGTACTTTTACAAAAGTGAACGTGAACAATCAAATGTGGTTGAATATTTCGGGTATTACTGGATAGATGATACTGAAATTAACGTTACTTTGTACCATAACAGTTTAGCCTATTGAGATATTTCAGAGATCTCCAAATTTTCTGGTAAATAAAACCATCTCTTTCCGGTAGAAATCGCTCTAAGATGCATCATATTCTCGTGGCAAAAACGTAGTCGTATTTATTATTCAGTTACCAGTATTATCAACTAATGTTGATAACGGTAGTTACCGCCCATAGAATAAAAAAATTACTAACGACCTTGTGTTTATAAGGGATAACAGTAATAATAACCACATTCTCAGTAAATCTGAACACGGAAGTAGTAGTACTTACAGAACAGAATGGTAAACATGAAATTATATTTGTTAAAATAATCGTTCAACGTTCAGTTGAGTTGCCGGGTGACGACGGTTCGTACACCTATGAAGATTCATTAAAGTTTCATTTTTCTAGGAGCTAACATCTGAGTCGAGATGTCTGAGTATAGTATTATCGTGAGTGAACAGTGAAATGTATTACTACTCTTGAAGGTGAATTTCAAGTCAATATAATTTCTGAATATGGATTCTATAATTCTATACGGTTTTGACATTTCAGAGAACACATTCAAATACAATTTGTTTTAGCCGCTTCTCTATTACGTTCAATGGACCGAAGTCAATAATTGAACATCATACATACAACATACATACGCTGAAGAAGATTTCAGCGTGTGCCTGCATAGATGATTGTTGAAGAAAATTTAGATGATGCAATCATTACTATATGTTAATTGAGTCTGAATATACTTCCATGAGCTGAACAATGAGAAAAGGCGAGATAAAAGTTTGATAAAAGTCTTGAATCTACAAATTTGTGTTCCTGTTTCCGTATACCGGTCATCATGATGGCGGAAGAGAGGGGGTCGATATGTTACCACTAAATCATCGAAGAATATTATCGCTGAAGAATAAACAACCTGATTAGGAAAAACAAATCACCAGAATTACGAAGACAGTTGGAATTCATTCGCTTCCTTTACTTGAAGGTATGTAACTAGTTTACTTTTCTCATTATTGAGGCGAATAATATTCCTTGAATGATAGAACTAAACGAATTTAGTGAAACGATCTTTTCATATCACCAGGAGTCGTGGTATATTATATGATGACGTTGTTTTTACTGCTCCTGCAGTGGTATTCATTCCGCGTCTTTCTCAAATTACCACGGGTCGTGCTATTTGATAAGATTGTTGTTTGTACTGTTCCTGTCGTGGTATTCTATTTTGCACTGATTTTGTGAAGAAAAGAAATAACTAAAATCAGAGAAAATTATCAGGTATTATATTGGTAGAAGATTAAGCATACTTTCTGTCCGACTATACCAGAAAATGATAAATAATGTAGTTCATTCACAGGAAGAAATGCAGAGTACAAACAACAATTTTCATATTGAAAAAAAACAGACACTATTCAGGAATAATCCACAAATTTTAATAAATCAAACACAGAATCACATAGATTTATCAATTCATCTCAGAGTCTTTTTGTATGTTATAAAGACAATATTCAATTAATGATGATGTTATAATTTTTTATATTTATCGAAAGTAATGAAAGCCAAATCAAGTCACCTAATTTTTATTCGTCATATTTATAAGATAAGAGTGACTGTATTTATTTCAAATGAAAATGCCACGTATACCTTTTTGACTTTACATTCAATTCAAAGTATCATTATTTGCTATCTCAAAAACTGTACCCCTGTATAAGAACAAATATCAAAGAGATATTCATGTAGCTGCTGATATGAACCATAATTGACAATTAAGTTTTCAGAAAAACAAGAGACGAATTCGAACTAAAGACAAATGGAGTCGTGAAAGCATCCCTTCAATGAAGAAAAAATGTTTCAATCCATCATAAAAAGTCAACAATATAAAAAATTACAAGAGAGGAACTTTATACGATCGTTACACTCATTAAAGTAATAAGAGAAAAAATATGATGAACTCATAATGCTGGACTCATGAAAAAATTCAGATAAGATCAGATGGGTAAGTACACATTTCAATAACAAATAATTTTATTTTCAATAATTATCGAAAATTTCAATTAAAACTTTCCTTTCAGACTGTACCTGATCTGAAACAGAATGTGAAGTGTTTCTTTAAGATATGACCATTTCTTTATTTTCTGATCCTTATACGTTAATGGACAACAAATTGGATATTCATTTAGTCTAATAACCTTCTAATTAGTTCACTAGTGAACTATCTCCAAACGAACAGGAAGATATAGCGTGGTTGAATCCAGCCTCCAGAGAAAAGCCCAATCAAGATATAATTGGAAGCTTTCCTGCGTTTAAACATAAGCTAAATTAATATAGTTTGGTAAGAAGCTATGTTAATCCATTTTTGGTCAAAGTCTGAACCTTTTTTTTTAGTTTGAATAATACCTCCAGAAGATGTTAGGAGCAAGATGTAACAACATGTAAGAGTCTCTACCAGTACAGACTTTTGAAGAGAAATGAGCTGTTAGATATTTTGATGTCTACCAATATGAAACAAATCAAGTCTATATAGCGTCTCCCAGATTTCAGCCAGTAATGAAGAATTGCCACCCTTTTCTTTTACTGTCTATATCCACAGAGAAAATAAGGAATACTTATATCTATAGGCTATCAGCCCAATTTGCTCTATAAACGAAACAAATATGAAACGTTGAAATTAGCTATGCAATCAATACCAATATTGATTGTGCACAATCAATCTTTTGTTTTCGAGGAAGATGATGTTTGAACTGGACAAACATGTTATTTTGTGGATAAGCTGTCCTTTAAATTATGATTCCAATTATATTATTGTTATTATTATTTTCCTACCTATATGAGACAAGTTCGAGTATATTTTTTACAAAAACTTGTGTTCTGTATATTCTGATTGTTGTTGAATAAATGATAAATATTAGCTGTTGGTACTTTTTTACGTTGTTTAACCCCATGATATTATAACCCAGTTTAGTATACAATACCATATCAAAATGTACCATTTTCTATTTTCCATATTAGTTTTAGTCTCGTTTCAAACCACGAGAATGGCAAAAATAATTACGAATTTTGAGGGGAAAACATAAATATTGCCATACTTGTGGTTTGAAACAAGACTAGAACTAATATGAAAAATAGCAAATGGTACACTCTGATATGGTATTTTATTCTGAACTAGGTTATAATATCATGGGCGACAGTATGGTGAACTGTTCGATAATCAGTTTAATAGCTAGTCGTGGTAAAAAATACTCTACAGGTGTTATTACAGATGGAAGAAACATATACCCCGAACTTAAGTAAAAAATTCTCTGTTCAAGTCTAACAGTTGAATAGGTGGATGTGCCTGTTCCAGATTCACTAATGAATTATAGTATAAAATAATCAGCGGGTGGTTATTCGATATTACGTGGTCGTGGTAAATTTAACCACGATGCTCAGTTGATCGATCTTTGTTTTTCGCGATCAATGTCACTGCATTACCTAGCAATACTTACTCAGGGCTGTCTCAACGTTTTTGAAGAGTACATCCCACTAATATCAAAGTTTGTCCATATTCTTAACGTTTTTCGTGGTTAAATCCTTGACGATTCTAGTAATTTCTACCTGTCTTTTCTCTGCGTGAGCAAATTACCTTTTCATACCTATTTTCTGGTTATCGCAAACTGCTAAAAGTTCTTACATAATGCCACTCAAATTGTACAACCATCTACCAACATCATTGAAGAATGAAAAGAATATCAACCGATTCAAATGTAAAATCAAACATATTTTGCTCAAGAATGCATTCTAGAGTATTGATGAATTTTTCACCTGATCCCTAAATTGATTACCTATTTTAACCTGCCTTTTTATACTTATTTACTTTTATCTGTACGTAACTATCCACTTGTATCTGTACCTGTCATGATTATTTTATATGTTCAACTTTTTTTTAACTGTTAATTTGTTATTTATATTTATATATAAATTGCCGCTTATGAAGTAACTGACCATTTCCACATAAATGTAAGTTTATCAAGGAAGTAAATAAATTGAATTGCATACAACTCAACGTGCATACAACTCAACTCAACGTTTGTGTGACAAAGAGGAAGGTAGAAGTTATCATTTCTTCTCTCAACTCAACGTTTGTGTGACAAAGAGGAAGGTAGAAGTTATAATTTCTTCGAGATGTGAGACTAGAATTACGAAAGTTTAATATTTTCTAAATATAGGTACAGTCCAAAGTGTTGTGAATAAGATTGAAAAGGAATATATATATATATATATATATATATATATATATATATATTCGTCGAGATTCAAGTGAATTCACTATGAATCTAGAAAGAAGTTCATGTGGACGCCTTCAATAGGGTAGTTACCATCAAGCTTGAAACATACATACTTCAAAAATGTTTGTTGGATATTTTCGAAATTAGACATATGTATCTGATAATGTGGTGCACACACTATTGATGTATATGAGAGTATCAACAATATCATTAACGAACATTATGAAAAATAATGGCCCAAGGTTAGACCCCTGGGGTACACCTGATGTAGAAAGAATCTCAGCAGATCTGTGGCCATGGAAGCTAACATAATGCTTTCTCCCATGAAGGTAAGATAAGAATAAAGATGTGAGATTACCTAGTAAAGTTATTGTGAGCTAGCTTTTTCGACACTAAAAGAACTAAATGATGTGACAGGAATTGAATCACCGATAACTTCTAGAGATGTCTCAAAATTCGTTCAGCATGAGATGAGGTTACGATGATTATTGCTTCACTAGTATCAACACGCACACGGACTATTACGTCATAATATCACATCTTTATTTTGTATTAACTATTTATTTTCAGCTACGTCATCATGGATCAAGAATAAAACAGAGAAACAACAATAAACAAATGAACAGAATAAAAAACAGTAAATGAATAAATAAATAAACAAAATAAAGAACAGTATCCCAATATTGCCAACAAAGAGAACATTGAACCGTTGTGATTTTGTGGTTTAAAAATATTCTATTTAGTTTCGAAACATTCCGTCGAAGCAGTAATTGTTTTGACGTTAAAATGCTTAGTTTTAGAATGAACCAAATAATTAAAAAAAATTGGGACGCCAAAAAAAACCCAGTCAACCCCTAATACGAATTGCATACTGCTTGGCTGTCGTGAAGTTGAAACTACACGTGGCGCCTGTATCCATGTCTAGCCGTATAGACCGGGATCCCACGCAATTTTTCAAAAATGATTAATAAGAGGCTGAATCTTCCTGAGTAGCTTCATTTTGCCGAGACGCCCAACTTTTTCCTCTACGATAATTCTCGATAGTGGTAGCGAATAAAATGCGTAAGCGTCAATCATGTCGATTTGGTGAGTGCAAAAATAGCATTATTAACAGTTAGTTTTCCAGTCGAACCACGAGATAATTCGATGAAGTACTCGAAAAAACGTTTGTCCTATAAAATGGATGGTAGGACTGAAGAATCCCCCACTCCCAACATGTACCAATGACATGGTCATAAAAATTCTTTAATAACCAGCGGATTTTTTAACCGTTGCTTGGTTAATATTTGTATAACTGAATGGTCATATTGTCCTACAAATTGAATGGTAGGTGTTCCCAGTCCTACGCTCCGAAATTGTCAATTCCATGGTAAAAAAATGTATTAATAACTGTAGGACAATGATTACACATGGAAGGTTAGTGTATTCTTCACCTAAATAATACAGTGTCCTACAAAAAATGGGTATGTATCGCTAGTCTTACAAAAATTATTTAATGGTTTAGCTAACTTAATATAGGTTTATTCGTAAAGTAATGTTACTTTCAATGTAAAATTGTTTCTCAATTCAAAAATATCATAATTTACGTGAAAAGTTTATGAAAGAAGTGGGAAATTTTGTTTAGCTTTCATAATTTTTATAAACATATTGAAAACAACAATAACAAAGTAAAAACATTGAAATAATCAATCAGCCCTCCGAGTCTGCTTAAATGATGTCGCATTCGCTTTAACAGATGTAGGGGAACCCGAAAAAACCTGCAACACCACTTCGTCGTCTGAAGAGCTGAAATGTATAATTGAAAACTTTCAAAGAGGCCAGACGAATTGTGAAAATCTGCTCTACGGTAAAATAGGATGTATGGTATCTCCAGAGGCCTCAAAAAGTCCAGTTCGAAAGATATATTATATTTTACGGGAATCAAGTGGCCAAGTAGTTAAAATACCGATCTTTTATCCACTCTGGTCGCCGGTCGTGGGTTCGAAGCCAAGCAACTGCTTATATTTCTCTGATGGCCAGAAAAAGTGGAATAGCACGTAAAAAGTAAGAATTCGTTAATCCTTGGCTCTCATAAGATTCGTTTTTTGAAGGCTGTCGTTCTTAAGGGAACGACATCTGGTTAACGGAAAAAACAATTTCGAACAATGAGGAAGGGAAAGGGAAGGAGTGGGAGAGCATTTTTCACCAGCTCTTCAACGAGGTACCACAAGAAGAGATTTCTGAAAAATGTAATTGGATGCAGGTGGCTGTAAATCAGAGAGTGACGGGACTTGCTGGAAATAAGGGGAGTTGATATGAGGATTATTTCATGAGTATAATTTCACTTCAATTCTCATATCCTAGTAACAGATATGAGCAAATCGTAATAATTATTTCATTTTGTTTCTGAGATATAGCCTTTTTAAGCATTCAAATTGTCACTGTGTACATGGAAAACTATATACTGTTGAACTAGCAATCATAATATGAATCCTCATGTAAAGAATTTGTAAAATAAAAATGATAATAGTATTGACAGTGTCTTGTCATGCTATGTAATGCAACACCCTTTGTGAAATATAATTTCTTGTTCGAATGGAGGGACTACAAATCAGATTCAATGTGTTTATTTCTAAAAAAAAATCGATTTCGAATTGAAGCAAAAAAATCAAATCGATTCATAATTCGGAAAATAGCAGTAATGGAATTTTTGACACCCTATAGCTCGAAAACTGGCCATAGGATCGATTTGTGAACTGGACAACGTAATGAGGATGGCAGGATCAAAAAATATCATAACAAATATGAGGATAAATGTGCCTACTTACAAAATATTTTGATAATTTTTTATTTCAGCAGGTATGGTCGAAATATCTGTAAGCTAGTTAAGCCCGTGGCTTACGGTCAAATAGATTGATTTCACTGCCTTGAAATGAAGTTGATTCAATTGGTTTGTTTCACCATGAGCAATTAGCTTTAGATTTGGGTAAAACTAACAGTTAGCCATAAAATTTTTGCGCTCACCAAATCAACATGACTTTCGCCTCCGCAGTTCATTAGCTACTAGTATCAAGATTTTTCGTGTAATTGAAAATTTCGGAGCGTAGGACAATATGACCATTCAATTATACAAATATTAACCAAGCAACGGTAAAAAAATCCGCTGGATATTAATGATTTTTTATGATCACGTCATTGGTACACGTTGGAAGTGGGGGACTCTTCAGTACTACCATCCATTTTGTAGGACAAAAGTTATTTCGAGTACTTCATCGTATTATCTCGAGGTTCAACTGAAAGACTAGCTGTAATGAATTTTTTGCACTCACCAAATCGACATGTTTGACGCCTGCGCATTTTATTCAAATTAATTCAATTCCTTATTGGCCAGTTGGGTACAGAATTGTACATAGGGCAAGTCATATTTTACAGTAACACTACAATAATTATATAATATAGACATACACGTATCACATCCACAATATATCAAATATGTCCTGTTTTTACAGTTATTAATACAATAATTATATAACAAACATACGTATAACACCTACAATATCGAAACGTTAATAGATACAATCATTCAGAAATTCTTCGCAGCTGTAGTAACATTTGTCTAGTAAAAGATTTTTGACGCGCCTATAGAATAATAGCTTGTCTGTTTTAATTTGTGTAATAGCTGGCGGCAACGCATTGTAAAGACTGACTGCATTATATAGTGGTGAGTCTTTAAATTTTGATGTTCTGTGTCTAGGCACCTTTAATAAGTTTCCATTACGTGTTGGATAATCATGGCTTGATGAGGTTTTTTCAAGCATTAACTCATTATTTCTGGCGTAGTTTACACATTTGTATATGTATATGCAGGGAGCTGATAGAAGCCTTTCTCTGATGAATACTGGCCTACAACTCTCTGTGTAGTCCATGTCAAAAATCAGTCTCACTAGTCGTTTCTGTAATATAAAGATCCTATTGAATGCCATGGCATAGTAGACACTGAGTAGACTTGCCCTGCTTAAACATTACTTCATCTGTTTTATAGCAAAATATGCTTTGTTCAATTTACAACATACATTATCGATATGTAATTCCCAATTTAGTTGTTCATCCAAAATTGTACCTAAAAATTTAGCATTAGCAACATCAATATCAAGTGAGCCGCATATGTGATTTGGAATATTACTTCTTCTGTTGTAAAACCTCATAGAAACTGATTTGGTAGTATTTAAGATGAGGTGGTTATGTTGACACCATTTGGAGAATGTTTCAATCACCCAATTAATTCGTTCTATCAATATTTCAATACCACTTCCTGACACAGCGATGGTCGTGTCATCAGCAAACATTGTGATTTGACATTGACAATTTAATAAGTGTTGCGGCAGATCATTAATAAAAATAAGAAATAATAGGGGTCCCAATACCGACCCCTGGGGAACACCTGAGTGCACGTTGGAAGATTTGGATAACACATTGTCATATTTCACAATGATATTGCGATTTTTCATGTAGGACTCTATCCATTTGGTTAAGTTTTTTGGAAGTTGGAACACCGCCAACTTATAAATCAACAATTCAGATGAGACCATATCGAAGGCCTTGGTTAAGTCGAAAAAAATCGCGAATACAAAATGGCTAGAGTCAACTTCTGTGTAGATATAATTGAATAGATTGAGAGATGCTGTTACTACGGAACGGTTTCTCCTGAAACCATGTTGATTTGTGCAGAGTAAATTGTTACATTCCAAGTAATCTGTTCATCTGTTTGCCATGACTTTCTCGTGAAGTTTAGATAGGGAGCATAACAGTGAAATTCGCCTGTAATTATCGATATCACTACTATTTCCTTTTTTATATATCGGGATAACTAGGGCTTTCTTGAATAAATCTGGGAAATAACCTTGGATAAGCTACCACTTTCGAGAATTTTCGTAGAGATGAAAGTGAGGCGTCTCAATAGAAAGAAGCTACTCACGAAGATTCAGCCTGTGATTAATACATTTTTTTCTACCTTGGAATTGACAATTTCGGAGCGTAGGACTGGGAACACTAACCATTCAATTTGTAGGACAATATGACCATTCAATTATACAAATACTAACCAAGCAACGATAAAAAATCCGCTGGTTAACAATGAATTTTTATGACCACGTCATTGGTACATGTTGGCAGTGGGGGACTCTTCAGTCCTACCATCCATTTTGTAGGACAAAAGTTTTTTCGAGTACTTCATAGAATTATCTCGAGGTTCGACTGAAAAACTGTTATTAATGAATTTTTTGCACTCACCAAATCGACATGATTGACGCCTGCGCATTTTATCAGCTACCACTATCGAGAATTTTCGTAGAGGAAAAAGTTGGGCGTCTCGGCAAAATGAAGCTACTCAGAAAGATTCAGCCTGTTATTAATCATTTTTGAAAATAGGTGTGGGATCCCGGTCTAGTAGTGTACCTAATTCGATCACAATACAACTTTTTCGCAGCTACTTATATGTTTATGCAAAATCGTGTATTCTTTCAGATGCTAACGACAATCAAATTATGAAGTGTAAATATTGAGGGCATCACTTCAGCAAAACGAATTATGCTAAATCACAGTAAAAATCATTGGTAGCTTCGATTCATGTAACGTAATAACGTTCAGAAGAACATCAAATCCAAAATGCTGTACACGTAGATCCTTGAGAGAATTACAAGTTAAACTTCCCTGATAAATTCATTGAAACTCGTAGAAAAGATTACAAACTAGGTATCGTTGACTTTTATCACATCTTAGTGTGCAAGATAAGTGAAATTGAAGTCTTCCTGTTGATTAACAACTCTTATTAGTGAGGTGAAATCGTCAACTGAATTTATATTTATATTGCCCTGTATAAAGTACCAGCATGTTGAATATAATTGATTCGTATTTTTCATAAAAATTTAGCAATTCATCGACTATTCACCAGATATTCTGTAATACAAGGTGGTTGGGTTTTATATTATTTAAGTGACAGTTCATCATATTAGGTTATATTTTACTGGTCATCGGGAGCAATACCACGAGTGCTCGCAATACTATCGATAGTAATTCTGTCAGAAATCAATCAAATTTATTGGTACCACCACGAGTCCTTTAGGATGAGTGGTGTTACCCCAAAGCAATTTGATCGAGTTTGAGATTTCTGACAGAATTATGGATAGTATTGTAAGCACGAGTAATATATTTATTGAGATAATTTCACGAACCAACAAAGTTCCATTGATGTGAATTCTTCAATAGTTATAGATAATTTGATAGGGTCAATCAGTTGTTAATGTTGGAAAAATTGAAAACTCTAGGTTTTGGTACAGGTATACTAAATTGGATTAAAAGCTTCCTAACACAACGTTTTCAGTGTGTTAGAATTAATAATTACATTTCAGAAACAATTCCTGTAGCTTCCGGTGTACCAAAAGGATCACATTGTGGACCATTATTGTTCAATCTATTTGTAAATGACATTGGCAATTGTTTACAGTATGCAAAGTTTTTACTATTTGCTGATGATTTGAAATTATATTTATCAGTTAGCGATGTCTTAGACAGTCAAATTCATCAAAACGAATTAGATATTATATAGATTGGTCCTCAACAAACAACTTGTACTTGAACATACAGAAATGTCACGTCATCACTTTTTCCAAATCAAGAAACATCCTTTATTATGACTATAACATTGATGGAAACGTACTGGACAGGGTAAACGAAATTAGAGACCTTGGGATTACTTTAGATCAGCAACTAAACTTCAAAAGACACTTCAATAATGTTTCAGCAAAGGGAAGCAAAATGTTAGGATATATAATGAGAAATGGTAAAGAGTTGTCATGTAATACCCTCAACACTTTATATTGTTCTTTAGTTAGATCATCACAGGAATATGCCTCAGTTGCATGGTTCCCATATTACAGATGTGACACTGAAAAAATTGAAAATGTTGAAATTCGATTTCTGAAGTATATATCATTCAAAATGAAGACATATTTGAACTTTAATCGTCAAAATATTTTAAATAAACTTAACTGAACTCACCACACAGTGCTCTCAAAATGATATGACATTCATTTACACACTACTGTCAGGAGAAGTCGATTGTCCTTTTCTTCTAGAAATTATAAATTTCAATGTAAAATCTCAAAATACAAAAAATCCTCCACTTTTTAGCATAAAAAATCACAGCACTAACCATGGTTACAACACACCGATGTCCAGATGCATGAGATGGTGTAATAAGTATAATGTCGATCCTCTTGGAAACTCATTGAGTGAATTCAAAAAATCTATTAGTGTCATAAGGTTAGACTAATATTATTGTTGTCTTATAAATGTACAATATGTAACTTATTAGTTCACTGTTATAATTGTTATTTTGTTTCTAATGGTGAATCCGTAAATAAATGAATAAATAATAGACATGAAGTCTGTCAGACTGACATTCATATTGGTAGCAAGATGATACTTATTATCCGTTGTTGTTACGTGGTTGCCATGACAAAGTGGTATTACCGGTTCGAAAGGAAGGAACTGTGTATTATCGAGGCATACGTCGCTTATTGGTCATAATATTGCAGGAAATGAAGGTTTCATACGGCGAGTGAAATTATCGGCTCGAAAGAAAGGAACTGCGTTCTATCGAGGCATACGTCCTTATTGGTCCTAATATTGCGAGTCAAATTATCAGTATTATGTATCCTTTGAATACAATACCTGGAAATATCTTTTCTCCGTCTAGCTACTTGTAGGTTCACTGCACTGAGTCTATAGGGTCTCTCAGAGTGAAGCCCTTTAAACCACTTCTTTTAATAAAACCTGCAGGGTATTGAAAATAAATAGAAGACAAATTACTGTCACCACCACCATTTTGGGTTATTGGTGATATTATAACCGAGCTTAAAAAATGTTGCTGGCTAGCGGATACCAGCTATCTGTTTGTTTAAGACTTAACTGGCTATTTATGTCTCTCAAACTTTCAAAAAGCTTGGAACCGGCCGTCTGTACTAAGAGACATTTTATGGTTGAACTATCTTTGTATGTAACAAAATTTAATTTTGAAATTTATTTTAAATAAGGTACAGTCATTTAATCAACATCCGGAAGCCATTAAATTCAGCATTTACGACACCGAAAAGGGTCCCGAGCCTTCAAACTAGTAGATGCTAAGAAAATCGTTTCAATACAGATTCGAGACTTTGTTTAAATAGAAGTAAGATAGTTAGTCAATGCCTGTGGAAGAGGTATTGGACCTAGGGTCACTGAATCTAGAAGGCCGTGCCGTCCTTCTAGATTCAGTGACCCTAATTGGACCCAAACGCGAGTGTCATCTAGCGTGATTAGTTACAAACATAATAATTGGCGTCATTTTAATACAGGTTTCTTCAAAGAACACTGATTTTAATGATGTCCCATTGTTTCGATCAAGTTACGACATGACTTGGAGGCCAGATCACTGAAGATTCGACATGACTTGGATGCGAGATCACTGTCGCCATCCACATGATGCTTCCAGTTGAATCCAATATGAATCCAACTATCTTACTTCTATATAAACAATGCTTGATAGTTATTCGAGGGGAATTTATTGATTCGAACAAAATATTTTGTATGCAATAATCAGTTTTATTATGAATTCAACTACATATTCCCATTAAGGGAATCGATTCAACCCATAACTGAGTGTTACAGAAAGATTCATGACATAGAATAAGTAGAAATAACAATGATTGTTTAGAAATATAGAGTTTTTTTCATAATGCAAAGAACTTGCATTATGTTTTTTTTTTTTCTCGTAGTGTCGGAATATCTGAGTTATAAAAGATTTGATACATAAGCAGATTGAAGAAGAAAACGAAAAAAGAGTCAATTCACTATTTAATTTTTGAACAACCCTTATATTCATTTCCAGGCCTGAATGGAAACTGGGATTACGATATCCACGCTAACTTGAGGTCAGATATTTTACGCTTCTAAACTTTAGTCCTGTTTTAAATCTTGAGAAAGTTGGATGTATGCCAGTAACGTGACCTTTTCTGGTAAATTTTGTTAAATTTCTTCTTCCATCTAGTCCTTCGGCCTAGATATCAATGAGTTACAATTTGAAGTGTTTGAATAGATTGAAATCCAGAAAAGTTTGAGGATAATGATAAATAGAGTAACTTGATTAATTGAAACTAGTGTGTGTGTGCAGAACGGGTAGCAATTTCCTGATATGGTTTGCCGAAGATTGAGATTTGATAGGTAAGTACAAGTATAATTTTCCTGATGTGTTCCTATATAAACGATGATATGAAATACTGTCAAAGGCTCCGCTCGGCCTAACAATTGATAGTTTCATCTGTGATGAAACTTTATTTCACCGTAATAGCGTTTTATTATATATATAAGGGATCTTACAAGGTGGTCAGAATTTTAAAATAATAAGCCCTGGATTAAATTAACAGATTTAATGAATATATTAAAATTATGGAAAGTATTCAAACGAGGAATATCGTGAATGTGTGAAACCTATAACATCTGAAAATTACCCAATTAGTAGATGGAAATGAATCCTAATTTTCATCGAAAGAGTCCATTTTTTTCCCTTCGGATGCTGGTCCTTTCACCAGCTGCACCTCAGCCTCTTGGGCTTTTTGTGCTTTCCAGTTCCAGTACCAATTGGTAACTCTAGTCCCCTGTACCAGTCTGTACAGGTTCTTCACCGGTTGACTGTTGTATTCTTCGGGAGACAGCCTGGGTTTCCCGAATATTGCCTGTCTCTTGCGGTCTGATGCCTCGCATTCTGACAGTACGTGTTTGGCTGTTTCTGTCCCTTTGCAACATTATCTGTAGGAAAGTTCTCCGTTGTACATCCCCATTTTGTGCAGGTGTTTTCTCATTGGGCTGTGACCAGTGAGAAGGCCCGTTATCGTTCTAACTTGATTCCTGCTCATCTTGAGTAGTTTCTCAGTTTTGTGTTTTGACGGTTCTTTAATGTATGTTTTCCCGTGGTGCATGAGAGGGGCTTCGTTCCACCTCTCCCTTTGTTTTCGTTTGATCCAGTCCCGAATGCATCCTCGAATGTCGGATTTAGTAATCCCGAGTGCGGGTTGATGAACCGTTTCTGGCATCAGCTTTTTCGTTGCCTTCGATGCCACAGTTGTTTTGTTGTGTTCTAAGAGAACACTGAGTTCTTCTCGGCATTCAATACCAGTCTTGATGTCACCATCGGGTTCATAAGAGCCTTCAGTGACGCCTGGCTGTCTGAGCATATTTTGATTCTTACATTACGCATTTCCCTCATATTTATTTCTCTTGCGCATTGCAAGATGGCGTACATCTCTACCTGGAATACAGAGGTGTTTGTTCCTAGTGAGATGCCTATTTGGGAGATTATCCCCCCACTGTATATTCCAGCACCAGTTCCTTCGCTGGTTTTGGATCCGCCCGTGTACCAGATCCTCTCTCCAGGTTTGCCCCTGATATTGTCATCTGACAATTCCCTTCGATCTTGTATGATAACCTCGAATTTAATGTTGAAGAAACATCTAGGAGTCATGTGGTCCGTTGGTTCCATTTCAAGAATGTTGCCTCCCACTATATCCTTTATTTTGTTGTGACCCGCTATTGCTCGAGTTTTGTTGCCTTAGAAGTCCCATTCTTGCCTCTCCCATGATTGTTATATCAATCGGTGGGAGGTCCAACAGTGCTT
The DNA here is from genome assembly GCA_944452925.2 of Chrysolina oricalcia. Taxonomy (NCBI): domain Eukaryota; kingdom Metazoa; phylum Arthropoda; class Insecta; order Coleoptera; family Chrysomelidae; genus Chrysolina; species Chrysolina oricalcia. The sequence continues at coordinate 52,021,073 of OX101822.2, forward strand.
CCATGGCTAATGTTGGTGTTGTTTTCATAGCTCCCGTTATGCTAAGGCATGCAAGTCTTTGTACCTTGCTCAAATCAACAGCGGATATTTTTTGTGTTGTCTTTGTCCACCATACCAAAGATGCATATGTGATCATGGGTTTCACCACAATGTTGTATATCCAATACATCAATTTGGGATTTAGCCCCCATGTTTTCCCGTGTGTCCGTCTGGCTATCAGCAACGTCGCCTCGGCTTTCTTCTTTACTTTTTTCAGCTGTTGGTTCCATGTGAGCTTCGAGTCTAAAATCACCCCGAGATATTTGACTTTCCCCGACAGCTGTATGAGGGTACCTTGGAGGGTCAGAGGTCCTAAGCTCTCTAATTTCCTTCTCCTGGTAAACGCTACAATGGTTGATTTGGAGGGACTAATGGTTAGGCCCTCCTTATCTATCCATGTACTGACCAGATTCAGGGCCATCTGCAATCTTTTCCTAACCGTGTTATTAAATTTTCCTTGGACCGTAATGACTATATCATATGCGTACCCAAGTGTTTTGTGACCACTCCTCTCGAGTGTAATTAACAGGTCCTCCACCACCAGGTTCCACAGCAGTGGGTACAGGACTCCCCCTTGCGGACAGCCCCTGGTGACCTTGGCCGCCAGTGTTCCTCCCACTAAAGAGGAGTAGATGATTCTTTCCCTTAGCATGCAGTCTATCCACCAGCAGCATGTCTCATCGATGCCTTTTCGTCTCTACGCCCTTGAGATTGAGTTTAGAGATGTGTTGTTGAATGCTCCCTCAATGTCAAGGAAGGCACCCAGCAAGACCTCTTTGTTTCTCAGTGCAGTTTCCACCTTCTCTACGAGTTGGTGTAGTGCTGTCTCTGTAGATTTGCCTGTTGTGTATAGGCCCTATATGCCTATACTTGTGTAGAGGTTGGTTTACCAATACCGTATCCCTGATGTGCTTTTTAGGAGAGAATCTTGCGAAGTCTTGCTCCCTCGTGAGTGCCTTCCATTTCCTCACAGTGTTTCCTCCACGATTTCCAATTCCAATTTCCTTTTCTTAGCAAGTTCGTTGTTCCACCACGGCACTTTCCTGGTGTTTGCCTCGCTAATAGGTGGGCAGTTATCGTCGAATGCTGAGGTGATTGCGTTCTGTAGTTGTCTCGCCACGAGCTCAAGTTCATTCGTGTTGTGTATCTTTGTTTCAATCCCCTTCAACCCATTCTCTAGGTCTGATCTATAGCCGTCCCAGTTTGTTCTGCGGGGATTTCAATATGTTTCTGTTTCGGTCTCATTTCCCGTTAGTTCGATTCGGATATATCTGTGGTCTGAGCAACTTTTACCTCATCAGACACGTGCCAATTTTTGATGATGGTGCTAATATATCTCGTTCCCATTGTTATGTCGATTACCTCTTTCCTAACAGATGTTACAAAAGTCGGTTTATTGCCTACATTTAGTATATCTAAGTCATTAGTCATAATAAATTGTAGTAAAGACTCACCTCTGGCGTTGGTGTTCGTGCTTTATCACGCTGCATCATGGTGTGCATTAGAGTCGCAGCCGATGACTAAGTGAGATCTGTTCGCTCTGCATTCAGTCACCAGCTCCTCTAATTCTTTGGTAGGTGGAGGGTTTGGGTCATCAAATGGGAGGTAGGCAGATATCACTATCTCCCTCGGCCCCTACTTCCCTGCCATCTTCAGTTTCACTGTCGTTAGGTCTCTAGAACAGAAATTCCCTAGCGGTAGTATTCATTTCTAATTATTATGCATGTTCTCGGTGAGGTGGATGAGTAAATCAGCCTGCCTATTCCCCCAAGTCCCATGATTTTCCCCTTGTTGGTCCAAGGTTCTTGTATGAGGGCCAAATCAAATTCCCCTTTTATTGCAACAAGGACTGCCGAAGCTCCCCTGCCATGATGGAGGTTTACTTGAAGGACCTTGATCATCTCCATTGTCCCCATCTGTGAGACCCCTCAGGACCCGGAACGTCACCCTGTACATCTTATAAAAATCATTGAACTGGTCCTGTTCCAAGGCCCCGAAGGACTTCTAGTCGATGGAGTACGCCAGTATCTGGCCCCCCTTCTCCGCTTTCCTGCTCAGGAGTAGCCAGCCTTCCACTTTTAGAGTAGGATTTTGTTTCCCTAACCGTGAGCGTCCATACATTCCGTATTTGCAAATGAGCGAAAACATTAACAGCTTTTCAGATACAATGGTCACCTTTTCATAAAGAAAATGAAAGCTTCCTCTACTATTATTTGACTTTTCTAAAAGCAGTCAACTCAACAAGATGAAACACCAATTGTCTTCGTCCATTAGATCTCTATCCTGATTGGAATTTTGAGTGGCAAATTTGTATTTGATAGCCCTAAAACTTTGAAAAGATACTCGACAATTCAGCAAAGCACTCCTTATTCATTTCACCTATTATCGCATTTGAAAAGACAAGTCACGCCCAAAATTTATAACGACCACATTTGCTTTCTTTGGTGTTTTAGCATCGACTGCTATGGTCATTGGCCTTATGTTCTGGGTAGGCCTTGTTACTAACTACATACGCCACCTTAGGAGCAGCTCTGTTCATTACTAATGCAACAGTGAATCGTGGAGGATTATTCCCAGCAGACACGAGTCTCATTCATTCAGACTTTCACATCTGAAAATGAAAAAAGCCTGCCATAACGACACTATCAACTTCATTATAATTATTTCTGAACTTAGAAAACTATTGAAATTAAAAACGGTGATAAGAATTTGAAAAAAAAAGTGAATTGAACTCCTAGTCTATTAGATGAAATCAATTGTTATTTGATAAGTTTTCGAGTTTTCAACATAAAAACATACAAAGGTGCTTTTGGATGCAATCCCATAAAATGAGCAATTTATATTGTCTACGATGCCTCTCATATAGTTCATAACGTTACAAGGCCGATATGTAGCAATTAACGGATGAGGTTGAATATTGTAATTCGAGTCGCAGCCGAGGATTATAACAACCGATTCCGTTATTTGCGTATCGGTCGTGTGTCGTTCAAGACTCTTCGTAATCCCGCTGAAAGATTACATTTTGATTCCGAGGAAAGAACAAACCAAGTTCCTCGTACTTCTACAGAAAAATCCGAACATTTTGTTGTCATGGAACAGCTTAACAACATTGACATTTCAAGGTTAGTTATTATAGAAATGGTATTTTCAGATTTGGAAAATTATTTTTGTTCTTGAGACGAAAGTCTGATGGATACACACCAAAGAAAGCAAAGAAATTTTGTGAAGAAGAAGTAACTAAGTTTTTGTTGGAGGCAGATGATCATACATGGTTGCTTGAAAAGGTTGTATTAATGTGTGGTATTTTTGGCGCATGTAGACGTGACGAACATGTTGAGCTGACTGTGGATGATTTTGAAAGCACCAGTACCAGAATTTTGGTCACATTGACGTATACTAAAAACAAAAAAAAACAGGGTATTTGTCATTCCCAAAAAAGGACTTCCTTTCGATGCCTATGGTTTATACCAAAAATACGAAGATTTGCGGCCTCCAAATTTGTAAAATCGGCGATTCTTCATTGGTTATAGGAATGGTTAATGTGTAAAACAAGTTGTGGGCATTTATACCATTGGAGCTGTTCCAGCATTCTTAAAATTAGAAAATCCTCGGCATTACACAGGGCACTCGTTTCGCGGATCCTCAGCTACTATGCTCCTGCGGTGGCGGAGTCGTATATTGAAATTTCAGTTTCAAAGAGAATGAAGATAACGAGACAACTATAATAATAATAATCGTCTTTATTATAGCCAAATAAGAGTTTACATGCATGCGGTCTTGGTGATATAGACTCAACATATTGACCATAAAGGGCGAAGTTTATTTTTGATCATGTACTAGACATAACCAAAAATATTCTTCTACTTCATCCAAAAACAGAGATGTGTTAATAGAAATCAATTAAGTATTACGCAAGAATTATTTGAAACAGTAACAGTCAGAAACATTGACAATGCAGCACTTGAACCTATGATATACCTACCTACGCACAAAACACAAGAACCGAAAGTTTGAAGAAGAATTAATGTTATTGGTTGTCCAAGAGGTGTGCTTTGAATTTTCGCTTAAATTTTGGAACACTGAAATTCTTAATATCTGATGGAAATGAGTTATTATATATTTGGTAGCTAAAAGAACGTCTGAAAATTTCTGTCCTGAAGGAAGGAATAGTCAGTAGCCCCTTATTTCTTATATTGATGTTGTGGATATCAGAGCGATAAGTAATTTTGTTCACCATTACGGCATGACATACATTAGTAAAATGTAGTTTTCTCCTGTTCTCCATATTCAACCACCTAATTTCCCTCAATTTATGCGAAATCCTTTGTCTTTTTCGTATTCCAAAAATCAGACGTAGACATGAATTCTTATTTTTGAATTGGACTGTTGAATTGGATCCATACAGGGCATCTGCTTAATTAAATAATGACAGGACTAGCGTTTCGCACAATAGCTCTTTAACGTGAATGATGCCGATTGCCATATATTAACTTAATGTTACAATAAGCTCGTTGTATCAATGTATTGATGTGTTTCTCAAATCTCAAGTCAGAATCCAATATCACGCCTAATTTTTTTGCTTCATTTACCACTATTAGTTCTTCATTATTAATATCAAGAGAGTTTTGTCTATGATGTTTACTACCAAATAACATGACTTCAGATTTGATTTGAGTTGATGAGCAGACAGTGATCAGTGGCAAAATCAATAAAAAAATTTAAATCATCATTAAAAACTGCACAAGCATTTTCTATTTCTTGAGGTTTGAAGCTATACAGCTGAGTGTCATCAGCGTAAAGATGAATATTGCATTTTTTGATTTGGACAAGAAGATGAGAAGTATACAGGGTGATTCAAAAGTACTTTGACAGACTTCAAGAGGTGATTTCTCACAAAATTCTAATATGAATTGTCCAAATAAATATAAACGCTTCGTTTCCAAGATATAGGGTGTTGAAGTATTATTTTTATTTTCGTTTGTTTCAAATAACTTTTGAAATACTGTCACAAAATATGTAATTACCAAAACTACTTACTTAAACGTCAAATTCTTTTCCAAAGCATTCTCGTGAAAAATGCAAAATATTGGTAATAACTTCAACATGCATCGATTATCAAATAATTGACTTGAAATTTTCAAGTCCAAATATTTAGAAAACGGTTGCTTACAGCGACTTTTAACAAAGGTAGTTTTTTTACGTAGATATGATGGAGGAATCGATTGATTTACTGAAAAATGTGCTAGAAGTACGCTCAAAAATGTTATGAATCTTCAAAAAATAAAAAGACGTGTAGGTGGCGCCCCCTACGAGTAAGAGAAATAATAACATCATGTTCGAATTCGACACCTCAAAAACCTCTTATTACCAAGTTTCGTTTAATTAAGTTCAGTATTTCAAGAGTTATTTGAAAAAAACCAAAATAAAAATAAAACTTCAACACCCTGTATCTTGGAAACGAAGCGTTTCCGGACATATATTTATTTGGGCAATTCATATTAGAATATTGGTTCCATGAAAGAACAGAACATGAAAGAACAGAACATGAAAAAACAGAACATGAAAAAACAGAACATGAAAAAACAGAACAGTGAATAAACAGAACAATGGGAAAACAGAACAATGGTAAAACAGAACCATGACATAACAGAACCGAGAAAAAAGAGAACACTGAAATAAAAGAACCTTGATAAAACAGAACTCTGTTAAATAAGAACAACGGGAAAAAATAAAAGAATGTAATACAGAACAAATAATTTTAATGAAAAGAATATTATAGGTATATGCACGAATAATTCAGATTTGATTACCCTCCTCACCTATAACACAATGTGGGTACCAATAATTTTTATTTGTGCTAATTAGCCTATTCAGGTTAGTTGGGTTTTATACCCTCGTCGCCTTAAATAAACCATTGATATATAGTTGATAGGTAGTTAATAGATAGTTAATTACCTATAACACAATGTGAATACCTGACAATAATTTTTATTTATGCTAATTAGCCTATTCAGGTTAGTTCAGTTTAGATATAAATTTGACAAGTGAATTTTTATTCTTCAGTCGACTTTTTGAATTTCATTTGAACTGTTCTACTTTTAAAATTGTTTAAAATTTAATTTTTTTTAATTAGTGCATTATCCGTATTTGATCCATAAGTTGCAATGGAATATTCAGTCACGCAGAAAGGAAATAGGGTTCGTTTGTACCAGCACAGGACGTGCGATCTATATTCGATGACCTAGCTGCAACTTTTCCCGATGATGGTGGCCACAACGACGTGTTGACGTATTTCTCCTCAACATATATAGAGGGCGTTGCTGGCGATCACCGCAATTTCCAATCGCGTTGTGGAACCATTTCGAAGCCGTTGCTGAGGGAAGCCCAAAACCAACAAATTGTTGTGAAGGTTTCCACAACGCTTTGAACTCCATCTTCCACTGCAGCCATCCTAGCATTTGGAATTTGCTGGATGGATTAAGGCGAGACATTGCTTGCCAACGGTTGGTGCTATCCAATGCAGTAACTGGTCATCCAGAAATACGGAAGAAAAAGTATGTGAACCTCAGCAATCAAGTGGCAGCAGTTGTAGAAGAATATGCAAATTATGCCGATAAATTGATGTATTTGCGGTGAAAACTTGCAGTAATTTTTCCTAATATTGGTGTATATACCTATAATATTCTTTTCATTAAAATTATTTGTCTTGTATCACATTCTTTTATTTTTCCCCGTGGTTCTTATTTAACAGAGTTCTGTTTTATCAAAGTTCTTTTATTTCAGTGTTCTCTTTTTTCTCGGTTCTGTTATGTCATGGTTCTGTTTTACCATTGTTCTGTTTATTCACTGTTCTGTTTTTTCATGTTCTGTTTTTTCATGTTCTGTTATTTCTTGTTCTGTTCTTTCATGTTCTGTTCTTTCATGTTCTGTTCTGTCCGGTTACCTAGAATATTGTGAGGAATCACCTCCTGAAGTTTGTCAAAGTACTTTTGAATCACCCTGTATATGGTATAAAAAACTATTATGGAGCTAAAATCTAAGAAATCACCAGGTAATGATAAAATACGTTCCGACACACTACAATCTATATCTCATGAAATAAAAGAACCTCTCGCGTATTTGACTAACGTATGTTTCGATACAGGGTGTTTTCCAAAAATATTAAAAACTAGAATTATTAAACCATTGTATAAGAGCGGAGATAAATTGAAGATAGTCAACTACAGACCAATTTCTCTCATTTCTCTCAACCTTGCAAAAATTATAGAAAAACTATTGAAAGTAAGGATTTTGAGTTTTCTGGGTATGGTTTCAGAGAAGGTAGGTCGACCGAAGATGGAATATATCATTTAACTTCGCGCATCTATAATGCCTTGGACCAAAAAAAACCTTGTTTGTGCATCTTCGTCTAAAGCATTTGATACCGTTTGTCATGATAAACTATTGATAAAATTGGAAAATTATGGAATGAGAGGGAAGGTCCATCAGATCTTGAGAGACTATCTATCGGATCGGAAACAAATTTATTTATTTACAAATGGGAATACAAACGGGACTAACCCAAAACAGTATTCACAGATAGGTGATTTCTCAACATACAGAATCTACATATAATTCTAAAGTAAAATTACCGGAAATTACAAAATTGGTGATAGATAAAGAAAATGACAGAAAAAAAACAATGAGAGTAATGAATTTAGTGCATACAGTAATGAGTGAATGAAATTGAAGTCTGTGAAGCAAGAAAGTGTTTTTTCAAAATATAGGAAAATTTTGACAATGAGTAAAAGAAAATATCAATATTCATGGAATTCGATAACGCATTATATGATATGTTGCATCTATGCATGGGAGAGTTCAAAAAATAATTTGTTTGCGATTGTTCGTAACGGAAGAGATGCTGATGCCTAGTAGGAGCATTAAGATAAATGTTACTAAGGATGGCAGGCGAATCAACTAAATTGTTAATGATTTTGAAGAGGAACTTCACGTCCGAAATTTTCCTTCTATTCTCCAGTGTTAATATATTCAGCTCATTTCGAACATAGATAAGGTTGTTGGGTTTGGATGAAAAACATTTTTTGTTGACATATTCTAAGAATATATTCTGAACCCTTTCAAGTTTTTTTATGTAAATGACGTATCCAGGGTTCCATATTACGGAACCATAACTCAAAACACTATTGACGTATGACATATAGAGTGTACGGAGAGTCTGTGTGTTTTTAAATTCACGACAAGTTCTCATAATGAAACCTAACATTCTGTGGGCCTTTTTAGAGATGTAAAATATATGCTTATCAAAAAGCATTTTAGAGTCAAATATTATTCCTAGGTCCTTTATTTCTGTAACGGTTTTCAAGGGTAGAGAAGATATTTGATAGGAGTGATTTATAATACTTTTTCGGCGTCCAAATGAAATATGGTAACACTTATCAAAGTTCAGGTATAGACTATTTGCATCGCAGTAGACATAGAAGTTATTGATATCCTGTTGCATGAGTAAGATGTCATCAGCATCAGAAATTGAGTGGTATATTTTTAGATCGTCCGCATACATTAAAAAGTTGGCGAATCGGAAACATTGAGAGATATCATTAATGTAAATATTAAATAGGAGAGGCCCCAAATGAGATCCTTGAGGAACCCCAGAGGTGATTTGGTGATATTCAGACTTGTTGTTACCGATTGTTACCGCTTGACAACGATCGGTTACATAAGATTCAAGCCAATTTAGTAGATTGCCATTTACCCCGACTCCAGCAAGCTTCCGTAGCAAAACTGAGTGATCGATTTTGTCAAATGCTTTGCTGAAGTCGGTGTAAATAGCATCAACTTGGTACTTGTCATTGAGGCTATGCAGGATATACTCAGTATATGTGAATAAATTGGAGTCTACTGATCGTTTCTTCATGAAGCCATGTTGTTCAATATTAATTATGTTTTTAACTTCGAAGAATAGGTTATCGAAAATGATAGACTCGAAAGTTTTTGCTATGATGGACAATTTTGAAATCGGTCTATAGTTTTTGACGAGTTGTTTATTACCAGATTTTAAAATTGGGATTATGTGAGCTTTCTTCCAAACTGACGGAAATACATCCTCTTCAAGGGATTTATTGAAGATTATATGAAGTGGTATTGCAATATATTCAGCACAGTACTTGAGGAGTGTTGTAGGTAGTTCGTCTGGTCCCACACCTTTGTTTGAAAGATTTTGAAGTTTTAGAAGAATAGATTGTAAAGAAATGTTATAAGAATAATAATAATAATAATAATAATAATAATAAATCTTTATTAAATCCTTTCAGATCACAATATGATATAGGATACGTCAGTAAAATCAGATAAAATCATCCAATGAAAAAAGAAAATATGTATAAACAAATTATCCACGTTAACACAAATCGATCACAAGTAAATATGTATAAACAAATTATCCACGGTAGCACAAATCTATCACAAGTAAATATGTATAATCAAATTATCCACGGTAACACAAAACGATCACAAGTAAATATGTATAAACAAATTATCCATGGTAACACAAAATTTTCACATTTTTAAAAACTTTGTTAAAATAAAACAAAATCGGTTCACTGAACATCTTACTAATTAAAACAACCAGTTGAGTTAGAATTAGATTGGTCTCACCTACCAAGATATTCATCAACACTGTAAAAACAACTATTGAGGAGGAATTCTTTGAGTTTGGTTTTGAAACTTTTTTCTATTGTATCATCTCTTATATCTACAGGAAGATTATTGAAAAATGTCACTCCTGCATGGGATGGACAATTTTCAAATGATTTGGTTTTATGCTTTTGGGCTCTAACGATTTTCCCGTGTCTGGTGGGATAAGTGTGCATATCTGAGTTTCGATTATAATTGTTTATATTCTTTTTCATTGACAACACGCATTTATATATATAAATACAGGGTAGACACATAATTCTGTAATCAATAAAATATTGTTTACAGGAATCTCTATAGCCCAGGTTAAATATCAAACGTATGACCCTTTTTTGTGAAACAAATATTTTATTCACACTGGTAGAGCAACCCCACAAAGCAATATTGTATGAAATATGAGAATGTACAATTGCATAATATACATTAAGGAGTTGATCTAGATTCAGAGTTGATTTCAATTGTCTTATTGCGTAGTATCCACTATTGACCTTTTTACTTACATGGCTTATACTTGATTCGAACGTCATTCTACTATCAATATAAGTACCAAGAAATCTAGTGCTAATTGACGATTCGATATATTCGTTGCCAACCTTCACACGAAAATTATTAATTTTTCTTTCATTTCTGAACAAGAACTGCATGAGAACTGTTTTACTAGAGTTCACGATCAGAGAGTTTTTGTAACACCAGGTAGTAAATTCATCAGACAGCTCATTTAGCTTCTGTTGCAGTTCTGCAGGATTGTCAGAATCAGCTGCAAGTGTAGTATCATCAGCGTATAAAACAACATGTTCTGTACTCACATGTTTTGGCATGTCATTAATATAGAGTAGGAAAATAAGTGGTCCCAAAATGGAACCTTGTGGGACTCCTAGATCCATGTTGAATGGTGAAGAATGGCAGTCTTCTAATTTTACATGTATTTTTCTGTGAGACAAATATGATACTATCCAAGAAAGGAAATTACCCCTGAAACCGATTGAGTACAGCTTACTCTGAATAATTTTGGGATCAATGATATCAAATGCTTTCGATAAGTCGAAGAATAGTGCACCAACGTATCGCCCTCTATCAAGTGACTCATATACATAATTGAAAAAGACTGATGATGCACCCTCCGTCGACTTACCTGGGCAGAATCCGTGTTGGACTTGAGAGATGATGTTGAATTGATCCAAAAATGATTGTATTTTCATATACAGTGCACTCGGCAAATTGTGACATGTGGGTAAATGTGACTTTTTTGGCTAGCACTGCCATTTCTTAGTGAAATCGTACAAAATTGCTTTCCGCGCCTCGATCGCACTCACCAGAAGTCAACCGCGTGCGTACGAATATAGCGGGAAGAGATAGTGAAGAAAAACGTTGTTGATTTTTTTTGTAATCTGAACTTTAACACTGGTAAGTTCTATAAAATATGTTGTAGCAATCTTAGAATTATATAATTTGGATAGTGGCTTTTTGATTATAGTTCTGAATGAAGTGCAATAACTATATAACCTAACTTTTGAGAGGAAGTGAGTTTTGGGTGAGTGTCACAATTAAACTCCAAAATTCACGTACGGAGGTAATTGTGACTTTGCTCCAGAGGTTAATGTGACATCACAAAATTCATTGAAATTAAAAAGGATTTGTCTGTTAATTTATAACATAATATATTTTGTTGCAGATTTCGATACAATGCCCGTTCCTGTAAAAAATTCTAGACAAAAATACAGCAAGGAAACGTTAAAACTAGCGGTAGAAGCTGTAGAGAGTAAAACAATGAGCCAAAAGAAAGCGGCGGCATACTATAATATTCCCAGATCTACATTAATTTTACATTGTAGAGGTTGGAAAAGTCGAAAGCAAATAAATTCTTATGATCAACCAGGACGTCCGGTAGAAATAGGCAGGGAGGCAGAAAGTCAACTGGCTACTTGTATCCATACTATGAACAAGTGGGGATTTGGACTGAGCAGAAAGGAAGTTATTGGTCTTGTTGCAGCGTATGTTCACGAAAATAATATTCCAAATAGGTTTCATAATGGCATTCCCGGCAAAGACTGGTTTAGTGGGTTTTCAAAAAGGTTCAATTTTTCCTGTAAAAAACCAACCAAACGACAAGTTATAAGAACTGAACAAACAAAACCGGATATAATATACCATTTTTTTGATTTATATGAAGAAAATCTTACTGAGCTCGACCTCTGGTATAAACCTGATCAAATAATAAATCTAGATGAAACTTCATTATGCCATGATCCCACAAACAGTAAAGTTGTGGCAGAAAAAAATATGCCGGTTTTTAGAAACACTGCTGGAACGGGACGGACCAATACTAGTATATTATTATGTGTAACTGCTTCTGGAAAAAAGTTACCGCCTTTTGTTATATATAAGGCCAAATTTTTATGGGTTGCATGGATGCCTGATGAAGCCTATCCTAACACGGGGTACACTGCCACTGCAAATGGATGGATGACAGAGGAAGCGTTCACAAACTGGTTTCAAAACCACTTTTTACGTCATTGTCCTAAAGAGAGACCTCTAATTGTATTATATGACGGCCACGGATCACACGTATCCGTTAATATAATACGAATTGCGATGACAGAAAACATAACTTTATTAAAACTACCCCCCATACTACCCATATTCTGCAGCCATTGGATACTTCTGTTTTTAATGTTTTTAAAAAAGTATGGGAAGAGTATCTGGCTATATGGCAAAGGGAAAATTATGGTAATAATTTATCGAAATCAGACTTATCAGTATTGCTGGGGAAAGTGTGGAGCGATATGAAGGAAGTGACTTTTCAAAAAGGATTTCAAATTAGTGGAATATATCCAGCTGATAGAAACTCCATTAGCGAATCGATATTCAACCCGGAAGAACTGGAGAACTACAAAAAAAGAAAAACACAGCCCGTTGAAACAACTGTTCCTTCTACTGCCAATAGAATTATTGCTACAGAATCTATTATTTTAGATGAAAAGGAAGGGATATTTCGCAGAAGAGAAGACATTCCGGAACTTTCTCAAAGTGAAAATATAGACGACCAACGTGCAAAAAATACTCCACCAACTTCGAGTGGACACCCTGAAGAATCAGTAGCATCAACTTCTAGAGAACCTGGCAGATCAGAACATCGCCCATCGATGTCCTTTGAAGAGTTACTTTTAAAGAAGGTTAAAAGGGGTGAAACCAACAAGCCAAAAAAAAACAAGGGTCTCGTTTACGAAACAGGCAGAGGTGATAACTAAAGAGAGTTTTTTGGAAAAATTACAAGAAAACTGTCAACAGACAGAACAGAACAAAAAAAAAGTCCCCCAAACCCTCACCAAAAAAACAAAAAACAAGGAAAGATCTTCATCCGCTGAAGAATCTGCTGATGAAGTAGAATATATAGACAGTTCAGATAATTTGTCTGAACAGTCTGCTGAAGAAACTTTAGAACGGTTCACTTCTGATGACCTACTTGTTGATACCTGGGTTCTCGTTACATATTCAACAAAAAAGACAGTCAAAAGATTCATTGGCCAAATAATCGCCATTGACAACGAGGAGTATCATGTTAAATTCCTCAAGAGATACAGAGACGAATTTACATGGCCCTTGGAGGTTGACACAGACATAGTTACTTTTGAAAACATTTTCTTAATATTGCCCAAACCGGCTGTTACACGCCGAGGAAATTTTACTTTCAACGTGGACTTTAACACTATGAATGTGTTCTAGAATCCTAGCCAGAGCACAAATAATTGAATAATATTTTTATTTATTTTCAGAGAAAGATTTTTAAGTTTTTATGTTTTATGTTTCATTATTAGTTTTATTTTTTATATTTGTTTACATTGATATTCATAATAAACCCGAAAATATTGATGAGCTTGCTTTATTTCATACAAAATTCACACACATCAATTTCACAAATGTCACATTTTCAACCAGGAAACTATCACATTAACCCTACCGACAAAATACTTCTTCAATACTACTAAAACTACTGAAGTCACAATAACCCGCCATAGGTGTCACAATTACACTTTTTGGGAGGTAAATGTGACACACACATGAAAAATAAAAAATTGTTGTACAATAATATTAACAAAATATTCAAATCTCATTTTGTGTAAAATATAACTGGAAAATATTAGTACTTACTCTCATTTAGATAAAAGTCATAAATTTCACTTTGAAACAATATAGTGGCTATAAAACTGAAAAAAAGCAGTTTGCTATGTCACAATTTGCCGAGTGCACTGTAAACACATCTCTCGAATGTTTTACATATTACCGTGGGTACTGTTATTGGCCTATAGTTTTCGATTGAAGTTGGATCATCTTTTTTATGCAGTGGTGTTACCAAACCAACTTTCAGTTTGTCGGGAAATTCTCCCATTTCTACAGATCTATTCAGTATGAATGACAGTGGCTCACTTATAAGAGTTCTGATCTTTTTCAGAAGTTTTGTTGGTATGCAATCTATTCCCATAGAATTTGTATTTTTGAGTGATAAGATAATTTCACAAATATCACTCGGATGGACAGGTGTAAAAAAGAAAGTTTGAGGCACATACATAGTTGTAAATTCGTTGAAATTTGTTGAACCAAAATATGTGTTGATAGCATACGGTGCTATGGTTGAAAAATATTCTCCAAAAGCGTTAACAATTTCATTTTTATCTCTAATACATTCATCGTTTAGTGAGATCTCGATATTCATATCTCGTTTAGTTTTACCTGTTTTTTGCCTAACCATGTTCCAAATTTTCTTTTGTTTTTGCTGTGAGGTTTTATTTTGAAAACAATAAATGTTGTTATGTGATTCTTGCTGTGTTACATTATGAACTGGAATATTTCTTCTTGGATTAAAAACCGAGAGAAAATATTCAGAAAACATTTTGCAGATTTCATTAGAGTTTGTAATTATCCTATCACTATCTCTCAACGTATTAATTGAAGCTGTACTGTTTTTCTTTGATTTTACAAATTGCCATAGATGTTTTGGGTTTGAGTTGATGTTGGTTTCACAATAATTGATGTAGTTTTTGTAATCCTCTTCGATTAAAAATTTTGAACGACAACGCAGTAATTTGAATGTAAAATAGTCAATTTGATTATTATGCTTTTTCCATAACCCAAGATATTTTCTCTTTTCTCTAATGACTTTAATGGTACTGTATGCATACCAAGAAGGATATCTATTGACAAATTTTGGTTTTCTCGGAACCACAGACTCAATTATTGAATATATAGTATTATAAAACTTGTCGGTACATTCTTCAGTATTCAAGTTGTGAAACATGTTATTCCAATTAATTTCAGATAATCTAGATTTCAATAACTCATTATCAGCTTTAAAAAAATCAAAAGAGTTATGTTTGCTGTTATTAACAGTGAAAAATTTCAAAGTATTATGGTATTTATCTTCTATAACTAACGGTGAAGTGCTCAAATGTACATTTTGGATACTGAATGTGTTATTGAAGACTAGATTAATGGTATTACCAGACGAATTAGTGTGGTAATTGTATTGCGATAGCGCGTTGAAAGAAACAGTGTCTATCAAAAGGTTTGAAAATTGATCATAAAAGTTGTCAGGTTTGCAGGTATTATTGATGTGGTCTTGCAACCATTTAATATTAGGGGAGTTAAAGTCCCCACATATCAGAAATGTATCATCGGGATTAGATAGGATTATGTCACTCAGTTTCGTGCAAAAACAGTCAAGATATAAGTATTCACCTGGAGGTATGTAAACACATCCAATATGTGTTTTGTTGTTGTTGTTTGAGGTGATAGTCACCCATAGATCTTCAGCGTCTGAGTTCCAGGAATCTTGAGTGTAGCTGTTGAAGATTGTATTAACGGCTATTAGGACCCCACCCCCGTCAGATTTAGAAGATGGTGTAGTTTCGCGATCTCTCCGGTAAACGTTGTAGGAACCACAAATTATTTCCGAACTAGATATAGAGTTATTCAACCATGTTTCGGTCAAACATATCACACTTTGATCACAAGTAAGCGAGTTGTTATAGATGAGGTTTGTTTTGGACCTGAGACCACGAACGTTTTGGTATATTATTGATAATTCCATCGGAAAACAAGAATGTATGTATCTTTGGTTAGAGATGAGAAAGTGCCAATTTAGGTAATTTTTTGGATATCATTTTCAGTGATGATTCTCAAAACTCTGGACCTGTCATTTTTCCGGGAGGAAACACAACCGTTTCGCACCCATGCGTATTTATAGTTGTTGGATGTTGACATATCTTTAGCTTTTTTTAAGAGAAGCTTGGTGTTTGATGTCAAATGTTCGTTCATAAAGAGTCCTCTTGATATATTATCAATGACAAGACCCGGTTGGCTCTTGTCAGGATAGCTTAATCTTTTTGTTTTGGCTGCTGCCAAAATTTCATCTCGTTTTAACTTAGATTGGAATTTGACGATAATAGATTTAGGTTTCTCAGATTGGTTTAAATGAGACACTCTATGAGCTGAATTGACGTCAGAGGGCAAGATCGCACACTGAATGTGTTGGCCAATATGTTCCAGTATTTGGAGGATGTTCTCATTGGATTTTTCAGGCACACCCTGTATTTCAATATTATTAAGACGTGATTGTTGTTCAATATTTTCAATTTTGGTTGTCAACTGCCCAACCAGCGCTTTCAGATCTGCATTCTCCTTCGACAACTTCTCGATAATTGTCATTCTTTTACTTAATTCGCTCAACATTCTTTCAAATGTTGTTATCTGATTACTGCAAAAATTGACAGACTCTAAGATGTTATCGTATTTATTATTGAAGGTCTTCATCTCAGATTGAATCTCTTTAAGAATATTCATCGAACTGAACATTCGCCTTCTAAATCCTCATTTTCGGTAGCTAAAAGCGATGCGCGTTTCTGGCTTGCGCGCCTGCAATCGGCACAGTTCCAGAGAGCGCCAGGCAGAATAAGCCGTCCGACGTCCTGCTTGCTCAGGCCGACACACTTGCCGTGGAAGTACTTCTCACAAGAACCGCTGCACGGCAAACCCGGGGCCTTGTTTATCGCTGACGAACACGTTGAGCAGGTTGGCATCGTTCCTTTTCTATCAGGCGACCACAGGGCAACAAAAAACTTCGACTTTTTTGCTCCTTAACGAGTCTATTAGTTTTTCCTATTTAACTGCACTGTTTGGATCACCAAATTCACTTTTTACACTGAAGTATGTAAGACTGATGTTGAATACACTACGGAATTCGATTAATTATGAATAGATTTCGATTCACGAGAAAGTACGGATTTTATACGTGAAGATTTACCCACAAATTGCAGGACAAACGTTTGACATAAATGGAACTACCAGTGAACCAATGACTGTTACTTATGGCGTCCCTCAAGGGACAGTCCTAGGCCCACTTTTATTTATAATTTACATGAATAGCCTTCTTAGTCTGAAAACAGAGGGAAATATCCTCAGTTTTGCTGATGATACTGCTATCTTGTACGAATCTGATTCCTGGGCAAGCTTAAAAGTGAAAGCAGAAACCGACTTTGTAAAAATAGATAGATGGTTCAGGTATAACAAACTCACCCTAAACTTAGATAAGACGAAGTACCTTCCTTTCACTTCCTACTCTAACAAATTACCTGATATGGGACCGCTATGTTTCGGAATAAACTCTGAAATTCCTGAAAAACAGTCCATCAAATAACTGGGCATTGAAATTGACCGACATCTCAGATGGGACATACAAATCCGAAATATAGTCAGAAAGTTGAGGGGCCTCTTATGCAAATTAAAATATTTGAAAGATTTTTTAGACATTAACCATCTTAAAGTTTTATATTATGCATTAGTGCAATCACAATTGTCTTACGGAATCATAGGATGGGGGGGAGTGAATGACTGTTATTTGGAAAAGTTGAATGTTATACTGAGACGGATACTTAAAATAATTTACGAAAGAGTCTAAACATATCAAAGTGACAGTCTATTCAAAGATGCCCAAGTATGCGATGTGAGACAGCTGTACTGCCTCAATTTGTTGCTTAATGTAAAAAAGAACAAAATCCCTAATGAAATGGTGGAACACAAGTATGACACCAGGAATAAAAAGGTTAGGCTTCCAAGATCGGAAAAAACAATAGGGCAACGGTGTTCAAATCACCTTGGACCACGTCTATATAATATGTTGCCAGAAGTCATCAGAGAAATAAATAGTTCAACCGTGTACAAAAAAAATAAAGAATTGGATCTTACTATCTGAGAGGAAGTCGTTCCACGATTTTGTTAATCAAATTCTAAGATTAAAATTATAACATAATTATTTACTTTTTCTACATTAATGCAAAAAGCAAAACTTTATTGAACTATATTCAGTGGAAAAAGAAGTTCTTTATTGCACTAGTGCAATAAAGTTTTTATTGCACTCATCTGACATTCTACTTCAACGTGCTGTCATCATGACAAACATAAACGTTTAAACCTACTACATATTTAGCATATATTCTGTGAGATTGGCAATAGGTTTCAAACAGTTACATATTTTACATTATTTTGTATTATTGTTAGCAGCAAGAGTTAAACAAACAATGCGTTCCCGAGAATAACTCCATAATCAAATCCGATCCGCTTTGTTCTAAACCGTCTACCTGCATAGAGCACACTGTCTGTACTATGACCACACCTAGTGATAACATACGCGCTCACGGCTACTATGATTTTGATTTTTATGATGCAATTGTGGTTATAGAAACATCAGTCAAAAATTAATTCTGACAACAGAATTGAAAGTTTCAAAATGAGTAATATTAATGGGAAAATAGATGATAGCGATGAAAAGTACTTCACTACGAAATATTCATATTGAAAATTGCACCAATTGTTCATTCACTTTCAACATTGAGGGTAAAAATAAAGTTTGAGTTAAATTGTTCGTAACGTATTAGTTCCTGTTTCAATGCAAATCGATATTAATAATAAAGTATTCAAGTTGCGCTTTTCATTTTCCTACACCTAGTGCCGCACCTCAATAAATCATTTTTTGCTTTTTGCATGAACGTAGAAAAAATGTTGTATACAACTCGTGCAAAAATTGTTTATTGCACTCGACGTGTTGTCCAACTCGGCCTAATGGCCTCGTCGGACAATTTCACGTCGAGTGCAATAAACATTCACTTTTTGCACTTGTTGCATAAATAACTATTATAAATGCAAAAATGAAATAAAAAATGATCTGTTTTATTTTTATTTATACATGTTTATTAGACTTTATATGTTAGTGTGTATTTATATTTGAAGATTTATGTATAATAATGTGCTTATTACCAGAAAATGTCCCTTCCCCAAACGTGACACCTACACGAATACTACAAATTATCCAAATATGACGATACCCTCGAACACGACAAACCCACTTCGTTACATAATATTTATTATCACTTTTACAATTTCATAAATTCAAATTTTAAGTCAGTCTCAATTAGGTGAAAGCATGTTTTTCCTAGTCACATACAAGCAATAGTGTTGTCACTAGAGCTTCGTGATATCTCTTCCGTTTATTTACTCTTTTATTCTATTATGCTATGTTGTTGACTTTGCTAAGTAAATAAACATTATTATTAAACAATGATGGTCCAAGTATAGATCCCTGTGGCACACCACATCTTAACGATAAATAATCGGAACTAGTACCATTGATGCAAATAGTTAGTATAATAATAATTATTGTTTGTTTTTTAATTTAATTTGACCGATTAAATTATCTAAATGTCGTGGCTGGACTGGGGTGAGTCCTGCACGATTCACTGTTGCGTTCCAATTAACAGTGCTGCTCCTAAGGTGGCGCATGGAGTTAGTAACAAGGCCTATCCAGAACACGTGGCTAATGACCATAGCAGTCGATGCCAAAACACCAAAGAAAAAAAATTATTATTGTTATTGTAAGCAGAATAAAGTTTTTAATTTTTTTTTTGAAAAAGTGATTTCTTAACGGCCACCGTCCGTTGAAAAATCTTAACGGGCCCAAGCTGTTAACATTAACTTTCCAATTATTGTCATCTGAATAACGTTAAATCAAAATAACAATATGGGATTACTGAAAATATAATAAAAACTAATTGAATGTCAACGTTTTTGTTATATCACAGAAAATACTGTTATCCTGGAGCATTAAACCAACTGGAAGAAATAATAAAATTTGAATAATCAACTGGAAAATTTCAAAACTTTTTCTCTCATGTTTATTTTTGTATGAACGGAGCGTGATGCATGAGCATTAATTAGTCAATTATCAATTTGTGCTAAAACAACCTCGCATCAATGGATTATTCATGGTGAAATCGAAAATGAGCTGGCCAAATAAAAGAAAGTAGATGAAATATAGCAAACTCTCATTTGCATACAACTCGCTGAATTCTAATCGACCATATATTTATAATTTACTGTAATTCAATGAATCCACAGTCGAAGGCACAAATGTGAATCAAACCATTATGAATTCGCTCTGTTTCTATAAGGTTTAAGCAGAAGTCCGGTTTATTTACAAACCATCTGTCATTATTTGTTGATGATCTTTATCCCCTTTTATCCCTTCCATCATGTAATTTCGTTTCACTTCGAACTTTTTGATAACAGGATGTGTTTGAAGCCTAGAACCGTTGTGTTCATATCAGTGTTTATACTAGGAATGCCAATTTCAAGCCAAAAAAATATATAAATTCTATTGATAGTCCAGGCAAATTAGTGCTTTAGCACCTAAAAATTGCTCGAAAGCTAGATATCGTTCAGATCCCTCTTCAGGTCCTGAATAACGGGTATATGAGTTTGCGACGGTTTCTAGATTGTGCTTCAGATTTGAGAGCCTAAAAACCGCGAAATTTCCCATTTTCTTCAGTTTTTTGCGTATAACTCGAAAAGTGCGCATCCTACAGAAAATGTTAAAATTTTATTTTCTGAAGAACTTCAAATTCCGCGTCGAATGGCGTCTAGAATATCGAAATTAATCTGACCGTTACTCCGCAATCGCCTGTTAAAGACGGGAAATTTTTCACTACTTCGCTAAAAAGTTGACAACCCTCAACTTCTAGCGCCTGTAGGTTGAAAATGACTACTCTGATTGAGAAATGTTATGGTAACAAAGTTGTAGGAAATTCAGTTTCAAATCAGATGTTTTTTTGGAATTTGGAATTCGCCTAATCCAGTGCTGAGATATGGATTTTCAACCAAAAAAGGTCGTAGAGCCAAATTTCTACTAAGGCAGCCCAAACTTCCTCTGAACTCAAAACATTTCTCTGTATAGCATTTTTTTGAGTAAAAGTAAATGTTATCAACTCAGTTTAAACTCAAAATCATTTTGTCAACATCTTATTACGTAGGTATAACTATAGTACTTACCTGATCAATCATTAATCAGGGACCAGACGATCACAGAACAACAACACAACAGGATAGAGAATATAAGAATGATAGCTGTTCATTATAGCAAAGCATTTATAACCAATTGAATGAGTCATTACAATTAAGAGAGTGTTAATTACATGGGTCATTGCACTAAAGAGAGGATTGTGACAGCCGTCATTTCTTGCCTGCATCCTTCTTCTTCTGGCTCCTAGTTTGTCTCAGTTGATCATGTAAGCAGAAGAATAGTTTTGTATTATTACTGATTATCACGGATTACTGTACCTACTAGAAATTATGAATTACAATAATTTACCAACTCCAAATCACATGTAGTTGGTTCGTCTTCTTTTAGTCGGTCCGGCTTGTTCGGGGGAGTCGTCATCGGAATCGAATTCTTGTTCTTTCTCCTCTTCTACGGCTGCTTCCTCTTCTGCCTCCAGATCGTATTAGTCTTCCGGCGCAATTTCGACAAAGTCCTTGATGATTTTTCAATAATATCCATCAAACTTAAAAATTATTTCTCTACAGGGCAATTCAAATTCGACGTCCACCATTGGGATCTCCTAAACTACAGGAGATACGTCGAAGCTTAAAATGGAGCAAAGTTGCGTATTCTGGTGCTTAACGAAATACTGTTTTGAAACTTGGAAAATTCCGAGTATTTCCGGAAATATCGGGAAAAAACTGAAAATTGGAATTTTCGTTTTTATTTTTTTCTATCGTTATTTGACAACATAGCTCAAAACCAAAAGTAAATTTTCATCGATACTTTATTTCAGCTACACGTTTTCATGTTCAGATTTACTATCCGACGTTTCGTCTTCTGGCATTCATCATCAACTTTTTTTTCTGTTATGTGCGCCATATTGTTTTTTTATACAGAAAAATAGTGATTCTCATTCTGATTTCATTTATGTATAATTTGTTATGATTTGCAGTTCTGAAACCATAGATATTAAAAAAAAAACAACTTGGTCACGACTCCATCGAAAAATTTTGTTCAATAAACACTAGTTGTCAGAACTCATTAAACATCATAAGTTTGCACAAATACTTCAGTCGAAATGTCCTCATTCTCAAATGAAGAAAAACGAGATATGTTGAAACTTTATTATAAATTTGATAGGAATAGTATGAAAACAACACAAATTTATTTTGAATTATATCCGGAAAGACAACAGCCGGATAGAACATTATTCGGAATTTTGGGCAAAAACTTGGCTTAGTACGGTGCGTTTCAAAAAACAAGACTGAAATCATGAGCTTGTAAAAAATGCACAAAAACAAGTGTTCGAAATTATGGCCTTCCTCTTGAATACATAACCGAGCTCGTCGTCTCAAATCAAGGACAGCCCTAACAATATCCCTTCTTCTGATAGACCTGAATTGCGTGATGATATTGTCTCTAAGTTCATCTACTGTGTCATATTCTTGCTCTCCATAGATTCTGTTCTTTAAAGTGCCCCACAAAAAAGTATCCAAAACTGTAAGGTCAGCTGACCTTGCCGGCCACCTCACCTCCAGAATTTCCTAACCACCTATAAGGAAGTCTTTGGTGTAAATATTCGCAAACTGCTCTTTTATTGTGTGGAGGAGCCCCGTCATGCTGAAACCTGCAGCTGTTATAATTAACAAGGGGAAACGTATCCATATATTCTTCGAATTCGTTTCTTAAGAACCGAAGATAGGTTTCTCTGTTCAAAGTATTAGAGAAGAAATGAGGTCCAAGTATTCGATCGTCATAAATTTCCGAACTTGTGGTCTGACTTCTCTGAAGTGTCGTAGATTATTTTCAATTCAAATGTGCTCATTATTTCTATTTAAAACACCACAGTTCGAAAAAATACTTTCGTCGGTCCAAATAATGTTTTTCAAGAAGTTTGTAGAGTCTACCCTATTCGAGAGCCAGCTACAAAATTCCATCCTTCTCTCAGGATCACCTGGATGTAATTTTTGTGAAATATGTATCTTATAACATTTCAAACCACTTTTTTTTAATTCCCTCCAAACGCTCGTCTGTGGCACATCCATTTCTGCCGAGACTTGATGTGTTGATTTGGAAGGATCTGCAATTATCTAAAAAAGTACCAAAAATAATTATACTTCTTCGAATATGGAATAAACAATTATTTTACCTCGGCTAATAAGTTACGTCTAATATTTTGTTCCATTCTGCTTCCATATTTCATTCTTGGTTTTTGAAACGCACCGTACTCAGCCAAGTGTTTGTCCAAAATTCCGAATAATGTTCAATCCGGCTGTTGCCTTTCCGGATTTAATTCAAAATAAATTTGTGTTGTTTTCGTATTATTCCTATCAAATTTATAATAAAGTTTCAACATATCTCGTTTCTCTTCATTTGAGAATGAGGACATTTCGACTGAAGTATTTGGCAAACTTATGATGTTTAATGAGTTCTGACAACTATTGTTTATTAAACAAAATTTTTCGATGGAGTCATGACCATCTCAGATGAAGTTTTTTTTTTTAATATCTGTGGTTTCAGAAGTGCCAAGCAAAACAAATTATACATCAATGAAATCAGAATGAGAATCACTATTTTTCTGTATAAAAAAAACAATATGGCGCCCATAACAGAAAAAAAAGTTAATGATGAATTCCAGAAGACGAAACGTCGGATAGTAAATCTGAACATGAAAACGTGTAGCTGAAAAAAAGTATTAATGAATATGTACTTTTGGTTTTGAGCTATGTTGTCAAATAACGATAGAAAAAAATAAAAACAAAAATTCCGATTTTCAGTTTTTTCCCGATATTTCCGGAAATACTCGGAATTTTCCAAGTTTCAAAACAGTATTTTGTTAAGCACCAGAATACGCAACTTTGCCCCAATTTAAGCTTCGACGTATCTCCTGTAGTTTAGGAGATCCCAATGGTGGGGGTCGAATTTGAATTGCCCTGTATAGCTTTCAATGATATGAATCTTCTGAGTTGCTGATATCTTATCTATATCATGTTTCACTCCATTGGGAGGATGACATGGACCAAACAAGCAACTGATTTTCGAAAAAAAATGGATTCGGAGATTTGATTTCGGTAATTTAGTAATGTTTTATTCTAGAAATTTATTCCTGCAATGAAATAATAGTATTATGTAATCCAAGTACAATAAATAAGTTTCTTCGTTAAGACCCCTTAGGACATTGTCCATAAATCTGTGGAAGGTGGAAGGGTAACTTTTAAGACCGAATGGCATGCGATCGAACTCCTATTGTCCACTATGCGTTGAGAAACTTGTCTTTGGAACATCGCTTTGGTCCATATCAATTCTATGACAAGTCGAGAGTTGTGAAATACTTTGCCCTTCTAAGCTTTTCCAAAATGTCCGTAATGTTTGGAATCAGTAATTGCAGCCCTTTCTTCCAATTTGCAGTATTCAAGAACAAGCCGAAGTTACTTTTTAGAAGTGTTTTTATGATGTGAAGTTCTTCTACATTGCAAGCAAAATCCTCTTCAATTAGAGATCCTTTTTTCTCTCTTCTTGAAGTTACTACTAATTTTCATGATTACTTTGGGGTACGACCTGGGAACACGCATCCGTAATGTTATACCTTCCTATTTTATCTTGATATAACTCGCTATTTCATCACTTGGCATCGCTTTCTCTTTGAACATTAGAAACCTTGGCATCGTCTCTGTCAAGCACTTATAGTAATCAAGTCTCTGACAGCCACAAGTATACTGCAACACAAGATTAGATACTGATAGGTTACTTGAAGTAGAGAAACAGTCGAAACTCCACTTCAATAAGACGATCTGTTCCTTTCCGATCATATTGTCACGCTTCTTATAATTATTGTTTCTCGCAGGAAACCTAAAACAAACACAATCAGATCAGGATCAACGAATTCTGTCGGGATTACACCGGTTTTATGATTCCAAACAACAAAAACTTCAATTTATATCTCCCATTGGAATTTTAATTAAAATTTGATGAACCACGTAGCTGTATCATCAGAAAATCACGATTTTAATTTCGCTGATTGAAAATCTCCCACATTACATGACAGCTCATTAAAAAAAGATTTACGGATTTGGATACACATAACGCTAGAGTGATTTATGATATAGGTATTGTTTTATGGGGATGAGTAGCCCTTTGGGCAGTCTATGGGGTTGATGGATGGGACTGGACTGTATCTTTTAAATAGAAGCAATGAAAAAACTAATTGACATGAATTAAATGAATTTTCATCCAGTATCGAGCACGTCAATTCAAAACATGTCAAATAATGAATAGAACTAATTTTTAATGAAAGCAAAGTGAAACAAAGTGAAAATTGACAACTATTACCAACTTTACTAACTATTAGTTGCTTTATAAAAGCTGAAAGAAAATTCACAAATGATGTTTCAAAAAGCCCAATAACGTTTCTAGAGCATACCTATACAGTGGCCGTCTAAAGTCCGTTCTACCCCTACTAATTTTTGAACCATCTGGTATATCGCAACGAAATTTAAAAGGCTCCAATGGGAGATAAAAACCTACTCTTTCATGAAAAAATCAAAGTCAAAAGTTTAAAAATGGTGGTTGAGCGCCATCTTCAATACGTTTTTTAAATAAAACACCCCATATATTATTTCATTTTCGAAATTTGCTCATAATTTTCAACAGTTTCCTTTAATACACTTTTCTCCTAAATTCAATTCTTTTCGAAATATTAACGTTTGAATGGTGAAATTTTGTTCATTTCAAACCCAACCAAAAACACTAAAGTTGCTTTCAATCAAGTTTGCATATAGTCTGTTGACCGCCTCAATCATTTCATGAAAATTGTGATCATGGCTCGTAGTTTAGACGATAAATTTGAAGCAGTTTTGATATTTGGAGAAGCTGGAAGAAATTACCATCTAGCTTTCTGTATGTTTAATGGTAGATTTCCCGAGAATCCTATTTCGAGGATATATTTGCGCAAACTTTTAAATAAGCTCCAAGCAACTGATACGCTGAAAGATGCTCCAAGATCAGGAAGACCGCCTCTTTCACAAGTAAAAAAGGTAGAAATTGTTGCTGAAATGGTAATCAATCCGACTCAGTCGACGTCTGCAGTTGCTGAATCCTGTGGAGTAAGTTCAAAAAGTGTCCAAAGAGTCCTAAAAAAAGGAAAGTTTCATCCCTATAAAATGAAAATCCTGCATGCTCTCACGGAGGATGATCCTGACCGGAGGGTTGAATTTTGTAAGTGGTTAACAAGAACAATTGAAGGAGAACGGGGCTTCCTAAAACGTGTATGTTTCTCAGACCAATGCACGTTTTTTCATAATGGAAGAGTCAACAAACAGAATGTACGATACTGGAGCGATACTAATCCGCATCTTTTCAGAGAGAAATTTTAGGCAATCGCGTTGTTGGGCCGATTTTAATCAGAGGCAATCTTACAGGATTTCTTTACAAAAATCTTTTAGAAACTGAAATTGAACCTCGAATAAGGCAAATTGTATTGAACAATCAGGAAGAGTTTGAAAATCGTGAAATCATATTTCAGCAGGATGGGGCACCTCCCCATTTCGATCGCATGGCTAGAGACTTCCTCGATACTAACTGGGCGATGAATATGTCGCAGGGGAATTACAGAGTGGCCACCAAGATCTCCAGATCTTACACCTCTAGATTTTTTCCTTTGGGGGTATCTGAAGTCAAAAATCTACGCCAATGAATGCCAAACAATAGAAGATTAGGAACGCATAATAATAGATACAAGTGAAGAAATAGATGAACAGACTGTCATCAACGTGAGAGAAGCTATTTATGATAGGGCACTTTATTGTCAAGATTTAGGAGGGAGCCACTCTGAACACTTTATAAAATAATTGTTGGGGTTAAATAAAAGAGTTATTCAGAAGTAAAATATAATTTTTTAGCCAACTAATTTGTTTTGATTGTGAATTTACAGAACACGTTCGTAGACTTCGAGATTTTCCGGTAAGCGGTGCTGTTCATCCTTAATAAACTCTCTTTACGCCTCTTATCACTCGAAATAATCAAGAGATTCAACTACAAATTAATAACAACGTGTAGTTAGCAAAATGTTTCACAGGAGGTGACCAGGAAGTGCCCATGCATACTTCATTTCATACCGGAATGTCACTTTTCAAACAATTGAATTTAGGAGTAAAGTGTATCAGAGAAAACTGTTGAGAATTATGAGCAAATTTCAAAAATGGAATAACATATGGGGTTGTTCTATTTAAAAAAAATATTGAAGATGGCGCTCAGCCGCCATTTTCAAACTTTTAGCTTTGATTTTTTATGAAAAAGTTGGTTTTTATCTCGTATTAAAGCCGTCCAAATTTAGTTGCGATATGAAGTGGTTCAAAAATTAGTAGGGGGGGATCCGTTCCCCCCCCCCCGTGCCCTTTAGACGGGCACTGTATAACAGCTATGAATGCATTATTGGAACATGTTATAAAAAATTTTGAAAAGTTTTATTATGCCAGTTACAGCTAATATCGACTAATGGTGTGAGTATTCTCAATTTATACCGGGTGTCCGCTGAAGGTGGCTCGCCCCTATAACTTTTTTGTTTTTGAAGATAATGGAATGAAATTTGGAAGATCCGCATAACCCTTTGAGCCCCAAATTAGGACAAAAATATATTTCATTATATTTTCCATTCATCCGCCGGGATAGCTCGAACGGAGAGCGCCGGTTCACCGATATCCGAAGCCAAGCAACGATAAGCGAGGCCAGGGTTTGGATGGGTGACAACGGACCTCCTTTCGATATTCTCCTCGGATCGTGCTAGGAATCGCACGTTAAAAGGTAAGACCTCGTTAATCCTTGGCTCGCACAAGTTTTGACTTTTGAGGGCTGCCGTTCGTAAGGAGACGACAGCTGGTTAACGGAAAAAACAATTTTAAACAATTTTAAAATGGATACAAAACGGAGTAGAAATAACTAGTAACTGTAATTAATACATTTTCAAAAAACAGAATTTCCAAATAATTGGTGGTTCCACGTCGATAGATAGATCTTTCTTCAACTACGTTATGTTATAAAACATTCGTAGCAAGTCAGTGAGTGAGTAAATACAGAAAATAATGTACACATCACAATTAAAATAATGTAAAAATAATATATTGCATGTAAACATTACACATAAGTAGACATTACGATGTACCAATTGTACTATACACATAGTGACAATAGTTAAAATTAAAAAGAAAGAACACACACACACACACGATATTATTTTAGTAGTCTTTCGAATGCTTATGAATTGATAATTGAAGTTAGTATAGATGAATATAGTATGATAATGCACAAATTCTTAGTGAAAAATATTTGTTGTTGTAGAGTATGAAGCAATCCTCTTTATCGTTTAGGCATATTACATTTCGAATATTGCAATCCACTTCTACGTGGTTAATTTTTTGCTGCATAACGCACAATGGCGTGAGGTACCATGTTGAGACATACGTGCAGCTGCAGCTGCATGTTGGGCCCAATAAAATTTTTGAATGGAAGGACAAATTCATCAGAGCCTCTTGCTAAATCGAGATAATGGCAATTCATCATGGCTGCTAAACTCATCTTCTTTTCTTCCTTCAACTTGCAAATTTTCGAGATTGTCAAACTGGGGAGGGATATTTTCTAAATTACATGTATTGGTAAATGAATAAATATTATTATTATTATTATTATATTTCTAGTACACTCTCATCATCTGAGATGTAATAAACACAACTGATAAAACAAGATCATTAGGGAGGTCGACTCCTTATTTTACCTCGCTTCTCCAAAAGCAAATTCAGTATTTATTGTGTAATTATTTAAAGAACATGTTTATAATGATATTTAGAACCAAAATATTTTATTAGCTTTTGGATTATTGATTTTGTTTCATGAGTTGTGTTGGTTACAGGTTGCTCGATAAATTTAAATCTTATTCAATATCTTAAGATCCTTTATTTTGAGAAAGGACCCCGCACTTTTCTTATGGAAAATGGCTTTCGGTTAAATTTCCTGAATTTTTGGTATGTTGTAGATTTCGACTTCCTCAGCAAAAGTGTCCATAGGCACAAAAAAATCGGCAGACTAGTTTTCGAGATACAGGGTGTCAAAAATGAAAAGTGAAGCTTTCTGCTCAGAATTTTTAACAACTCCGAGAATTGAGAAAACGCCCATTTATTCATGAAATAACATGCCTGAATGATGGTACAATGTCATCTGGATCTCGTATCCATTATATTTTCACGTTTCGTGCTCTACAACAGGGTGAACAAAGAAAAATCCAATTCGATTAATTTTAAACCAACCAGTGTAAGTAATTGAGCCTGGAAGAACTTCCTCAATCTCAATTTCTCAATCGAAGTTTACTGAATTTTTGTATATACAGTGTGTCCCACTTTGAGCAGCCACACCCTCATATTATTATTACGGGTTTATTTTGCACTAGAAAACCCTTTCTGTTTTAATACAATAACATCAGAAATTCTCTGTCATTGATATACACTTTCCACTCTGTACGCCACTGTATTCTTCTTCTTCTTCAGATTCCTCAAAATGACAACTTGATCGTTGTCATGTATAGCTTGTTCCGAATGTTAGTACTTACCTATGCTGTACTAGTTCGAGCGGACATGAATCGGCCTTAAGCTAATGACAGTTATCAGTTGTTCTATTTTGCGGTATGACAGCGTTATTTTCTGAACATACTTTTGGTTAGTCTATTGTTTTGTACTTAGAACACAAAACCGTAACATTCCTACTCTATCTCTATCTTGTGTCATTGAGGTACCTATTTCACATTCGAATACTTGACCTTTTGTTTGTTTGGTTCTGAGATTGAGAGGCTAGCGTTTTCGTCTTGGTTCAGTTGGCAACACTGAATCTTGAGGTGTTTTTTTCATAGCTCCTAGTAGCTCGAGGTAATTCCTGCACTGCTCCCACCGAACACTAACGAACAAGAAAGCGCCTTGTCAGATATTGACAGTTTTGACTTTGACGTCTGAGAGATACTCTCTTCTTCCTTATTTGATATTGATGAGTGACTAACCTACTTTGAAGATTTCCAATTAAAGTTTGATCATCGTTGATGGATCTTTGGAAAATTCATATCAGGAGAGTTTCTCATATTGTTTGCGATTTTTGACGCTTTATATTTTTGAGAAATCTCCATTCGCTTTGCGGATATTTGAGGTGAGAGGTCATTTCATCATTGTGTTAAACCACTGGAACGAGAAACTAGCTATCAGACAGCAAACAGACCATCAAAGCTGTTATCAGAACCCTCCCACTTAATAGAGGGTTCTCTGCTGCGGCTACCACTCTGTTACCACTCTGCTACTGCTCCTCTGCGACTACCACTTTGCTACTACTTTGCTACTGTTACCTCTTCGCCGCTGGTAGTGCTCCACTACGGTTTATTGCTACTACTCTGCTACCGTTTATTGGAGTTCCGCTAATGTAATTGTTCCACTGTTTCGTTGCTACACGACTGTCTTTCCACTATTCCACTACTGTGATTGTTCCTGCTCAACTGTGGTTGTCCCGCTGTATATCTGTTGTTCAGCATTCCTTCGCTATTCGTCCCAGCTGTACATGTACGTTGATTGATTGTGCCGTACCCACTGTGAACCTGTATACACCAAGGCACTGATGAACTACAACCACAATAATTGGTGAACTGGCATGCTTGAGAATATCTACTTGGTATCAGATAAGTGTAGAATGAGACTGCCCATAACTGTAAGCTATCATCGTGACGTCACAGGCATAGCCCTCACTGGAGGTTTCATATTGATATATTCAAACAATACCATACTCTCAATCACAGCATTCACTTGATCTTGGTGGTTGATATTTACATTAATTTCTTTTTTTTTTGTATGGTAAGCTGAACTGTGCACATACAGGGTGTGTAACGATCAATATATTTTATTAGTAAGGGACATGACTATTTCTTTTATTCTGGTCCAAGTTACCTAAGCGTAAGGGAAGACAAAACCTCTACATATTTATATATTATTATTATATCATTTACAGGTATCTATTGTTTAATATTTTAGTAATATAAGTGCAGTGGGTTGTCCCATTACATCAGGGTGGTTTCGGATTTTTCACTAGCGATAAATCCGTGGCGCTCTGGAAAATTAACCCCATATTTCAATCTTATCGAAATCAATTTTTATTGTCAAATTCACGCCTACTGAGCTGCTGGGTGTGTTAGAGGTGTGACACATCATTGCTCATTCACTGCTCTCCTTTCCTAAATTTCGCCCCTAACAAAATGGCGCCCTAACGTTTTTGAATTTTTTTGATTTTATAGATTCCGAATAAAATCAGGTAGAGGTATTTGTATTTCCTTCTGTTCCTTATATTGAATACTAATAGAAGTGCACTTGATAAGTATACACTGCTTACTGCTTATTTTGAATGCTTTTCATGTATTACTTATTATAGTTTATCTAGAATTGAAGCATAGCAGTTGGTGTACTTATAAAGGTGTTTTTCCTTCTCGGTATCTTGGATCGGGATAGAGAATAGTCATTTTGAGAGTTGCATTGTCTCATAATTTGATAACTGAAATTATTTTCTATCTTTCAGTATCGTTTAGAGTTGTTGTCAAGTGGTACAGTGTGAATTATTTGTTTTTTTTTTGTCTCAGTCGTCGCGACACTCACCGTCACCCAGCGTCGGTTATTGGAAAGTTGCTATTTCTGGTATATTTTGGTTTTGTTAGCACTTTCTTATAGTTTTAGAGTACCGACGCTTACGGACGCTAGGCGTCGTTTTTCTAAAAGTGCTTATTTCTGGTATATTTTGGTCTGCTTTGCACTTTTATAGAATTTTAACGCACCTACGCGCTCCGACGCTTACCGACGTCCGACGTCCGGCGTCGTTTGTCTAAAAGTGTCAATTTCTGGTATAATTTGGTTTTCTTGACACTTTTATAGCTTGCAAACGTCCGGCGTCGCTTTTCTAAGTGACTTATTTGTTGAAATTTTGTTTTATGGTCACTTTAATTTGTTTATTATATTTAAAGTATTTTATTATCTGGGTGATTTGAACTGTTTTCTTTGCATTTTTAAAAATGAGTTCTTCAAAAATTAAATTAGATGTCAATCGTCTTTCTAGAGATGAATTAGTTTATGAAATAATGGTTAGAGGTCTTGGTGATGGTACAGACTTAACAGTACTGATAGTAGAGTAGCTTTGCGGAAAGCGTTGTCCTTTGAAAAAACTTCACTTGCTATTAAAAATCCAGCATATCATTTTAAATTTATTGATGACTCTGCGGCTATTACTGTTAATATTGATTTGTTGAAAACTTTGATCGATGACTTTTCAGGTACAGAAAAAGATACAACTTATGTAGGTATATCTTCAAAAATAGCTTATGTTTTAGGTCGTGTGAATAGGTGTAGTCCTCAGAATGATGCTGAGAAGAAAATTAAATCTGATTATCGAGTACAATTGTTATTGTTGCTAGATAAGTTACAAGGAAAGGCTCGTAAAGGCCATAAAGATTCCACAGTAATTGATATTTCAATTTTGAAACAATCCTTGACAGCACCGAATGCACACAGCTCTGCGGTTTATTCTAGTGATTCTTCCAGTGAGGAAGAAGAACCTTTGAAAATTAGGCCAGTCCCAGTTCGTGATTGGGGTATGAAATTCACTGGAAGGCCTGGAATGATGTCGTTCTCTACTTTCGTTGAAAAAGTAGGAACAATGAGAAAGTCTAGAGGTATATCGAAATCAATATTGTTTCGGGATGCTGCAGATTTATTTGAAGGAGATGCTGCTACTTGGTATAACTTAGTGAAAACTTGGGCTTCTGATTGAGATTCTTTAGTTCAGTTGATGCGACAGCAATTTTTACCTGCCAATTTTGACAAAGACTTGTTTGAAGACATTAAGCGTAGGACACAAGGTCCTGATGAGTCTATTGGTTTGTATGTTGCTAGCATGAAGAGTTTGTTTAATAAAATGCAAACACCTATATCAGATGAAGTTCAACTTTCATTAATGATGGAACGGATTGATCCATATTATCATCCATTCTTAGCATTCAAGCAAGTTAATTCTATAACTGAGCTTATTGATGTTTGTCGTACTCTTGATGAGAAGCGGGATTTAGTGAAATCTTATGTTCCCCCACCATCAAGAAGCAAATCTTTGATTCCTGAGTTGGCTATGCTTCTAGTTCATCAAGGAGTGACTCCGTACCAGATTTGGCAGAATCTCATCTCTGGGTAGTTGTTTTAACTGTGGAAGTAATAGCCATACTTTCAGAGGATGTTTACCTGAAAGGAAAAAATTCTGCTTCAAGTGTGGAACTCCTAACGTTACACTTCGTGACTGTCAAAAATGTTTTCAAGAACATAGCAGATGGAACAATAGAAGTAGAAATAACAACAGACATGCTAACAACTCTTCTTCATCACAACAGGGAAACTCTACAGGGAGACCTTAAGTGGTCAGGAAGTTTCTCCCGAGTCAAATAATTTGACCTTTTCTGTATTAGATTCTAGGAAGCAAATAATTCTTGATTATGTACTCTCAAGTGTGTCTGGTGATGAACGACCATATCTTGATGTTTCTATTTTAGGGTGTCCTATTACTGGATTGTTGGATTCTCGAGCATCCAGAACAATTGTTGGCCAAGCTGGTTATGAGTTTCTGAGACAACGGGGTTTAAGTTTGTATAGTTCTGTCAATGAGTGTAGAGTGGCTAATGGTCAAATTTGTAGAAGTGTTGGTTATGTGACCACCCCTCTATGCCTAGTTGGCAAGATTTGTGTTATAGATATTTTGGTTATCCCCGAGTTGCCTCATAATCTTATTCTTGGTATTGATTTCTGGAGGTCCATGAATATTATTCCAGATTTGAGACAAAGAGTTTGGCATTTCTCCAAAGATTTTCCACAGTCAGTTGAGATGTGTGGTATAGAATGTGATGAAATGCTTTCTCTTTCTCAGCAAGAACAGCTCAGGCACTTGGTAGAGGAAAAGAAAGATTTGATGGGAACTTGCTTAGGTAGAACTAATTTGGTTGAACATAGTATTGAGCTACTTCCCAATACAAAACCAATTAAGCAACGCTATTACCAAGTTTCCCCTATTAAACAGCAAGTTATTGATGAAGAAATTCGAGACATGTTATCCAAGGATATCATTGAGCCTTGTAGAAGTCCATGGGCGTCCCTTGTGTGTATGGTCACAAAGAAAGATGGATCATATCGCTTTTGCGTTGATTATCGTAAATTAAACGCAGTTACAATTAAAGATGCTTATCCTTTGCCATATATTTCTTCAATTTTAGATAAACTTCGTGATGCGAAATATATGAGTTCATTGGACATTAAAAGTGCGTACTGGCAAGTCCCTATTGAGGAAGCTTCGAGAGACTATACAACTTTTACAGTCCCTGGGGGACTGTTTCGTTTTAAGGTTATGCCATTCGGGTTGAACAATGCTCCAGCTACCTGGGAACGTTTAATTGAGAAAGTACTAGGCCCAGATTTGTCCCCATCAGTCCTTGTATATTTAGATGACATAATCATTATTTCTCAGGATTTTGAAACTCATTTGAAAACTTTAAGTGAAGTGTTTGATGGGTTATATTCTGCAAAGTTAACAGTTAGTTTTAATAAATGTCATTTCTGCCGACCTGAGTTGAAATATTTAGACTTTATTGTGGATCATTTTGGTTTGCGTCCGGATGCTTCAAAAGTGGAAGCTATTTTAAATATCCGTTCCCCAACTACATCCAAGCAGGTGAGACAGTTCATTGGCACAGCATCATGGTATAGGAGGTTTGTCCCTCAGTTTTCCTCAATTGTATCACCTGTAACCAAGAAAAATGTTAAATTTTGCTGGACGGATGATTGTGAATCTTCATTTCGTTCATTTCGAGTGTTTGGTAAGCGCACCGATTCTTACGTGCCCTGATTTCAGTAGAACATTCTATGTTCAAACAGATTCTTCTGCATTTGGGGTCGGAGCGGTGTTGAGTCAGAACTTTGACGATGGTGAAAAGGTAATTGCGTATTTGTCTCGATCGCTGACTGCGCAGGAGAGAAAATACAGTGCTACGGAGCGAGAATGTCTAGCTGTCATATGGGCGGTAGAAAAACTCCGGCATTATCTGGAAGGATATCATTTTGTGATTATCACAGACTGCCATTCGTTGCAGTGGCTTCACAACTTGAAAGATCCTCAGGGCAGATTAGGTAAATGGAGTCTACGTTTACAACCATTCGACTATACGATTATTCATAGGAAAGGAGCAGATAATGTTGTTCCTGATTTTCTTTCTAGATCTGTTCCTGTTTCCGTGAAATCTGTTGATGTCGATAGGTTGGTTATTCAGGATTTTGAGAATTTTGATTATGCTGAAACTGCTGATCGATGGTATCAAAAGTTGTCAGCTGAAATAAAACAGAATCCTGCACGCTACCCTTGCTTCCGCATAAATGATGAAGGTCAAATTTTCAAGTTTGTTCGTCCACAATACCCTGAATTATCAAGTCCATCTGAACAATGGAGGTTAGTTGTTCCCAAAGAGAGACGTTTTGGAATCCTCCAAAGGTATCACGATGATCCAGTATCAGGTCACACAGGTATATATAAAACGGTTGCTCGTATTTCCAATAATTATTATTGGCCAAAATTGAAATCTGATGTGACGAAGTATATTCGACGTTGTAAAATTTGCTATTCTATTAAATCAGAGCGAAAAGCTCCATCTGGATACATGTTGAGTAAAACTCCCACTGTAGATAAACCATTCCTTCCTCTCAGTGCAGACCTTATGGGACCTCTGCCTAGAAGTTCAAAGGGTTTTGCATATATTTTAGCGGTCTGTGATGTTTTCAGTAAATTTGTCTTGCTCTTTCCATTGAGATCTGCTACTGCAAGTAGCATAGTTAAGATTATGGAGGAACAAGTTGTTCTTATGTTTGGTGCACCAAAGAAAATTATCGTTGATAATGGTGGGCAGTTTAGGAGTAATCTCTTTAAAAATCTTGCAAAGACTTACAATTTTGATATTGCATATACCGCCAACTATCACCCTCAGGCCAATCCTACTAAGAGAGTGAACCGAGTCATTATGACCATGCTCACGGCGTATGTTTCAGAAAATCAAAAATTGTGGGATACTTATCTCCCAAAAATTGCATATGCAATCCGGTCGTCTAAACATGAAACAACTGCTCTAACTCCTAATTTTGTGAATTTTGGACGTGAGGTCTCTCTTGATGGAAAGAATGAAATATATGTTCCTAGCGAGTCACCTTACCCTATTTGTTCTGCAGAGGACAAGAAAAATGCATTTCCTAGAATTTATAAAGATGTGCAAGCTCGAATACTGAAAGCACATACTAAGAGTAAACAACATTATGACCTTCGGCGACGTCCTGTAAAATTTTCAGTTGGACAGAAGATATGGAGGCGAAATTATGCAATTTCAAATGCAGTTAAAAACTTCACTGCCAAACTAGCTGCAAAATACCTTGGTCCTTTCATCATTACTAAATTAGTATCACCTTGGACATATGAATTAAAAGATGACAAGGGTAAGAAGTCTATCTGGCATGGAAAAGACTTGAAGGCTCATCCTCCGGATGAGAGTGACCCATCCTTATTCGACCACCCAGATTAAAATTAAATTCGGTAATTTTGGGGCCGAAGTTGGCTGTCCCTGGCGTATGCCTGAAGCAACTAGAACTTGGACTTAGTTCCCAACTAGTGAGATTTTGTACCCATAATATCTAGGAAAAATGATTGCGATTATAAAATCTCACGACAGCAACACTGCTGCATTTATAATTTTTGTTTGGTATGTTTTCCTATAATTTTGAGGCCATTCAAAAATTATTGTCCATAATACTAACATCATTGGATGTTATGTTCCAGTAAATTCGTTATGAATTTAATTTTGTATCATTTAAGATGTTCTTTGGTAGATTTTTTTTATTTTTCGTTCTGGTTTGGTAAGTTGACAATAGCGATTGTCCACAGACTAATGATTTGCGTTGTCGGTGATTGATTAAAAATTTTTATTATTTGCGTTGTTGATGTTGAATGCGAGCGCTGTCTCGGTGGTTCTGGATATACGTTGGATATCCCTAGCTTCGGCTTAAAGCTACTTGAACTAGGCTAGTTCCCAACTAGTGATTTTTTTTTCACGACAGAAAAACATCTGGTTGACAGTGTCATGCCACCCCGACACTTGGAGCCAAAAATATGTCCTTTTCTGAGGATTGGTATTATTTTAATCTGCTGTCAATTGTCCGGGTTAGTATTTGTGATTTCGGGATTTGTTTTCTTGCAGCATATTTCAGTACACGTGTATTTTGGTAACGAGCTTTGCATTGTTGCATATTTGAGCTGTTTTTGTAGCACTCGTACTGATGTCCTCCTTTGAGGGATTTGTTTGATTAAATAATGACCTTTCTGTAAAGACATATTTTTAATCATATTTCACTGGGTATTTGAATATGCTGGATTTTTATTTTTGTTGGAATGACCAACACCGGCTTATGTTATTGAGTATTGTAGAACCCAGATTGATAATATAAACATTTGACCACTTGACATCAATTTATTCAATCACTGATTGCTTTGAAGATATTGTATTTAATTATTATGATTTCAGTTGTTTAATTGTGTAGATATTATATGTTTTTGTGTTTTTCTCACAGTTGATAGTACCAGGTGGACATATCAACCAACCTTCGACTCTTCCTAACAAGTATTTATTGGATGAAGTCACCTTTTCTATCTTAATTACATTGAAATGTCAATCTTTTGTATGACATGCTCATTTTCATATGCGTAGTTGGTGATTATCACATTTATTATATGCGGAGTCGATATAGTGGTATTGTTCCACTGATGCTTCATCTTCTTTACATTCTTATAATGTTATTTGTTATCTACCAGTCTGATTTACACTTCCTTGAATTTCTTATTGTTGGTTAAATAATGTTATTGTTAGCTTCTTGGCTAATCGTCATTAAAGTTCTGGGAACTTTAATGCCTCTCCGAGTAGAGGGGGGATTTGTTACGGTTTTATTTTGCACTAGAAAACTCTTTCTGTTTTAATACAATAAAATCAGAAATTCTCTGTCATTGATATACACTTTCCACTCTGTACGCCACTGTATTCTTCTTCTTCTTCAGATTCCTCAAAATGACAACTTGATCGTTGTTATGTATAGCTTGTTCCGAATGTTAGTACTTACCTTTGCTGTACTAGTTCGAGCGGACATGAACCGGCCTTAAGCTAATGACAGTTATCAGTTGTTCTATTTTGCGGTATGACAGCGTTATTTTGTGAACATACTTTTGGTTAGTCTATTGTTTTGTACTTAGAACACAAAACCGTAACATTCCTACTCTATCTCTATCTTGTGTCATTGAGGTACCTATTTCACATTCGAATACTTGACCTTTTGTTTGTTTGGTTCTGAGATTGAGAGGCTGGCGTTTTCGTCTTGGTTCAGTTGGCAACACTGAATCTTGAGGTGTTTTTTTCATAGCTCCTAGTAGCTCGAGGTAATTCCTGCACTGCTCCCACCGAACACTAACGAACAAGAAAGCGCCTTGTCAGATATTGACAGTTTTGACTTTGACGTCTGAGAGATACTCTCTTCTTCCTTATTTGATATTGATGAGTGACTAACCTACTTTGAAGATTTCCAATTAAAGTTTGATCATCGTTGATGGATCTTTGGAAAATTCATATCAGGAGAGTTTCTCATATTGTTTGCGATTTTTGACGCTTTATATTTTTGAGAAATCTCCATTCGCTTTGCGGATATTTGAGGTGAGAGGTCATTTCATCATTGTGTTAAACCACTGGAACGAGAAACTAGCTATCAGACAGCAAACAGACCATCAAAGCTGTTATCAGAACCCTCCCACTTAATAGAGGGTTCTCTGCTGCGGCTACCACTCTGTTACCACTCTGCTACTGCTCCTCTGCGACTACCACTTTGCTACTACTTTGCTACTGTTACCTCTTCGCCGCTGGTAGTGCTCCACTACGGTTTATTGCTACTACTCTGCTACCGTTTATTGGAGTTCCGCTAATGTAATTGTTCCACTGTTTCGTTGCTACACGACTGTCTTTCCACTATTCCACTACTGTGATTGTTCCTGCTCAACTGTGGTTGTCCCGCTGTATATCTGTTGTTCAGCATTCCTTCGCTATTCGTCCCAGCTGTACATGTACGTTGATTGATTGTGCCGTACCCACTGTGCACCTGTATACACCAAGGCACTGATGAACTACAACCACAATAATTGGTGAACTGGCATGCTTGAGAATATCTACTTGGTATCAGATAAGTGTAGAATAAGACTGCCCATAACTGTAAGCTATCATCGTGACGTCACAGGCATAGCCCTCACTGGAGGTTTCATATTGATATATATTCAAATAATACCATACTCTCAATCACAGCATTCACTTGATCTTGGTGGTTGATATTTACATTAATTTCATTTTCTTTTGTATGGTAAGCTGAACTGTGCACATACAGGGTGTGTAACGATCAATATATTTTATTAGTAAGGGACATGACTATTTCTTTTATTCTGGTCCAAGTTACCTAAGCGTAAGGGAAGACAAAACCTCTACATATTTATATATTATTATTATACCATTTACAGGTATCTATTGTTTAATATTCTAGTAATATTAGTGCAGTGGGTTGTCCCATTCCATCAGGGTGGTTTCGGATTTTTCACTAGCGATAAATCCGTGGCGCTCCCGAAAATTAACCCCATATTTCAATCTTATCGAAATCAATTTTTATTGTCGAATCCACGCCTACTGAGCTGCTGGGTATGTTAGAGGCGTGACACATCATTGCACATTCACTGCTCTCCTTTCCTAAATTTCGCCCCTAACACATGAAATAATTTGAAATATTCTTTGACTCAAGTTGTAGTACTCGGAAATACCTACCTTTATGTTTACGGAACCTTTGTATATCCATTTTCCACGGTTAACTACGACCAAATGAAAAGTGAAAAATTGGAAAGAACATACTAGGCATTTTTTATCGCAAAAATAACACCAGATTCTGTTTCAGAACACCTTAAAACCCCCAAATCTCAATGCTTGAATCATTTGAATATACAGGGTATCATCTGTAGCTGGTAGCATTATCAACTCTAATCCATAAATAATGCTTGGAAAATTTCCAAAATGTCTTCTCTTGTCACAGAATTCCCAAAAATATTTAATTAATACTTTGAAAAATAGCCAAATATCACTTTTCCAAGGCTAACTCTGATCAGAATGAATGATACCCTGTATATTCAAATGATTCAAGCATTGAGATTTGGGGGTTTTAAGATGTTCTGAAACAGAATCTGGTGTTATTTCTGCGATAAAAAAATGCCTAGTATGTTTTTTCCAATTTTTCACTTTTCATTTGGTCGTAGTTAGCCGTGGAAAATGGATATACAAAGATTACGTAAACATTAAGGTAGGTATTTCCGAGTACTACAACTTGAGTCAAAGAAAATTTTGAATTATTTCATGCTCAACGAAATATGAGGGTGTGGCTGCTCAAAGTGGGACACACTGTATATACAGGGTGCAATACCTTATATACATTGTAAATGAAATGTGTTTTATTTTAAAGCCCTGTTTCCGAAGGAACTAGAGAAAATTGAAATGTACCAGAAGCAATAACCCTCTCATGCTTGGGACTAATATGGAATATGCACGTGATTCAAATTTACTTGATTTTTTCACCTCATATACTTTATTGTCTTGAAATTACACCTAAACCATTAGTTTATCATTCAGTTTGTATTTAACTCAATAAAACTACAATCAAAAAGTGCATAATAAGCGCGCGGAATTTAAATTTGCGAAACGCATCACCATTGGTTGAAACGAAGAATGACGTCACATGGCACGTTATGAAATTTATCTGTGTTGATATTCATACTGTGCTAGTCGTCTTTCATAGAAAATTTGTTTTTATTTATATATTTGTAGTGTTATCCATTACACAGTGCGATGTTGGTCTAGTGACAATTGTAAATGATCAAGAGCAATGACTGAAAGTGGTTTTGTCAAAGCACAATCGGACAATACCTGAACTGATAAGTAGTAATAGTTTATCAACTGATAGTTTTCCTTTTGTAATTTAGGTGAGGCAGGTATATACAAAACATTTATGCATACAAAACTTACTTCTGATCAATTCACTTCATTTTAACTATCGAAATACAATGTACTCTCACATTGAAATGATCTTCACAACAATGTAAATGTGATATTGGAGATACTTCCCCTCTTCTCATAACCTTACACCATTGTTTAAGTATTTTCGCATCTCTTGGAACAGAAAAAAATACTTTACTTGGTGTACTTATTATTGTGTTTTGGCATTCCGGTACTAGACAATACCTATGAAATGGTTTTTTAGCATTTTCCATTATCGTAGTAGCGATTGAAATTGCAAATCCCTAACCTAATTATTAACTGTCAATAGTGTCAATGGCCATAACTATAGAAAGGCTTGTTCATTAAAGACTGCTCTGGTTGATCAAGTTCACTTTCACATATGTTCATGTCTCTCTAACACTTGTACTGCATTTGTCATACTCTTTTATAAAATAAAATATCAACTTCAAGCAAATAGAGCAATCAGAGTACGTCTCAACGAACGACACTAAAGAAGAACAACACTGATCGTGCCATGTGACGTCATCCACAGCGCGCAAAAATGGAGGCGTTCAAATAGGTCAAATTCAATCGGTATTTTATATATTGTTTTAAAAATTAGTAGAAAATTTATTAAACAAATAAGAAAAATTTATGCATATTCCCTATTCTACAGTATTTGAAGGATATTTCAATTCAGATGGAGAAATATTTTACATGATTTCTGTGAAATGTGCGGTTTCTACAAAATTGGGATATTTGGTACACAATGAACAAATGAATGGTGAAGGTATTATACCTCCCAAAATTCTACAAGTCCAGGAAAAGAAATATTGACATTTTGTGGTCATTTCTTGCACTGACATGGAAAAAAAATCATTAGTGGTGTCACGCTATTCTGAGAGTAACAGATTCAATAGCTTGCTCTGCAGTTTTCAGTTTGAATTTCTTGAGCGACAAGTTTTTTAATCTGTTAGTCAACGAATAACGTGCACCCCTAAAGAAATATAATTTTTTCGTTTTCAGTGCAATTCAATAAAACCTTGTCTTCAGAAAGTTTCTTTAATTATGTTTATTAATATTTTTTATGTGAAATATATTCAAATACATTCCAAAATTAGTTAATTGAATAAACGTAAAAA
Organism: Chrysolina oricalcia; assembly: GCA_944452925.2. Taxonomy (NCBI): domain Eukaryota; kingdom Metazoa; phylum Arthropoda; class Insecta; order Coleoptera; family Chrysomelidae; genus Chrysolina; species Chrysolina oricalcia. Next base: position 52,063,494 of record OX101822.2, read on the forward strand.
AAAGAAATATTTACTATCGCGGATCTTCTTGTAGAATTTTGTTGATTGTATGCCAAATATCCCACTCCTAAGTTTTCGTCGGGTTGATTGGAAAATATCCCGTTTTTGTATAAACTCCACATTTTACAGAAATCATAAAAAATATCTCTCCATCTGAATTGAAATAGCTCTCAAATACTGTAGAATCAGTTCCAACCTTGAGTTTCCCCTCTATATACCCTGTATATAAAAAAAATTTCAGTGAACTTCGATCGCGATTGAGGAAGTTCATCCAGGCTCAATTGAATCTTTAATTCTCATGAACGAACTTACACTGGTTGGTTTAAAATTAATCGAATTGGATTTTTCTTTGTTCACCCTGTTGTAGAGCACGAAACATAAAAATATAATGCATACGAGATCTAGATGACATTTTACCATCATTCTGGCATGTTATTCCATGAATAAATGGGCGTTTTGTCAATTCTCGGAGTTGTTAAAAATTCTGAGCAGAAAGCTTCACTTTTCATCTTTGACACCCAGTATCTCGAAAACTAGTCTGCCGATTTTTTGAGCCTGTGGACACTTGCGCCAAGGAAGTCGAAATCTACAACATACCAAAAATACAGGGAATTTAACCGAAAGCCATTTTCTTTCCATAAGGAAAGTGCGGGGTCCTTTTTAATTTAATCTTTTGAAGGTTTTCAACGAAGTTTGTTTGAACCCTAATAATGTGCAGTATCAAATTAATCGTAATCGACTGCTCTTTTTTTCTCAACCCAACTTGCTACTAGGGTGCCATTTGAAAAAAAAATGGAACAGATATTTTAAAATGAAATGTGTTGATCAAAAACAGTAAAGTCGTAAATTATTTTAAAAATTTTAGGACTGAAATTAATGATTTGAAGATATCCATAGCTCTCTAGAATAAAGAATGAATTTCAAAACAAAAATTAAACTCGAATACAAAATGTGACAAGTACCACATGGTAGTATTCTGTATGTAATAAGGAGACAAGAGACAGTATTATTGAAATATCTCATAAACATTCCATATGACTTCGATAGCTGTATTTCGCAATAAATTGTATCCTCACTCCACTGAAACATGCATTCAGTGTCACTCCTTGGCAAATTGCCATCTTACCCAACACAATTCCTCATTCCGCCTTTCGGAGCAGTCAAAATATTCAAGCGACACCCGCTACAAGCCGAATCGACCGTGCAAATTAGCCTTATAGCTGTTTCGACCCCACTAGTGGTCGATTTGAACTTCAAAGGAAAACAGATTGCATTTCATCGATCATCTTGAACGTGGGTCGTGGTGAGGACCGACACAGTCAGCGGAAACTTGCAAAGAAAAATGGGTGGTGTTATTATGGAGTGCTCATGAAGCTTGCTTTTATGGGGGGGTTGATCGATTTATGATTTATTACGTGCATTAAAATAGGGTCATGCATACAGCTGCCGATTTACAACGGGCTTGGTCAATTGATACATCTTGTAATGAGAAAATATTGTAAAAAAATTAACGAAAAAACATGTAGGGCGCGCGTAAAGTGTGGAAACATAAAGATATATGTGACACCCCGTAAGATACAGTAACAAAAGTTTAATTATATATTGTTAAGAAAAATGGTTGTATGAGGGAATTTATAGTTATTATTGTTGTTATTGCACAGAAAAAAGACCTTAACTCTTTATAGGAACACAGTCACTGCATAGAATGTAAAACGTCCAAGAAAATCCATCCAGAAAGCATCAAAATCCGGTTTCCGAATCATGCAGTATTATTCTGTTTCATCCTTAGTAGAGTCTCAAAAATCTTCAGCTACAAGCCAAAGAACCCCGCACACCTTATATGGGAAAATGGCTCTCCGTCAAATTTCTTGAATTTTTGATATGTTTTAGAATTGATCATTCTGATGGAATGTTTCAATGGGCGCAACACGATCCTATGACTAGTTTTCGAAATAAAGTGTGTTGAATATGAAAAATATTCACTTTTCATCACTCCGTATCTCCCTAGTTATGATTTAGTTCTAATTTATCTTTTGTGTTATTTTCATCACATCGTTTTATGATAAATCCATAAGAAATTCATTTCCAAATATTTTCTTAGTTCAGGACGATTTCACTTGATAATAATGCTATTTTGAGACTTTCATTATTATGTTGTTTTATAAAGAGAAAATGCTAAAAAAGGTAGAATTATCACATAATATCATAAATGAATTTCATCTATCATCACACTTGATACAATTTATAAAAGGTGAATCACGAATATGGAAAAATAACGAATTTTGGTTTTTGGGACACCTTGTAGTAATAAACCCACCTAAAATGACAAAGAATGTTAAATGATGTGTTTCATAGTATACAGAGTCGAATGATGTTCATTTAAAAAATTAGTTATACTTTAATGAATAAAAACCTTGATTTTTTTCATCACCCTATAGCTCATAAGGAAGTCCGAAAAGATAGAGATATTTTTTTATGGTAGAACTTGATATACTTTCATTTTTATCGTAGAAGATTTTCAACGGAATCTTATGACGGGTTTTTCGTAATACAAGATGAAAAACGTATGGAAAAATCTAAGTTCTGTACATTTCCCCATTGCTATATTTTCACTGCAGTTTTCGGCAGGTTTGCTATAATTCTTCCTCATCAGGCCTCTTTTATTTGTTCGCCTTGTATATGAAAAACCTGTTATAGGATTCCACTGAAAATTTTGTATGATTTGAATGAAAGTACTTCAAGTTCTCCCATGAAAAAATATCTCTACCTATTCGGACCACCTTATGAGCTACAGGGTGATGAAAAAAAACCCAGGTTTTTATTCATTTAAATATATCAAAATTTTCAAATTGACATCATTCGATACTGTATACGACGAAACACATCATTTAACATTCTTCACGAGAATTTTGTCATTTTAGGTGGGTTTTTTTACTACAAGGTGTCCCAAAAACCAAAATTCGTTATTTTTCCATATTCGTGAATCACTTTGTATGAATTGTGTCAACTGTGATAATAGATGAAATTAATTTATAATATTATGTGATAATTCCACCTTTTTTCGCATTTTCTCTTTATGGAACAACAGAATTATGAATGTCTCAGAATAGCATTATTATCAAGTGAAATCGCCCTGTATTACGAAAAGATTGGGAAATGAATTTCTCATGAATTCGTCATACAAGGATGTGATGATAGTACCACAAAATATTAATCCGAACTATATCATAAATTTGGAGATACGGAGTGATAAAAAGTGAATTTTTCTCATACATATTCAACACCCTGTATCTCGAAAACTAGTCATAGGATGGTGTTGCGTCCATGGAAACTCTTTTTAAAAAATTACACGGAGAGCCATTTTCCCATATAAGATGTGCGGGGTCCTTTAATTGAAAAAATAATCCAGATATATTCCTGTCAACAGACAATACATAATAGAACAATTTTGAGTTAGAGTTAAAAAAATAACATTACCTCAAATTTTATGAATAAAAATTAATACCAGGGAGTTTAAATTGGGCATGATCTTGGAAAGAAACATAAAAGTACTAAAAAGTTTGTGAAAGAGAAAAAGGTTAGCAAGTTTTTAGTGCAAATAAGTAGTAAATAAGTTTGTAAATATTCAGTGGCAGAGAAAAGACAACCCAAAGTTGTCGGACCTACCCTTGCACTGATGAGAGGCATCAACCTCGAAACATGTCTGCAGGTGGTCCTCCCCAGCCAAATTAAGGATAATCTTTTGTTTGTCTACAATAAGCATTTGCAATTGAGTCTTCTTTGAAGAACGTTGCACAAATATCTGTCAGATGTAGTTCAATATCCGTCGTGGCATAAGCCAGGGAAGTAGTGTTCTCTCAGATTTTTGCCTCATATTTTCCACTTAGTGGAAATATTTGGAAAGAAGGGTACTTCACTTTGTCGCCTTTATTCTTATCATTTAATTGGACCCAATGTTGCACCTCAAGTATGGAACAGTCTCTATATATTACTAAATTATCACGCGTAAACACATCATGAGATATTTTGAAACAACTATGTCAAAGTATACTGAGTAGTATGATAAAGCTGATGTATTGCCTTGGTTAACTCACCAACATGATTACGAAATATTTGCTTCACATACATATTCGCTAATCAGTATTGAACAGTTTACAAGGATAATTAGGTTTATTTTCTGGAAACATGTTCCTTTGAACGACTGAAACGCTCAACTAACTCAATTATATCCTCAAAAAAACTGCTGTATGAAACCTGTCGTATTCATTAAGTGGCACTTATTGCTGAATTTGACTAATTTTGTCGAATGAGTGTATTGTTTCGAACAAAAAAAGTTGGATTACTTCTTTGTTCCTCATCAAGAGGAAGGATAATTTATTTTCAGGGGTAATATAATAAGTGGCATGATTATTACCGATAATTTTTTGGAATATTAATGAATTGCAATCCCAAAGCTGAAAATACAACGTGTCCGCAGGACGAGTTGTATTTTCTTGCATTGGGATTGCCAATGCATTGATATTCCAAAAAATTATAGGTTATTAATCATACCACGAATTATATTTAGGACGACAATATATCGATTTGAAAATTGTTGAATTGCCTGGTAATTGATTCTTTATTTCTCCCTACATAACTTGGAGGAGGCAGGGAAACCAGAACACCATGCGACGTAACACTTACAACATTCGAACTACACAACATCGTAGAACCTACCGTAAGGCAGGTACGATCTGGTTCGGCCCTTCCGTGTCGATCCCCACCCCACAGTCTTTCACTCCCTCCCTACCACTACCCTGTGGCCAAGTGATAGTTTTAAGATTTGTGCCAACGTTTATATAGTATATCTACATATTTATTTATTTATTTATTTATATATTCGTTATATGTTGTACAGTGCCTTATACATTTTTATATTATTTAATTAATAAATATTTTTTGAATATTTTGAATTTGATTCTTTATTTCTGGCCGTATTCAACGGAATACTCTTTTCCACTGCTTCATCTATGATACCAATAGCAATTTGTCCCCAACGATCGCTCATATTGATTAAGAAATATAACTAGTCAAAACACACAGATTTGACGTTTATAATTTAAATCATTATTTTCACTTGACAGCTAGTAAAACAAAAACTAAGCAGGTTTATCACCGTGAATATACAGCGACAAGCTATATTTTCACTGTAATTCCGATTCTATTGGCTGAATTTCAAAATTTGAAATAGACTGATTGGTTGTTAAGCAAGGAGATATATTGGCAATAAAATGAATTTACATTACAAATACCTGTTTTAAATAGCGCCAAAGTTATATAAGTTCGGTTGAAACATATGAAAAGTTGAAACTCTGCAAATAATTTTTTTTTTTTCTTTGGTGTGTTGGCATCGACTGCTATGGTCAGCCTCGTGTTCTGGATAGGCCTTGTTACTAACTCCATGCGCCACCTTAGGAGCAGCACTATTAATTGGAACGCAACAGTTAATCGTGCAGGACTCACCCCAGTCCAGCCACGAGATTTGAATAATTTAATCGGTCAAATTAAATTAAAAAATCCCGGCCGCAACTGGTGCTCGAACTCCGATAAAATATTTATTACACACCAAACAATTTACAAATACAAAATTTATTATTGGACACTATTTATTGATATTATTTTATTTAATCAAGTTCTGTAGCAAATACTGTTGAATGATGATTAACAAATCGTTGTTAAAAGTAAAGAGAAATACTCTTGATTATGTTATTTTTGCTGTCATGGACAAATTCATGTTTTTTGTATTCTGATTGCCATCGTGTTTTATTGGTAGTCAACCAATAGCTATGTATTAAGTACCCGTACAATACAGGGTGTAACCTAAGTACGTTGAAATATTCAAGTGACGTTTTTCTAAGACGAATTTAAGAAAAAAGTCTATACAAACTTTTGTCTGGAAATGCTTCGTTTCGGAGATTCAGAAAGCCGTATGCATAGTCAATTCCAGCGACTCGCCGGAGTTTCGCCGCTTCCTACACAAGAACTATAATGCACAGCCGAGCTCCAAAAAGTGGTACATCGCTAGAGTTTCGCTAAAGTTTAACTTATCGCGTAGTTTTGTCACTTTTTTTGAGCTCGACTGTGCATTATAATCCTTGTGTAGCCGACGGCGAAACTCTGGCGAGTCGCTGGCGATTGACTATGCATACGGCTGAGAGTGTTTTTTTTGTTTGTTTTTTAAAAATAACTTTTGCAAAAAATAAGTTATTTGCACAAAATTTGGTACCCTGGGTTTTTCGGACGAAATCATAATTTCGTATTGACTTTCATGTAACATCTAGAGGGCATTACTTACTTCAAATTGCCCTAACATTTTGGTACTTTTCATGAAAAAACCTAATTTCTACACCTTCTCCAAGTAAAAAAGGTACACTGCCTCAACAATGCTGGGGGTGATCGTTTTCTAGATATTTACAATTTTCTATATCGATGCATGTTACATAGCTCTTAGGGCGCTAAGTCAAGTTGCTGAGAACATTACAAAACAAGTATTTGGTAGATCTCGTCAAAATAAACTACTTTTTTCCTTTAAAATGTTTATCTAAAAATGATTCGTTTTCGTGATACAGATTGCTGAAATTTTCCAAAACATGGTTGGTTTTGTCATAAGTTTTTTGCAATTTTAGTTATTTTCATCAAACTTTATACGCAGTATACCTGGACAGACTCCTTCTAAACCAAGCAATATCAAACTGCTTAATCAGTAAAGACAAATTTGATTTCAATAATTTTTGTCACTCTCCGCTTGCAAATTAAGTTAATTAAATCGAGTAGACTATGAACGTTCGTTTATCAAAATAGAAGTTCGCTGTCATATTTTTGATTATTCATTGACAAATTCAGAGTTCGGAGTTTATAAAGTGATTTTTCGGTACAATGCCCGACTTTACGAATGATGAAATGGCTAATATGGTTTTTGCATACGGCTTGGCTGACGGAAATCCAACCGAGGGACGCTTCTATCAGGAAAGGTATCCCAACGCGCGACATTTGAGAATTTTTTCTGACGACTTTCCGAATCTGGAAGCTTTGAAAGAAATTCTGCAGTAGGACGGCCACGGACTACAAGAACTGTGGAATTGGACGAGGCGGTTCTCGAAGAAATTAGTGAACATCCAGAGACAAGTACAAGAAAAATTAGTCAAACTTTGAATGTGAGTCACATGACCGTTTACAGGATTTAAAGGCACAGCAATTATATCCTTACCAAATTCAGCGTGTCCCGGCACTAACGCTACGTGATTTCCAATCACGTATCGAATTTGCTTGCTCAATGGCTTCAAAGAAAAGTCGAACAACATCCCCAGATTTTATCGAAAATCCTCTTCAGAAATGGTATCATGAACTTCCATAAGAACCACATCTGGTCGGAAGATAACCAACATGCGATAACGCAAACTCATTTCCAAGACAGATTCTCTTTTAAAGTATGGGTAGGTATAATTTAGAAACATTTTTTAAATAATAGTACTCAGGAAAACCTACCTTTATGTTGATAAAACATTCGTATATACATTTTCCGCGGCTAACTTTGACCAATTGAAAAGTGAAAAAGTGGGGAAAATATATTAGGGACTTTTTCATCACAAAATTACCATCAAATTCTCTTTCAGAGTACCCTTAAACCTTCAGAACTGCTGAATGCTTAAATCAATTGATTATACAGGGTGTCATTTGTTGCTGGCAATATGATTAACTCTTTTAAATCAGTAATATTTGCCTAATTCTCAAAATTTCTTCACTTTTCACAGAATTTACAAATATGTTTAAATAATATACTGCGAAAAATAACCAAATACTATTTTTCCACGGCAAACTGTGACCACTTGAATAGTGAAAAATTGGAAAAAATATTTTTAGGATCTCTTATTAGTCATTTGCAAATACCAATATCAAAAATCGATGTGAATATGCAGCTGCGGGAAAGGAATAAATTGATAAGTGTAGTAATTTTCAAAAAAAAAGTCAATTTAGGATTCGAACTTTTGCCATATACAGATGACACCCTATGTATTTCTCTGGAATTGAGATCTGGGGGTTGCAGAGTGTTCTATTCCAGAATCAGTTATAAAAGAATCCATTTATTGTTTTTCTCAACTTTTCAATTTTCAGTTGGTCATAGTTAGCCATGAAAAAGTGATTCTTGGTTACTTTCTACAGTTATAATGGAACATTTTTGGCACTTTGTGACAAAGACATTTTAAAATCAACCGAGTATTATGAATGAATAAGAGTTAGTGATATTGCCAGCTGCATACGACACTCTGTATATTTCAATGATTCAGCAATGAATTCTGGGGTTCTGGGACATTCCAAAATCAGGATTTGAGGTTAATCCTTCAATAATAGATCCTTAATATATTTTTTCCAATTTTTCACCATTTAAGTGATCACAGTTTGCCATAGAAAAGTAATATTTGGTTCTCGCGCAGTATTAATTGAATATTTTTGTAAATTTTCTAAAAAGTTAAGAAATTTTGAAAATTAGCATATATTACTGATGAAAAAGAGATTATCACATTACCAGCTACAAATGACACCATGATCAATTGATTCAAGCATTGGGTTGTAGCGGTTTAAGGGTACTCTGAACCCAAATTTGATGTTCATTTTGTGATGAAAAAATCCCTTATGTTTTCCCCACTGTTTCACTTTTCAATTGGTCATAGTTAGCCGTGGAAAATGGATATACGAATGTTTCATAAACATGAAGGTATAGGTATTCCTGATTACTATACGTTCTGTTTTATGAACAAGAAGGCACTAAATCGCACCTTTGAGTTCATATTTAGTTATATTTTTATTTTTATTATATATTTATTGTTCAATAGCTGATGTTTTAAATGAAATATGAAAAAATCATTTTTCAAATTGGGACACACTGTATATAAGATTCACCACCAAAAATGTCACAACTTATCAAATGACAACTTGAAATACGTTGTTGGCTCTTGGTCTATAATGAATGGTATTAGTCAAAAAAGTAATTTTCATTCGACAACTCAAAAAGGTAGCACTACGAGGATATATTGAAAAATTCTTATCCTACTATAGAACCAAACAAAATTTCAATGTCAAAATATTTTATTACTCAACATATTCTCCTCTTAATTGGATACATTTATAACAGCGAACCTGCAACGTCTCTAGACCTTTCAAACTTTCAAACGTCTGTAGACCTTTCTTCTTGCTCTGCAAACCAGACCTCCACAGCTTTTATTACCTCCTCGTTGGAAGAAAATTTACCACCTTTTAAACATTTTTTCAGTTGAGGAAATAGATGATAGTCGGACGGTGCCAAATCTGGTGAATAAGGGGGGTGTTATAGTAATTCAAACCCTAAATCACGAACTTTTTGCAAGGCAACATGAGATTTGTGTGCAGGGGCGTTGTCCTGCAAAAACAAAACACCTTTGGATAGCTTTCCGCGTCTTTTCTCTTCAATTTTTTCCCGTAGAGTGGTCAGTAATATCGGATAGTAATCTCCAGTTATTGTTCTACCCTTATCCAAAAAAATCAATCATGATTACTCCATGGCAATCCCAAAAAACTGAAGCAACAACTTTTCCAGCAGATTTTTGGACACGAAACTTCTTAGGTCTTGGAGAACCGGAGTGTCGACATTCCATCGATTGTTGCTTTGTTTCTGGATCGTAGAAATGTACTTAAGTCTCATCCATAGTAACAATTCGGTTTAAGAAGTCTACATCGGTTTCAAATCAAGCACAGATCGAACGCGATGCTACTACCCTTACACGCTTTTGGTCAACATTAAAACATTTGGGAATCCATTTTGCATGTTTTTCATGTCCAAATTGACGTGAAGTATATGATGAACGCGTTCGTATGAAATATTCAGTGCTTCAGATATCCGTTTTAGCCCAACTCGACGGTCTGTTAAAATCATGTCATGAACTGCATCGATATTTTCGGGGACTGACACAGAAACTGGCCTTCCCGATCGGTTATCATCATACTAGAGAAACTTGAACATTGTGATAAATTTAAATGTAAGTGTCAAGAAGGAATAAAAAAAATTGAATACACAAAATATCTTGGAATATATATAAACAAAAATCTGAAATGGAATACTCACAAATCAATACTAACCAAAAAATTTAGACAGACACTATGTAAATTTCGATTACTCAAAAACATAGTTAGTCGAAAACTTTTGATTATGTTTTATTATTCTTTGTTTGAATCCATTATGTCATACGGAGTGATTGCATGGGGAGGGACTTACACAAATACTCTGAAATCGGTAACTAGTCTTCAAAAATATGTTCAAAAAAGTATGTTCAATAAACCATTTGATTTCCCGTCGAAATTGTTGTTTCACCAGTACAAAATTCTAACTATAAGAGAACTGTTTTATAAAAAATCCTGTACTTTCCTCAAAAATCATAGTTCAATATTAACAACATCAACCCATTACCATAATACTAGATCAAAATCTAACAAAAATCTCCAGTCACAAACATTTTCACACACTATATTACAACAACATGCCATAAATATAGGATGCAGAAAATTGAATTTGGTTCCAGTGAGCATAAAGAAACTGTGTAAAAAAACTTTCGCCAAACGTATAAAAGATTGGATTCTTGAGAATATTGAAAATCTAGAAAAACATGTAGCTTTTAAATGAATTGTGATATTTTACTCATTTGTTAATATTTGTTATTTTATCTTTTTTGGAAAGATATTTTGTTATTGTTATTTTTTACATTTTTTATATTTATTTATAAATATTATATAATAATATATATATGATTACACACACATAACCTAGGTAATCATATATTGATTTTCTTGATCATTAATTTTAAATTTTCATATATTAATGTATTTAAGTTCAATAAATAAATAAAAAAAAAAATGGAAAATTTACCTCTTTTGAAGCTTGCATTCCAATTTTTCACGGTCGCATACGAAGGACATTGATCATCAAGGGTATTAAGCATATCTTCGTAAATCTGCTTACCTCTTAACCTTTTAAATACAGGTACTTGATGATGGCTCGATACTCCAATTTTTCGATTTTCACAATTTCGGTGGACATATTTTTTCTTTTAATTTATTGCGTAACTCTGGTTTACTTTTTTGGCGTCAAACTTTACACTGACACTTCTAATAAGTTATTGTTCGTTGCTATGGTAACGCAATATTTTGTTTATGCAGGGAACTGGTCTAGGCTAACTAGATATCAATACATCCTCGTATAGTGGATAACATTGAACTAATTTAAAGGCGATTATTACATTCGTGCTTTTAATTCAGGAATGAACTCTTTGTTGAGGAGCAAAATTAATGGGAAAAGTCCTTCAGAGTTATAAATTGAAGACTACTGTTCGCTTGATCCATTACGACTGCCATGCATTGAATCCATTATGATTAGTATAATCTGGTCATATACACGTATCTCATATATCACAGCGAACATCCATTCAAAGCTCGAAAACAAATAATATAACGAGAAAATTAATTCCTTTGTCGGATTACGCTATATTTTACTGCGCTGAACAAAAATCGTAAAATTCGACTACTTTTACATGAATTCCCGTTCGAACAGGAACATCCAAGCTGGTGCCGAAGTATGACATATTTGTTTGAAATGTTGGGTTTGAACAAGTACGTACTCTATTTTTTCAATAAAACTTTGTTCGGATTCAATTGACAGTCTAACAAGATGAGTGGAATTTTTCGGAGCTTCCATTATTATTTCTATGAAGTTTGATGTTTGGTTTTTAGAAGATTGAAGGGAATGAAAACAAAATAGAAGTAACGTGAAAATGGTGAAATGTGAAACGTCAAATAGGAATCGGTGCATAATCTACCAGAAAATGAAGATAAAAACGAGAACTGCACTTGAAAATTAATTTTTCAATTTGGAATCTAAAATGAAGTCGTTATGTTACCCAAATGCGTATCGACATGGCTTTTATTTCGATACGTATTTCAAATTTTTTTGAGATTGGTAACAGTGGTCACATCAACTGTCAGATGAACGTCAGACAAGAGGGATGAAACTTTCAGATATTAAACAAAGAAGAAGAATAACCTTTGAATGTTGTGGTGTTTTTTAAAATTTAAAACAGTAATTACAAATTACGTATAACAGAATAGAAATAAAACATAAAGAGCAACGATGATTTTTGTTTTCATACAAGTTATACTTTAGAATTATCTGCAACTATCATTTATACGAAACAATCAGTCATTGTTGCCTTGGATGGTACAGTTATTGTAAAATTTAATTGTTACATGACTGATTTCTCGGCCGTTTATAATTTTATTTTTCATTTGTCCATTACTGCATTATACTACCTTGGCAACGGTTGCTATTAACAGACCCATAACACCCGGGGCGTTATGGAGGACATTATGAATCATGACGACCGCTAAATGTTGTTTGCTGTAGTTCAATAAATTAATCACTTAGAAAAGTTTTATTTATAACCGTATATAAAAATGGGACTAACTATTTTCTCTCAAATAATAATAATATTAATAATCGCTTTTATTGATAGTTAGAAAGAACAGTGTACAGACATATTATACGTATACATGGTACCTACTACTATCAAAAGGCAGAGTTAGCGTTTACCCATGTGTGAGATGGGTAATTACTTTCTTACACTCAACCCTGACAAAAACAAAAGGAAAACAAAAACAAATGTAAAATATTCATACGATTTCAGCAGTGAAAATAGTAATAGTAATAGAAATGAAATTAATAATAGTGATAATTCAACTGAATACAATACTCATTAGATCATTTCTTTTGGGTAATCAGATGTATTACATTAATGCAACTATAACTAACGAATATATATTCAATGAGCAGAAGTAATGAAAATGGGAAGAGAATTCTAAAATCTTATTTGATCAGTTTCCAATAACTTTCTCAACTTAAACTTGAACGAGTCAATGAATACATTTTTCAAATTATCTGGAACCTTGTTATACAGCCGAGTTACCATGTAAGAGAAAGAAGACTGATAAAAAGTGCTTTTATGCAGAGGTGGTGTTAATTTTGACTTGAACCTTATATTTATATTGTGAACGTCAGTTCTGAAAGATAACTTTTCAAATAGGTATGGTGGTTTTTTATCAAGAATAATTTTATGAAACATCACACATTGATGCAATAGAAAGCGTTTTTGTATATTTAGCCAGCCTAGTTCGCGTAGTGGAACTGAAATTCGGTTACGCTTTCTCAAGCCGTAGATCAGACGTACACAAGAGTTTTGTACCAATTGAAGTCTATTCAGATCTGATTTCATTAATGCTGGGCCGTAGACAACATCTGCGTGATTAAAGTGGGACAGGACTAAGGTTTCGCACAATATTGTTTTGCTTTTTTTTATCCAGGAATGTCTATTAGAATATATTAGTTTCAGGTTACAGAAAGCTCGTTTAATAATAGTGTTCACATGTTTGGTATATCTTAGCGTATGATCCATAAATAAACCTAAATTTTTTGCAGTATCTGTAAACGGAATAGTTTCATTGTTTACTTTAAGATTGATTTGTGGTAAACATCTTATGCGGCTTTCTTTCCGGCCAAATAAGATGGCATTTGACTTTGATGGATTGATGGAAAGACAAAGTTTATTTGAAATGTCGACTATCGAGATCAAATCATCGTTCAGATTCTGAACAGCCTGATTTAGCCTGATGTTCTGTGAAGGGGAGATAGAGCTGAACATCATCTGCATAAAAATGTATGACTGTGTGCAAGTCAACAGTGTACATGATGAAGAGTAGCGGGCCCAAGATAGATCCTTGGGAACTCCATTTTCAATATGCACAAAATCAGAAACTTGGTTATCGAGTTTGACCGCTTGGAACCGATTATATAGATAAGTTCTGAAAAATGAAACAGAGGCATCACTGAATCCGATAAAGTGTAGTATAGCCAATAGAAGATCATGTTTAATTCTATCGAAAGCTTTGGTATAATCTAAAAATATTAGCAATACTGACATTTTGTCGTCCAAATATTTAAGGATGTCATCTGTCACTTTCAGAAGTGCTGTATTGCAACTGTGATGTGTCCTAAATCCCGATTGATGCAATGGTAGTAGATGGTAGTCTTCTAAGTAGCCCTTCATTTGTAGATATATGATCTTTTCGAAAATTTTCGACAGAACACAAAGTATGCTTATAGGTCGGAGAGATTTGTATTCTGTAGGATTGCTTGTTTTGGGCAGGGGAAGCACAACAGCTTTTTTCCATATAGTTGGGTAAGTATTATTTTCTATACAGTAGTTCAAAATATGGCTAATATGTTTGAGGATGGATGGGCAAGCATGAAGCAGCATGTCTACACTTATAGAGTCTACACCAACATCTCTCGATTTTATGGAGAGGATTGTTTTATATATATATATATATATATATATATATATATATATATATATATATATATATATATATCTGTTTCTGAAATAGGTGTGAAACTGAATAAGCCTGCTCCTGGCAGACGGTTGTTGGAGTATCGGTTGACAGTATCGACGTCTAATGATAGGTCACTTTTTGATGAGCTGGCAAAATAGTCATTGATATCACGAGCATTTTTCAGTTGTTCTGGAATGGAATTATTTTTATTTTTGGAGTAAATATTCAATATTCAAAATAGAAATTACAATTTTCAAATGTTCCTGAAAAATGAGTACCAAGTTTAAAGTTCTGTGGGTTGATGATGTACTCCTCAATGTGCATTCGGTTACGTTCGGAACGTTACCTTTTTCTTTCGGAAACGGAATGGGCTATAATTGTAGCAATTTTGTTCTTCGATGAGATACTTTCTTCAAAATAGCTCTCCGCTACCGTACTACTCTTCCATTTTCCATGTAATTTTAGTGTTTCAAAGGAAGCACCACCTTGAACAAGAAGCGTTGACGACGTTCGGTGTAGACAATGTCCGGTGTAACCTTTCGGGTTTTCCAAATTGAGATATTTCGCTGTGATCGAAGGAACACTTCCTATAGTATTTTTACAATCAGGTAACTCAATACATTTTTATTTCTGTAGGCTAAAAAAACCTATGTTGTTTACATCCTTTTGGTCGTAATGCAATCTAATTTTTAACTAAGTTTTAGGTTCCTATTTCGCTTTCTTCAACAATGGTGAAACTTTTTGAGGTGCTGGTCTTGGTTTCTGGTACCTTGATCAGTAAAACGACTCCTCTATCTTCAATGTCATTAATTGTCATCTTGACAATTTCATCACGTCTGAAGCCTCCAAATACGCCCATTGCCAGAACAACTTTATGTAGCAGAAAAGTATCAACGGGAGCTTTTCTTATGAAAAGTAATACTTGTCCACCTTCCAGCACCTTTGATGTTTTAGGAATGTATCCTTTTGATTTAACTTTCAGAAAGGCCATCAGTTGACTGAATGCTGATATATTAATGCTTTCTTCAACAATCAATGTTGATTTTAGTTGTGAGTATTTGGTCCATAGACTATTTGCACTATATTGTTTACAATAAAATAATATAAAATGAATGGAAAATATTAATATTTTTCATGAGATAAACTCACCAGTTCCTGGAAGTATGCCATTAAGACAGTTTGATTTACGATATTCACTCTGTTTTCATCTTTCCATTTCAAAAAATGGTCATACTCCTTCTCGTATAAGTATTTGGATTTCACAGGCAGTAAATTTCCTAACGCTTTTTCCTCCACTAACAAGCTTGTCAATTCTTACAAAAATGCAGCGTCATTTTATTGAATAAACAACCCTTAGCAACCTCTTCAATGTTTCCATGGCAATTGCATAGAAGCTCACTTGTGCTCAGTTGCCGACCAGAACGCAGTAAATACTATGAGAAGAAATTTATGAAGTGAACAAAGTCGTTTAAGGTAATTTTTTCGTGAAAAATAAAATCTTGTATGCACCACGAGCATTTCTAGATCCTAACGCCCATCGCAACATTCATCCTTTGGGCCAAAGGCCCTCGGGTGAATGTTACCCTCCGGGCATTAGGATCTATATAACGCACTTGGTACATAAATAGCTAAAATAAATAAATATGGTTTGGACTGGATTTATAAAATTATTCTCAGTGGTCTGATTGTTC
Organism: Chrysolina oricalcia; assembly: GCA_944452925.2. Lineage (NCBI taxonomy): Eukaryota > Metazoa > Arthropoda > Insecta > Coleoptera > Chrysomelidae > Chrysolina > Chrysolina oricalcia. The sequence goes on from OX101822.2 coordinate 52,079,630, forward strand.
GAAAAGTTATTTTGACTGCAGTGGGAGCGTGTTGAGGCATCGGGATAATCTTTTGATGTTGGAGTTGAAAGCTTGGTAGAAAACATTTGTGTTACTTTAGTTTTTCTCTGCACAGAGTCTTCAATGTAACCCTCAGCAACAGCTGAAGATTTCGTCCCTCCATGGCTACCAAATCACTACCTCTTTTTGCTAAATGCGATGTACTAGATCGGCGACTAGCTCATGATTTGGCAATTTAAGATAATCTGCAATGATTTTTGGCATTTTGCCAATTGTGTTAATTCCCATGGGGATATTTAAGAAGTAACCCTTGCGGTTGGTCAATAAGAATCATTAAGTAGATGCTGTTGTAGGCCGCAAATTGGTGTACTTCTTTATCAGGGTAATCCAATGTGCTTCAGTAATTGCAAATAATCGTGGAACACAATTTTTTTTGTTTTAAGTATAGATACCATAATGACATCTTCTTTCATCTCAATGTCATTTAACAACATATTCGTGAATTCTTCACGCTTACATGCACCACTGTAACCCATAATCAAAACAACCTAAAATCATAATGAACATATGTTTCCTGGATCTAGGACAATTGCCCGGAAACAATTTCCCGAGAGACAATTCCCCGAACGCAGTTCCCCGAATGGACAATTGCCCGATTGGACCATTTCCCGAAACACAATTGATCGAATGTACAATTGCCCGAATAGACAATTGCCCGAAGAACAATTGCCCGAAAGGACAATTGACCGAAAAATGCATTTAAATATAGTGAAACCAATAGATTTTTAATTGCGCGTACGATCATGTTGAGTGCCTTATCACTGGATATATTACGGAATATAATCCGTTGTCCGATAAGTGCACAGCACGTTTTCACGTCAATCGCTAGGCGTGTTTAGAACTTGGAATAAAACATTCAATTTGCATTTTTTAAAATTTATTTATCATTTATCTTTATACTAATACGATAAATTATGTGCTATTCCCCGTAGGAACTCATAAGTGTTCGCAGGATCGTAATTATTTACCAGACTTGCAATCCGCTCAGCACAATCTCTGTATTTTTTACGTTTAGGAGGGCCTTCCAAGCCTCCTACATACTGTTCAATTTGAAGTTCGTGTAAGCTTTGCTCCAGCTGAATGCCTTCAATAAATCTCCAAATGCTTGGATGATCTGCAGAAATTTGTTGTTCAAACCCTCGATGACATCATTCTATGGAATTGTTTGTTTTTGGCAAACTTTCTTGCACCCCATCATAACAATTCCACAGATCATGCGAAAATAAGGGCAAACGACGTTGTCTCCCTCTCTGTGGACGCCCGATCCAGGTATCTTCAAAATAATCAATTACTGACTGGGCTTCTGCAGGTAACACATTTTGCTCGCAAATGGTTTCAAATGCCTCCACTACGTCTACAGTAGGAACGAATGCTAAGGCCGACAATAAAGATAGCCGTCGATCAATAATTTCCTCTTTCCCTTTTCACTAAGTACAAACTCCAAGGCCATTTTGCGTCGTGACTCTTGCTCTTATTTTGGACAATAAATGAATAAGAAACCTTTAGTACAGTATTTAAATAAAAGTAAATAATGACTAATTAACGAGTCCTGATACTATGGATGTATAACAGATTTTTTGAACTCACTTTCAATGCAAGGTATAACTTGTCATCAGCTTTGGTAATGAAACGTTTGATATCATCAGAATCTAGAATTTTTTATTTTTTTGGTTCATACCCTTGTGACAATTTTTTCAAATAAGCTTTCAGATTGACATTTTGTAAACAGGGCTGTATTTTTCACCAGGTTTAGTATGTAACGGGTTCATTTTAGTTTTCGCCTTGCCAAGTATGTGGATCCTTTGAAGCTGAAACCTATCTTTCGTTATTGTTATTGTTCATTTATCTGATCATGTGACAAGTTCAAATTATAACCTCCAATGTTTTGCTGAATCTCATCTTCTTTCTCTCTTCTCAATATTATTCCTGGAAAATACATATAATTATTTTTTAAATAAACCAAATCTTTCATACTTTCTTCTGAATTAGTATTATTGAAATCATTCATAAACTCCTGTCACCATTATCTAAACTTCAGCATTGAAAATATTCAAATTTAGTTGAGCAGCAAAAGTGCATTATACAGTGTTTCCCTAGACCAGAGGGACAGTTAAATATCTCTTGAACCAATAGGAATTTTCAAAATATTATTATTTCACATCATATTGCATTATGAGAACTAACTTCGGGAATGATCATTTTTTATTTATTTATCAGTTTTTTTTTTTAATCGAACACCCTATATATTTCAACACATCTGAATTCTCATTCATTTGGGCTAATTATTAGTTTAACCAGTTTTTCTTTAAATGCAGACATTTTTTAAGACAAACCCATCATTCATACTACCAAGAATTTATGAAATCATTCAAGGTTCTTGGTAGTCGGTAGCATATTCTATCATATGAAATACTCATCTCCTTCGAAAGTTATACAGGTTGGTCAGAAAAATGATATGATTTTCACGAAATTCAAACTTTCCTCTCATCAATTTTTCAATTCGTGCACCCTACAATATGCATGATTTTATATCCCATTGGTAGTTCGATTGCTTATGGTCAATGGTCTATAGGTAATCACTTTTGTAACTCTAGTGAAACAAATTGATAACCAAAATTTCCTTCAAGTTTGTGTATCCTTCACACGATCGAGGATAAATTGATAACTCACGCCGTCCGGGGTGGCTTTGGAACATTTGAAGTCATGTCACTTATATGACATTCGCTCATTCAATAAAAATACATCAGTGCATCAATAATTATTGTGTTTCTCAAGATTATATCCAATGAAGTAGTTTCATTGTCCAAAGCCCCTTAAGACGGATTTTGTTGCTCCCCCGTTATTTGTGAAACAAATCAAATTGAAATGCCACAGTTATTTTCACCCGATGAATATGTTGACATGTTGCTCATATTTGGCGAAGCGAGAAAAAACGCGTGTGTATTGAACAGTCAACGTTAATCAGATCGAAGACAACCAGCAAAAAATACCTTCATTAGACTTGAGGCTAAACTGCGAAATGATCAGGAATTACCATCAAACAAACAACCAGGACATTCAAAGTCAATCGTGAATGATGATTAATGTTTTAGCATACATACACCAAAATCCTCATTCATCGGTACGAGGAGTTGCTGAGGAATCAACATTCATATAAATTAAATTTAGTCCAAGCTTTAAAACCAACTGACTATGATAGGCGGATAGATTTCATTTTTGAGATGATGGTAAGAATCCATGATGATGGTGATTTTTTGTCAAAAATTATGTCTGATGAATAATGGGAAAGTAAATCGTCATAATGTACATTGCTGGGCTGCAGAAAATCCGCACTGGGTTCGATAAACCAATTTTCAGGAGGTTTGGGGAGTAAATGTTTGGTGTGGAATTTTCAAGAATAAATTGATAGGACCATATTTTTATCAAGGTACTCTAAATGGTGAAAGATACCTTAATTTCCTTCAAAATGAACTCAATAATCATCTTGATTAAGTTCCCCTTGGACACCTAAGAGAAATGCTTTTTCAGCAGGATGCAGCGCCGCCTCATAATGCTGGGATCGCGACAGACTATTTGAACGTTGTTTTTCCTCAAAGATGGCTCGGAACAAACGGACCAATGAAATGGCCGGCTCGTTCGCCAGACTTGACCCTTTTAGACTTTTTCTGTGGGGGTATCTAAAATCAGAGGTGTATACTACTCTACTAGTGAATTTGGAGGATTTGCAAAATAGAATTTTGACGGTTTGTCAAAGTATAACACCGTAAATGTTGGAAAATGTTACAAAAAATCATGTGATGAAAAATTTTGAAATGTGCCTTGCGGCAAACGGAAGGCAATTCGAACATTTATATTAATATTTTCATGCCTGGTTATTCGTCAAGACAGTTTTTTCTTTTGAGACTGTTTGTTTAGTAGTTAAGTAGGTACAGTTGAATAAATAGTTTGGTGCATTTTTTTTTTAATTTGCATTTGTTGATGATGGAATTCACATCACTCTTTAACAACTATTGATCATAAGCAATCGAACCACCAATGGGATATAAAATCATGCATATTGTGGGGTGCACGATTTGAATTTTGAATTTCGTGAAAATCATATCATTTTTCTGACCACCCTGTATAACTTTCGAAGGAGATGAGTATTTCATATGATAGAATATGCTACCGACTACCAAGAGCCTTGAATGATTTCACAAATTCTTAGTAGTATGAATGATGGGTTTGTCTTCAAAAGATAAACTGGTATAACTTGGCAACCCCTTTGTCGGATTTTCAAAAATAAAAAACTAATAATTAGCCCAAATGAATGAGAATTCAGATGTGTTGAAATATATGGGGAGTTCCATTTAAAAAACAGATGTTCGATTTTGTGAGCTTTTCTTGCGCCCCTCGTATAAAAAATAATCATTCCTGAAGTTAGTTCTCATAGTGCAATATGATGTGAAATAATAATATTTTGAAAATTCCCATTGGTTCAAGAGATAATTAACTGTCCCACTGGTCTAGGGACACACTGTATATAAACTTGCCTTAAGCATTTTGGTCATGTCATTGTTCTATGCAAAAGCCCACATGGATTTACCCATTTTTTGTGGTACTTTTTTTAGCCATTTTGCCATTCTTGGCAGGATATTAGAGCTACCTACTAGTAACATGTTTTACGGATCTACTAAGTACAAGTAGCATCTACAAAGAGATAAATTGTTTTATTCGTGGTATTTGGATACTGATAAAATGATCGACATACCTGTTGGAAAACATTTTTGAAGAGGTAAAATCCTACTGATTTCCTGAAAGACAGGAACAGACATCTATAAGGCCACATTACACCATGTGATAAATATTTGTATGATTTCTCTTATTATAAAATATTCATAATATGCAATAAAATATCCGTTTTTCCTGAGTATTCAAGGAAAACTATGAGTGAGCTATATCGCTAAATTCAGAATTAGTTGCAGAATCCAAAGAAGCATTAAAATATCTGTATTGCTATTTAAATAAAAAATTGTGTCAGCGCGGCGTCCTAATGACGCTCTAATGAATGACCCTCAGGAAGGATCTCTTCGTCAATAAATAAGATGACTCGTTGCCATAGAAAACATCTGCCATCACGATAAATAGATATTCTTCTCTATTTTCCAGTTATTTGTCTGCGGAGTTTTAAATGTGACACCCTGCATATATTTTGTGACTCACTCACATTCATTGAAAAAATAAATTATGTCCTATGTTACGTGATGATCCTAATGGAGAAATAAAGATTATTATCATTATTATATTATCGTTAATGTTATTATAGTAACTTCTAGAACGAGCTTTCCAAACTCCGACAAATATTTTTTTCAGTGCTCATTCACCCGAAAAATTTACATAAACGATCGTAAAGATATTCGTTTTTCCTTTTTGTCATTTCCCTATTCGAACGCACTCAAATTATCATATTTTCCTCATCTTTCACTGGCTCAATACCACTTTCACGAAATAAAAAGAGGCTTTTATCGAAGTCACCGCTTTTTTTCAAAGGCGATATTCCCTATTAAGGAATGTTTACTTCAGTCAGACAAACATGTCCTAGAGAGTTTTTATACGTCATGTTATTTTCCGCTTCACATATTTCTTGAAGTTGCGTGAACATTTGAAAACATTCAACAGAATCCCTGGTTAGTTCAAACTGATATTCATTCGCCAAATGAAAAAATTAGGAAAAAATTGGTTGAATCAATTAGGGTAAGATCGAGTACAGGTCGAAAAGCGTAAAGGCCAATTCCCATCTAAGCAGCATCGAGCGGCGCGGCGCAGAGCAGAGCAGCGCAGCACGAAGCAGTGTTTTCTGGCACCAATTCCCACCTAAGCAGCACGAGACAGTATACACAGTGCAGCGCAGCACAGAATTTTCAGTTTTTGTTATTTTGTTCTGGTCGTCAAGATGTCTTCATCTTCATCAGACGATTTTATGTTTCTTGCAGTTGCTGTATGTCATGAATTGAAAAAGAAAAAGAAAACTAAACGAAAATATTGGGTCCATGACATATTTCGTGCAAGATTGAATGAGGGTGAATTCCATACACTTTTCGCGCGTCTCCAGCAAGATGAACAGAAGTTCTATAAGTACTATCGAATGTCCCCACAAAAATTTAATGAACTATTCGATCTTTTGCGCATTCCTTTGACGAAACAAAATACTAAATTTCGGCAGAGCATCAGTCCACAAGAGAGGCTAACTGTTTTTCTAAGGTAAGCAAATGATTGATTTAATTAGTCCAAATATTTATTTTTAATTGATATGAAAACACAATTTTTTATTTAACGCAACAAAATAAACTGATTTTATGTTTGATAATATGATTGTAAAAATAAACACCAGTGAACAGTCCTAAGGAAACACATAGAAAAAATAAACTAAAACACATATCTCTTCACAAAAAAATGGGCAAGATTAGTGAAGTGTCTATGAGTGAGGTAATTGAGTTGCGAATTGTGAATAGTATGTCGAAGTTTCCCCGAAGAATGTAGACGATTCATCTTGTACAGAGCTTTGTTGTTGCATTGGCGGTCGAGTTTGTACAGATGGTGGATTCTGCATAGGTGACTGTATTTGCATTGGTGGCTGAAGTGGAAATGTCTCATGACTTTGGGAGGGTGTCTGAGTGTGACCCAGAATTTGACACTCACTAGAAGTTTGTGTTATCAAAGAGGAGGACTTTGATAACATTTGCAATTCGTATGAATTTACTATTTGAAATACTTTACTTTTCACGGTAGCTTGCCATAGTGGGGGAAATGTAGCCGTTGTTTTGCCCATATTAATAAAAAAATCTATTAGTGGGCTATTTTCATTTCCTGATGGTTTTACAAGATCTTTGGTCTGCTTTTCTAAACGACTACGTTTTTTGTCATCAACATATTCTTTTAATATTTCCGGTATTGACTCATCATTTCTGACTGCAGCTTTCAATGTCTTACAACGCTGGACACTTTTGACATTTGTAACACGAGATGATGGTCTTGATGGAGTCTCTACGCTTGAAGAACAAGATGGTGTGTTTGGCTGTGACACGGAAGACGGAATATCTAAACTATTTTCGGCATCATAATCTTCACACAATATGTCTCCTCTTTGGCTTTGTGTATTATTTTCTACTCGAGTATCAACTTCATCGTCGTCACTAATATCTTCTTGCTGTATTTGGCTAACATTTGAATGAGTTCTAAAATAAATAAATCACTGGTTAATAAGTTCATAATGATAGCATATGAAAATATTTTCATACTCTCTGCCTTTAATATGAAGCTGAAGAAAAGCCATGGCATCCCAGTATTTCCATTTCTTGTTGCCTTTAGCAGCTTGTCCACTTTTTGTTTGGTTGTTTTTTGCTGCTCTCTGAAAAGCGTCTCGTAAAGTTTTCCATCTCTGCTTACAAACCTCGGCTACAAAAAATGTGTAATAGTATTTAACCAGTTGTAAAAAAATATATTTTTATATAGAATACATTATTAAGTATGGTGTTCTTTTTCAGGTTTTTGGCAACAGGGGTAGACTACCAGACACTTTCTTTTAACTTTAGAATAGGACACTCCACAATACACAAGATTATAAATCATACCGCCAATGTTATTTGGGAGACTCTAGGACATATTGTAATGCCACAACCCACAACAGAGTTACTTCGGTATTGTGCAAACAAATTTGAAAGTACTTGGAATTTTCCTAATTGTGTGGCTGCGATAGATGGCAAGCATGTTACTATACAAGCACCTCCCAGAAGTGGATCCTTGTATTTCAACTATAAGAAATCATTCTCAGTAGTGTTATTGGCGATGGTAGACGCAGAATACAGGTTCATTGCCGTGGATGTTGGAGCATACGGTAAAAATAGCGATGGTGGGATATTTACTGCTTCGAATATGGGAAAAAGTCTTAACAATGGAACATTTGGAATGCCTAAGGATCGACCAGTTACTGTAAATGGCGAACCTTTACCACATGTAATAGTGGGAGACGAAGCGTTCCCTTGTAAAACTTATTTAATGAGACCTTACGCAGGACGCGGATTGTCACAAGATAAAAGAATTTTCAATTATCGTCTCTCCAGAGCTCGTAGAGTCTCCGAAAATGCCTTTGGGATTCTTTGTCAAAAGTTTAGAATATTCTTAAATAAAATACAGATTCACCCAAAAAATGCAGATAAATTAATTTTATCTAGTCTTTGTTTGCATAACTTTCTTAGAAATGACAATGTCTTCTTGACCGTACTAGAGCAAGAGAGAACAGACAATGAAGCACCAGTTTTTACAAGTATATCGAACATTGGTGGAAAATGCTCCAATGAAGCAATCAAAATACGAGATGCATTTAAGGGATATTTTAACTCTGATTCAGGGGCAGTTTCTTGGCAAGAAGATGCAATTAATATAGGAAATACTTAAACTAACTGTAAAGTTATTTTATAATTGTATGGTAATAAATAAAGTAAATTACCCGTTACTTATTAGTTTTCAAAATAGTGCCTGTAAATGTCATTACTAATTATATCTTAACTAGGACCCATCGTAACTATGAGTACATTGTATTAAATGGATAGTAACAGCAATAACAATTTATTATAAATTAAATAATTAATATAAATACAATAAATTAACACTTACCCTTTTCATTAAGTTTGTTACCAATTTCCGTCCAAATTATTTCTCTCCTATGTTGGTTACTATAATTTTTATGAGCCATGTCATATAGCTCACTATATTCAGCTACAAGAACGATAAGTTTATCAATTTTTTCTCCGTCCATAGTTAACAATCACTTCAGACTTTTAAAATCAAAACAAACAAGTTGGAACAACTTGCTGCCTGCGCGCGAATCTTCCAATTCCCACTTGTCCGTCAACAAGCAGAGCGGCGAGTTTACGAGCGACATTCTGCATGCCAATGCTTCGCGGGAAATTAAAATTTTGCAGCGCCGCGCTGATCTGTTCGGCGCTGCAACGCTCTGCTTAGGTGGAAACGACCCCAATTGAATATACGTATCCAATTGTAAGCAGCATTTTGCTGCTCTGCTCTGCTCTGCGCCGCGCCGCTCGATGCTGCTTAGATGGGAATTGGCCTTAAGGATGCCTCGGAGATGCGCAAACGATAGAAAGCGTGAGTAGATATGCGACAAAGATCGACTACTGTTTACGGCTGGTTATCATCCGAATGTACAAACGGGAGAGAAATTTTTCTGCAACACGTAGGAACGTAGGTTCTTATCTGAATTTTCATCAATTCCTAATGAACTGTTCGAATAATATAATTGTCTGTGATCACTGGACCGTTTATGAAAATTGCATAATTTTCCCGAAGCCATAAGTGTAAATAAAGTACGACTAGAAAAAGAATGAATCGCCACACAATATCAGAAATAGGTAAATAAATATAATAAAGAACACGAGGAACATACTTACAGAAGTAGACTAACAATATCACATGACCTCTGACCACTGCCAAATCAGCATTGTCCATGGTAACTTTTGATTTTTTGTTTATTCTCTTTTTATTTGGAGTTGAGAATTGTTCCATTTCACCTTTTTCAATTTTATTCATTTCTGAATTAATTTTCCTAATGCTTCCAACGCAAACTTCCGTTGCGGCAGCAACTCGTTTTTGAACCTTCACAAGAGGACTGGTTTCACCTATCATTGCTTCTGCCTGCATAAATTTGATGACATTACTGACAATTTCCCTACTTTGTCCACTCAGAATCTTATTTCTCACTTTACTCTTTGAAGGCATTTTCAAACACAACAAACTACAGTATAACCTATCTAATAATATTTCAAAACTATACACAACACAACACAAGGATTTCAAATAGACCGCGGGCATATCTGACAGACGACAGTAAATGACAGTTGTCAATCCAGCCTGCTGAACAAACAAACGGATCTACAAATGCTTATTGTGCATTTATGTCATATTTTAGAATAAAAACTCTCGATAATGCCTTAATTTTGCAAGATTGTGAAATGCGGAAGTAGAAGCGGCAAAGAATAGGTTTCATTCCATCGACTCCCTTCTATTTTCGACAATAGAAAAAATATTAATCCTCTTACTGAAAAGAGACGTGAATTATGGATTCAGGCAACTAGAAGAGCAGATTTAACTACCGAGAAGTTGAAATGGGCAACAGTATGTTCAAAACATTTTGTAAATATCTCTTCTGGACATCCTTAGACAACGTGTTGAAATAACCACTTTTATCAGCCATATCACAAACAATCTCGTTGCAATCAGGAAGAATACTGATTACAATATCAAATTACGTTCCCCTTTTTCAGGTATACTAAGAGTAAACCTTTAATCTTTTCAGAATTGCCATTATAATATCATTAAATTACTATTGTTGTTTATTCAAATACGGTTTGTTTGTCCAGCAGGCTGATTGACAGATGCCATGTGACGTCAGATGCCCGCGGCCCATTCAACACACAATCAGAATAACGCCACAATAATTTTATTCCACTGACTGTACACTCACGACGTTAACTGCTTGAATAATGCAGAGCAAGTGAGCTCCTGCCCCACTCCAGGGTTGTGTCTACTGCGCAACCAATTCTCGGAGGCATCCTTAGGCTTGTCGACCAGTAACTATGTCGTACCAATTTTTAGTATTTCGAACACTCTGGTATGAGGTTCAAAATATTTATTGAAAATAAATATCAGACAAACAAGATCACACATTTCCTTATCAGTTAAACTCTTACACATCTGCATCAAAAAGTGAATATTAAAAACAAAACTGAAAAATATAAAACGCAATTGCAATTTTCACAAATCAGTTTAAATGATCTAGTTCCAATAGTTGTTGAAATATTTTGTTTCCTAAAGAATTACTAGTTTGTAAGCTTCTGAAGAGAAATGAATAACTTTTTTTAACTTTCAATGAGCACTTATTCTAAAATACACCAATACATGACAAAATATCTTGTAACGTCCACAAATACCCTTTTGGGGGCATATATTATACAAACCTCAATCCTATAATACATTTGGTTTTCTGTAGTAGAAATGCAACTGGACAACATAGCATCTAGAAGATAAAAATGAACAGTGCTATTGGAACATGAGTGTTTACATGGAATTATTTTCCGTTTTGTTTGCAGAAGTTCATTGTTATTACCACTAAGAAAGTCAGAAATAACTTCGGCCTTCTTTATCTTCTGCAAAGCCCTTCAAAACTTCTCTTAATCAAAAACGAATATTTATGCAAATTCCAAGTCAGTTGAAACGTATTTCTAGAAAAAAATATTGAGCTTCTATTTAAATAATTGTAAGGTACACCGGGGTAAGTGGAAATCTGGGGCAAGTGGAACCCAGGCCTAATCTTCTAAAATTATTTTCTGTAATACAGCGCCACCTATTGCACACTAGCCCTTCCACAACCTTCAGATGCTCTGTGTTATATGGCGCCAACAGCGATTCATTTACACTTCGAATTCGGCAGTGGCGTGAACGTTGGAGTTTTACGTCGCATAGTGAGCTAGCACGTGTATATTGTTTTTGTCTGTGACGACCAAGGAATTCGTGGAAATATTCAAATCGATTCAAGTAAGGACTTCATAAACAATATCTCTTTGCATTTTAAACTCATTAGAAACGTATTTTAAGGCACGATAAAAAAACATGCATGGGTTACACTTGCCCCAAAAAAATCACAAGTGGGGCAAGTGTAACCTACGATAGTTTCCACTTGCAAGATGTATGTAGACCAGCTTACCGAGAAGTTAACATGTCTAGAAGTGAAATTTTGTAGAAGAATCGGAAAGACATCGACATTCAATTGGCCTCATGTTGAAGACAGAAGTATTATCAACGAATGGGAGATTTTTATGCATTTACCTCCGCCTCCAATAGATAAGAGAGGGAAAATCAAATTCAATATATTATTTGACTCTTATAATGTAGGAAATGTCAATTTTGATATCTGTAATAAATTTGATTTGCAGTACATAACAAGACTACCTAGTTGTTTACACTTACCTCGGCAAACTTTATTCAGTTATGAATGCTAAAAAGTGCTATGGGTTACACTTGCCCCAGTACCACCGGGGCAAGTGTAACCCAATGATGACGAACAGGAGAAAACTCATAGAAAAAAATTTATAACCATTGTGATTTTCTATATTGGTACAAACTTAAAAGTAATGTATCTGCAATCAGCTCACTAAATATGACAGATGTTGAGTAACGAGTTTTCTTGTTTAGTCGGATCAAAGTGGAGGTACTGAAATTCGCGGTTCCACTTCCCCCGGTGTACCTTATATTTTGAAACGTACAAAAAACGTTTCATTATAAGATTATACTCGAGCCTTTAGGCAAACGCTGGCATGAAGATATCGGGTTTTTAGGAATTCCAACCTAACCTGAACTTCTTCAATCTACAAAAAGTGACATCACTACCCCATACAACTTTCAAGTTTCTCCTTTCTTTATACGCCTGTTAAAATAGTCTTTCCATTTGGAATGCGTCCACCAAACTTCAGTCTTGAGGGGTGTCAGCCACACTTGCTATAGACGAGTGCAATTACAACTCAATTGAATTTCTACAACTGAATTGAATTTCTACAAACATCCTTCAATTATAATTTTTTTTACCCCTCTGCAATACCTACACAATAGACCAGTACTGATGGATTTTTGAGATGAAAAAAATTCAACAGCATCAGACCTACTGGATGAGGAGCAAAATTTGAGTCGAAAAAATGGAGAAGGGTGAAACGGGGTGAACTTTTAGGGGTTGAAAGTGATATTTCACTGATTTTCGCGATTGACAATGAAAGTTGGCCTATCGAATAAAGTTGAATAGCAAAGTTGTTCACAATAAAAAAATCTACAACTTTTGTGCCAAATATTTTTCCACATTACCTCAAATTTTTCTGGAAAATCGGAAACACCTATTTTTCAGCTTTTTTCTTGCTCAAAAATTGATTTTTTTTCACGAAATTTGGTGGGAATAAAACTTATTATGTTTCAAGGGAGCGGTAATTTTTTATGTAGCGGAATACATATTTTTCCTTTTTTTTTTCGACAAATTCCGAAAAAACGACCTAATTTTCAACTGATAAGTTTCACCGATAAAATTCATCTTTTCAAGCTCACCAACAGCCAGTTTTCTCGTTGAAGCGTCTTCTTCTAGATTTCTAGAAGAGTAGCACTACTGTAGAAATTTTTTCCAGGAAACGCGAAAAAATTAAAAATTAGGTTTTCAAATATCAATATTTTTAATTTTTGTTCTAAACTAATATTTCTTTATTAAAATTATTGAAATTAATGCTGAAACCTTTCGAAAATATAGATTTCATGTTACCTCAATAAGTACTAAGAATAATCAAGGACATAAATAAGGATTTGATTATGATAGAAGGGAGAAAGGACGTGAAATTTTGGGCGTAAAAATGGAAACTTGCAGCGAAAATTAATCTCCTACAAAAAAAAATTGATGAAAAAGTTGTTAATAATAAGAAGATCTACAACTTTTGTGTCCAAGATTTTTCCATAGAACAACAAATTTTCCAGGAAAACCATTTTTTTTTGGGTAAAAATTGTATGTATAATAATAATAATAATAATATGGTCTTTATTTTTGATAACATAAAATATTTACAGGAATCAGTTATACATTTTATTCGACCAGAAGGAGGCGAGTTTTAGCCTAAGGCTACTCTTACACCTAACCTCCTGGTGGCAAGCAATTAAATTAAAGAAATGGCACAGCCAAACGACATCATGACAGGATAATATTATAACTATTCATTATAACATGGGTAAGAATACTGCGTTTGTTTCAATACCTACATTATATATTAGCAATACAGGATTGAATCAGAAATGGGGCTACTGAGTGGCTCTAAGACATGCTATCATATATTTTTTGAAAGAATGTGAACCCATTATTCTAACATACTTTGGAATTGTGTTGTACAGTTTTACAGAGTTATAAGTGAAGCCTCGTTGAAATAAAGCTGTCGAATGATGTGGCATCCTGAAATTATCTTTATGTCTTACGTTAACCGAGTGAGTCTGAGATCTGGCCAGCAACTTATTACGGCTATCATAAGCATCATTCCTTAGCGTTTTGTAAATGAAAAGGGATAAATGAAGTTTTCTTCGGTTTTCCATATTGAGCCACATCATCTCATTTAGCTTTTCAGAAACATGATCATATCTTCGGAGTCCATAAACAAAGCGTACACAGAAGTTTTGTACCTTCTGTATCTTGTATTTATACACATTATCAAGACATGGCCCATATAAGAAGTCACAATATGTAAACTGTGAAAGAACAAGAGTTTCGCAAAGAGTCTTACGTAAGCTGAAATTCAACACAAATCTGTTACTATATAGAGTCCTGAGGGAAATGTAATTTCTTTTTAGTATACAATCAATGTGGCTTTTGAAACGTGGGTCCTTATTAATTATTAGCCCTAAATTTTTTGTAGTATCAACTACTGTTAAAGGAGAATTATTCAATGAAATAAAGAGATGTATGATGCAAAATCTAGTGGAAATATATCTTTTTATGTTCTGAATTACTCGTTTTTTTCGCAGCGAAATATTTATTTTTCTCGAACCTCTTTGAAGTACTCGGAGAAGGTGCCGGTCCTAGTTAGGCTGGTGCCAAAACGAATTTCAGTCGCCAAAAATAAGAAAAAGCATGGCAGGAATATCATCCTTGAAAATAGTTTTATCTCCACATGGAGAGCTGTAAGTAGATACGAGAATGTATTGATACCTAGTTAGCCTAGACCAGTTCCCTGCATAAACAAAATATTGCGTTACCATAACAACGAACAATAACTTATTAGAAGTGTCAGTGTGAAGTTTGATGTCAAACAATAAACCAGAGTTACGCAATAAATTAAAAGAAAAAATATGTCCACCGAAATTGTGAAAATCGAAAAATTGGAGTATCGAGCCATCATCAAGTACCTGTATTTAAAAGGGTTAAGAGGTTAGCAGATTCACGAAGATGTGCTTAAAACCCTTGGTGATCAATGTCCTTCGTATGCGACCGTGAAAAATTGGGTAAAACTTCCGTTACATTTCGGGCTGTTTTACAAAAAATCCTAATGAAATTTTTGGCGGTCTCGTCTATTTTCGAAGATATAGGGCAATTTTGTTGAGAAATTTCACCATTTGACAGATCGAATTTCTGTTATTGAAAACACATCAAATTTGCCCTTCTTCTGATAGAAACATTACACACACTCTTATTTATTTACACTAAATATCCGGTAGGTATTTTAATTTTTATAATGGTGGTAACGTGATTGTCAATCTTCGTGTTTCGTCGGCTTTCGCTTTCTTTTCAAATTTAAATGTCAAATAACTCAAATTTAGCATTTGGTTTTCTGGAATATGGGTAAAATCCGGATTTTGATGAAATTTTCAAAGATTCCTTAAAACATGACCGAAATACAATATTCAATAAAAAATTTCTGTGGAAGACCTTTTTCTGTCAAAATACACAAACCCAATCTGTTAAACGTAGTACTCCTTGTGAAATGCACTTTATTGAGCTGAAAATCCTTTTATGAATACAGGTTATATGAGTAAAGTAATACTAAAGATTAAAAAAAGGAAAGAATTGGTCATTATTCAATAGAATGAATTGAAACGACAAGTTTATAAGATATCATTTCATTTTGTTTGTCAGAAATGTTGAATCAGAAAGCTGTCATAAATAGTAAATAATGGAATAAAGGCTCGTTTATACCCTTGCGAATTCTCGCATTTTTTGCGATTCGACTCACATACACGGTAAAAAAATTGCTGTGAATGATGAATCGTAACTTATCATTTTCTAGTATTTGGGGTTAGATATTATTACATTACCTAAAAATTACTTGATGAATCATCATTAATCGCAATTTTTTTTCTCCATACGAGTTGAATCGTAAAAAATGCGAATATTTGCATAGTTACAAACGATCCTGAAAGAACCCACTGAAGAACCATGAGAAATTAAAAACAGTACAATGCGACGTTGTCAGCTTTCCTGAAATTCCTGCATACTATGATAAAAATGAAATGTTCGTAGTGAATACTTTTCAAAAGAATCGGCGCTCTTAGGACTCTCGTAAATTTGCGACTTGTTAACCGAGTACGTGCGTTTCTACTGCTTCTACTCTGTAGAGTTTTCTAAAATTCATGTAGAAACGCTCATTTCTTATTTGTTGGTGGAGAATAATATAAGAATTACGCGAGCGTGCACATTCCTATTACCACTCTACTACTTTATTGATTTCTCTCAGCTTTAGCTAGACACGCTTATCCCTCATTTTTTGGTGAAGAAATACGCGAGCGAAGCTACCGAGCGTATTCCAGTTATCACTTTACTACTTTATCGATTTCTTTCAACTTTATCTAGAAAGGCTCATCCCTTATTTGTTGGTGAAGATCAATTGAACAAATACACGAGCGAAGCGAAGCGCGCGCATTTCTTTTACCACTTTACTCCTTTATCGATTTCTCTCAACATTATCTAGACACGCTCATCCATCATTTGTTGGTGTTGAACAATTCAAGAAATAAGCGAGCGAAGCGAGCGTGCTTGCCCGACATTTCGCAAATCCGCGCCGCACGCGCGGATTTGCGAAATGTCGGGCGAGCGCGCTCGCTTCGCTCGCGTTTTTTTGTATTGTTCAACACCATCAAATTAAGAATGAACGTGTCTAGATAAAGTTAAGAGAAATCGATAAAGTAGTGAAGTGGTAATATGAATGCGCGCGCTTATTTCTTGAATTGTTCTTCACCAACAAATGAGGGATGAGTGTGTCTAGATAAAGTTGAGAGAAATCGATAAAGTAGTGAAGTGGTAATAGGATTTAGCACGCTAAACTAACATTTCACAAATCCGCGCGAGTAGTGGATTGAAAAGGGCACCACCATTCATTCTGATTGCTGGAAGGCTTACATTAATTATTTTTCCACCAAAGGTTATCAACTGTTAACCACTTAATACCGTTTAAAAATCCTGAGGCTGATGTGCACACGAATAGTATAGTCTTTTGGAGGCATGATGTCAATCCTTCAAATGGAAGGAAACAAACAAATTTTCCAGGTTCAATACAATTTCTACAAGAAATGTAACGAGTTGAATTTAAACCGAACAGAGTCAACAAAATTGTAAGAATGGTTGACCGTTAGATGGTGGAATCCTTCATCGCCAAGTCTGTCGCACGCCTTCCAACATTCACTAATGACAGTGGTGCCGGGGTGAATCCATTTTTTTATTATTTCAATCAGTGTTTCAGTTGTTCTAGTTTTGACAGGTACTAAAAATGCCTTTTTAGTACCTCGTTCAATTCCCCCGAACACCCACTGCCCTTCTACGACTCTTCCTCTATTATACTTCCTTTTACCAAACTTGGCTTCATCAATTTCCACAATATTCCGCTCACCGCCAAGTTTCGTAATATTTTCTTCCGTCCACTTCATACAGACCTAAAAAATGATTTTTGAAATTCAAATACATGTATATATTGTACCTATATGAAGTATAGGTACATGGCATATATTATTATTATTTATATGAAGTATATTTACCTCTCTACAATAGTTGTTCCAGTCCGAAACTGTTTCGCAAGACATGTTAAGTTCTCTCTGCATGAAGTAGAACCTCGGATGAGGAAGCTCAAGGAAGTAGCCAAGAAACATTGCCATTTTTTGGATGCCAAGATGTCCCACGAAAAAAGTATTTTTTCTGGCAGATTTGTGAAAATTGCAAATTTTCCTAATTGGTTTCTTTTTGGGCCTTCTAATGACTCGGGACGATAGACATCGATAATTCAGAGTTTCTACATTCAAACTGATTTCCGAATTACATAAAGGACATGTAATTACTCTTGAAAATATACCAATTCTTATTAAAAAATTAATTAGTGCTTTTTTGTTATAAACAATAGTAGTAAATTCGTTAAGCTTCAACATTTCTGAAGGTTTATTTAATAAATAATTGAAAAAACAATTGAAGTCTTTATGCGCAAACTAAAGGTATGTTCATGCTTATACGAACTTCGGAAGATTTATGCGAATCGCAAATTAGGAAATTACCAACAAAATTTTACGTTCATAGTCATGCGATAAAATTTGATGGTCACTGTCATTCCAAGTAAGTCAAAGTACCTAGAATTTAATGTTTTGTGGGTTTTTTAGTTTTTCTTTCTTTGATAATAAAAAGTATTCCTTTCCGAATCCTAAAGCAAGGAATAGAATGTAAAAGTGGTGGCCTTTCTGCGGTAGGAATTGGTTTCGTTGTGATATATGACTTCTTTATTTCTGATCTCACTATTGATAAGAGTTCATCAAACTGAGAACACGTCACACGAAAATCATTAAAATATTCATTGTGATCATTCAGTCTCATTTCTCGAACGAGGCTGTGATAATCACCATGAATTTTTCGAGTTTTTAAAAATGTCGAACACTATAACTCCTTTTTCGTCTGGAAGCTTCACGTCCTTTCCAAAGCCGATACAACTGATGGTAGAGTACAATGAACCCATCCAAATAATCTATATCCTATGATGCGAATAACAACCAAATCAACGAACTTTCCTTTACTTTTTTATAAAATGAGATCTGAAGAATTATGAAATGATATGATTTTTCAGCTGCATGTGTATTTAATTTTGAGGATTTGAGGTTAATAAAATAACAATACAAACACATTTTACGCATTCTGTAGTCTCGTGATTTGATACGAATTCGCAAAAAAGTTCAAATATTTCAACTTCATTGCGATTTTATCAGCCGCCATTTTATTCGCATAAATTTTCCGAAATTCGTATGAGCATGAACATACCTTAAACATTTAATTTAAATTCGAAAAGAAGGCGGAAGCCGACGAAACACGAAGAATGACAATCACGTTACCACCATTATAAAATTTAAAATACCGGATATTTAGTGTAAACAATGAAAAATAGCTAGAAATTGTTACGATCCGAAGAAGAATGAATTTCTTGAAAAAATAATAGTTTTTTCTACTAAAAAGTGATAAAAATCAATAAATAAGAGTGTGTGTAATGTTTTTATAAGAAGAAGGACAAATTTGATGTGTTTTCAATAACAGAAATTCGATCTGTCAAATGGTGAAATTTCTCAACAAAATTGCCCTATATCTTCGAAAATAGACGAGACCGCCAAAAATTTCATTTGGATTTTTTGTAGAACAGCCCGAAATACGTAAGTTCCAAAAAAATTGATCAGATGCTCAATGTAACGGAAGTTTTACCAAAAATTGGACTGCAAGCTTCAAAAGAGGTAATTTTTCCATTGAAGAAGATGACCGATCAGAAAGGCCAGTTTCTGCGTCAGTCCCCGAAAATATCGATGCAGTTCATGACATAATTTTAACAGACGCGTCGAATTGGGCTAAAACGGAAATCTGAAGCACTGAATATTTCATACGAACGCGTTCATCATGTAGTTCACGTCAATTTGGACATGAGAAAAATTGCTGCGAAATGGATCCCCAAATGTTTGAATGTTGACCAAAAGCGTGCAAGGGTAGTAGCATCGCGTTCGATTTGTGCTCGATTTGAAAACGATGTAGACTTCTTAAACCGAATTGTTACTATGGATGAGACTTGGGTACATTTTTACGATCCAGAAACAAAGCAACAATCGATGGGATGGCGACACTCCGGTTCTCCAATTCTCCAAAAATCTGCTGGAAAAGTTCTTGCTTCAGTTTTTTGGGATTGCCATGTAGTAATCATGATTGATTTTTTTGATAAGGGTAGAACAATAACTGGAGATTACTATTCGACATTACTGACTACTCTACGGGAAAAAATTTAAGAGAAATGACGCGGAACGCTATCCAAAGGTGTTTTGTTTTTGCAGGACAACGCCCCTGCACATAAATCTCATGTTGCCATGCAAAAAATTTGTGATTTAGGGTTTGTATTACTAGAACACCCCCCTTTTTCACCAGATTTGACTCCGTCCGACTATCATATCTTTCCTCAACTGAAAAAAAGTTTAAAAGGTCGTAAATTTTCTTCCAACGAGGAGGTAATAAAAGCTGTGGAGGTCTGGTTTGCAGAGCAAGAAGAAACATTTTTTTTTCAAGTGTATCCAATTAAGAGGAGAATATGTTGAGTAATAAAATATTTTGACATTGAAATTTAGTTTGGTTCTATAGTAGGCTATGAATTTTTCAATATATCCTCGTACAACAATACATTTTTGTTTCAATAGCCTATGCAGCAAGTTTTAATATGCTTTTCCATGTTATATTCGTTCAAAGCATCCAAAATATAATTTCTCATGAAAATGCAAACCCCTCCGTAGATGTAAATGGATCTCGAAACGGAACTGGCTAATACTTAATTTTCCATTTTACAGAAAGAGCCTCTGCCACCACAAAAGTATCCGTATGCCTTGCCGTAATATAAAACACTCGGGTCTGCTTTCAAAAAAAGTCTTTTTCATCAATTTATTTTTCAGATTTTTCAGTAATGTATAAATAACTGTAACATGTTGAAAAGGAAACATTCTCAGGTGGAGAGTGCGGACCTGGCACGTATGACAAAGTACGCAATCTGGTCATCCGTAACAAAGTTAAAAATTTAATATAATTTGTGTGAATCTAAATATTTTGGTGACAACCAACAAGAACATACCAACAACACAACCAATACAAACTGTGAGTACAACAAATAGTAACATATTTATATTGGGAACCCAATTCGGAGTGAGGTTAGTTATCGTTCAGATAGTAGCAGTAGCTTATCTCGCCAAACTTGATAAAGGGACAGAACCGTACGGCCTCATTGGTAAACGGAGATGTCCACAAATATTTCTCAACCGCCGTGAAGTTTGAAATATCTTAGAAATGACTGAACCTATCGAAGGGGGCACTTCTGACTACAGGGGTCTCCCGAGAACACCAGTACCATCATCATCAAATGTACAACCCTCTACATACTCCAATGCAGTGAGCCAACCCAAAATCGTCCAATTTCCAACAAAAGAGCAGGCAATATTGTTTCCTTCCATCGATAGAGTCAAACTCTAGGACTATATTTTCTCACTTGGATCGATCATACAACCAAAAGAAATTATCTTTACCTCGAGAATCTCTAACAACCGCATTTGCGTATATTTATCAAGTAAAGAGGTAGTCGAGATATTTCTTAGGGAACACGGAGAAATCAAAATAGAAAACCAAATCGTGAAAGCACGAAGACTCATCACACCAGCTACCCGTATAGTACTATCTAACGTCTGTCCTATGATACCACACAACTTTATCGAACAGGAACTGAAAAATCATGGACTGACATTGCTTTCACCGATGTCCTTCCTACGAGCAGGAATACATAAGCCAGAGTATAGCCATGTACTCAGCTTTCGTCGTCAAATCTACATAACACCCAACGAAAATTCACCAGTCCCAGAATCACTCCTTTTGAACTTCGATGGTACCCAGTACCGCATATTTCTATCTGATGACAATCTCAGTTGCTTCAAATGTAGACAAATAGGTCACCGCGCTTCCGCTTGTCCTGATTTAGACAATCAAGTCGAGTCCCAACTACCGACGCATAATGAATCGAGTATTAACCAAATCGTACATCAGAACTCCCCTCCACAAACAATGTCTCCTCTTACTCTGACTACACCCACTCCAAAGCGCAATTCTTCTGAATTATCCAGTCCATCTCCTGAAATAGCTACAAACGAATCCACTCCATTAGAACCAGAATTTACTAAACCTAAACCTAAACAGAAAAAACTAAAACCAAGCCTCTCATCCGAAAACCTTCACTCCTGTGAAGCAGCAGTTTCACCGAGCAAACAAATCATTCAAGAAGCACATCCCCCATACCCACTCACTTTCGATCAACTGGTCAGTTTTCTGGATAATAGCTTTGGCTCACCAGACCCACTACATATTGCCAAGGAATACACCAAAGACACACATGCGTTTCTAGATATGCTAGCCAGAATTCACCCCTCACTAAGTGAGAGAGGAATAAAATCAAGGATCACCAGAATACGAAGAAGAATATCAAACCAACTCCATAAGGAACTTGATCTGATCTCGAATACCTCCCTCTCTGAAAATGAAGGTGAAAGTTCCTCTCAAGAAACATTTTAACCTTTAAATTACTCTTCATATTACAATGGAATCTTAATGGGTTCTATACCCATCTCGAAATGTTGCAAAAGTTGATGAATGAAGTGAAACCTTTGATAATTTGTCTTCATGAGACTCATTTTCGAAACAACAATACTTATCACCTCAAACACTTTCAATCCTTCCACAAAACAGAGAGGATCAACAAAGAGCCAGCGGAGGAGTATCCATTTATGTCCATCATTCCATCGATTCCGAACAAATTTTACTGAACACAGAACTGGAAGCTGTTTCAGTCTCTATAAAAGGTCCAATCAACTTAAATATATGCAACATTTATATCCCACCACATACAAACATAAACTGCCAAGAACTGGAAGATATCCTACAACAGATTCCAAATCCACGTATAATCCTTGGAGACTTTAACTGTCATAACGAGGCATGGGGAAACAATATGACCAATGGTAGGGGAAGATCGCTTGAGGACTTCATAAATACATCAAATCTAACAGTTCTGAATACAGGAGCCAAAACTAGATTCAACTGCCATACTGGCAATCATTCAGTCCTCGATCTTTCATTATGTAATCCATCCTTGGCTCCTCACTCTTCTAGAACGTCCTTCCACATCTTTATGACAGCGATCATTTTCCAATCCTCATAAAAAACAACAACATGACTGGCAGTGCTGCTACTATACCGCAAAGATGGAAGTTAAATGCCGCTGATTGGACACGTTACGCCGAACTGATAGGAAGCAGAATCCCACAACAAATTCAGAACAAGGAAGAAATCGATCTTGTAGTAAACCATTTCACCGATATGATAACTGATGCAGCAACAAAAGCTATTGGCAGAACGTCTCCGGTAATTGGACACCGCCCTGTTCCCTGGTGGAACAAAGATTGTGAAGAAGCGATCAAACTTTCCAAATCTGCCTTCAATCGACTCAAACGGCACAATACCTTGGAAAATCTCCTAGAATATAAAAAACTCCGAGCCCATTCCAGATTCATCCTCAAACGAAGTAAAAGGGACTCCTGGCAGCAGTACGTCTCCACAATAACTTGTTCGACTCCTATGACCGACGTATGGAACAAAATAAGAAAGATAAAAGGTATCAACACACACCATAACATATCTTCCCTCATCCATGAAGGGCGCGAAATAACAACACCACATGACATTTCGAACTTGCTCGGTGATACATTCCAAAAACTATCAAGTGATGAGAACTACGAACCTGAGTTCCTCAGATTGAAAAATATAATGGAAACTTAACCTATAACAATAGAAAATGATCATAACAACCCAGCAAATGCACCAATAACTCTTATGGAGCTTATGGAAGCAATAAATTCTGTCAAAGTCCTTACAGTTTCCTCGCATACCTACCTAAATCTTGAAAATTGTACCTTCTGAAGATATTTAACTTAATTTTCTCATCCCGTCAATTTCCGAATGGTTGGAAAATTGCTACGATCCTACCTATCATCAAACAAAGCAAACCCAAGACAGATCCCTTGTCTCACAGGCCCATTTCACTCACATGTACAATGTGCAAGCTCCTGGAAAAAATCCTCAACTGTCGACTTCAATATTTCCTTGATACAAATAACTTTCTGATACCTCAGCAAAATGGTTTCCGAATGAATCGATCCACTACGGACAGTATCATAAACTTGGAATCTACAATCCAAGAAGCGTTTGCAACAAAACGGAAAGTTATTGCAATTTTTTTTGATATTTCTAGAGCTTACGATTCAGCATGGAAATACAATATAATGAAAATACTTCAAGCAAATGAAATAGATGGAAACCTCCTAGCCTATGTTTCTAACTTCCTCTCCAACCGATCCTTTCGAGTGAGAGCAAATAACATCTTATCAGACGAAAAGACCCAAGAAAACGGGATTCCTCAAGGATCAATTTTGAGCGTGACCCTTTTCCTTGTAGCTATTAATAATATTTCAGAAAATATCGATACACCAATAAAAGTGGGTCTGTATGCTGATGATCTCGTACTATATATCAGCAGTAACAATATAATCTCGGCGGAAAAATTACTTCAGACAGCCATAAGAAAATTAGAAACGTGGTGCCTTGAAACCGGTTTCCAGTTTTCGTCATCGAAAACAAAATGTATGCTCTTTCAAAAACGAAACACTCCAACTTACCCAAAACTGAAACTATATGGAAAACAAATGGAGTTTGTGAAAGAATTCAAATTCCTGGGAATGGTTTTTGACGAAAAACTGGAATGGAACGCCCATATTCGGCAACTCAAACAACAATGCAAGAATGGTCTTAATCTACTGAAGACGCTATCAAGCCAGTCCTGGGGAGCTGATAGTACCACCCTGCTAAGGCTATATAGATCCCTTATTCGGTCTAAAATTGATTATGGCGCAATAGCTTACTCGAAAGGTAGTAAATTCTTACTGAAGCAGTTAGACACCGTCCATAATACTGCAATCAGACTTGCATTGGGTGCTTACCGAACTAGTCCTATCGAAAGTCTATATGTCGAAGCAAATGAGCCCCCTCTGGAAATCAGAAGACATTTTCTGAGTTTAACTTATGCTGCAAAAGTATCTACAAATCTAGACAACCCAACCTTCCAACTCGCCTTTTCTAATGACCTTGAACAAATCTTTTCCGAAAACACCAACGTCAGAGCCCCATTCTACATACGAGTTAAAAGGCACGGCCTCAACTTCAGTGACACCATGTCAAACACCAAAACAACTCCTCCACCCTGGCTTATTGATATCCCTCCTTGTAATACCTCGCTCACCAATTTTCCTAAAGACAGTACCCCAACATCATTAATCATTCAGAAATATCGTGAAATTGAAGCTGAGGACAGTGGCTATAATATTCTCTACACCGATGCATCTAAAACACCAGGAGACGAGCGAGTCGGAGCAGCAGTTATCCTCAATGAAGGTAACCATAGTTTCAGCCTACCCCCATCCTGTAGCATCTACACTGGAGAATTGTATGCTATAGCTGAAGCAATATATCTATCAACCGAAACCAATGAAAAAAATGCAGTTATCTTCACCGACTCATTAAGCTCCATCCAAGGCATACAACAAGTATACCCCAAACACCCACTACTGCTACGCATTAAGGAAACGCTGCACGAACTACAAAATCAGAATAGAACCGTCGAACTCGTATGGATTCCATCTCACATTGGTATCACTGGCAATGAGAGAGCAGACACAGTAGCTAAAAATGCCAACACGAATCCACATTCCACCATCGTAAACGAAATCCCATACCTGGACATGAAAAGTAATATTTTTGGCTATACGAGGAATCTATGGAGTGACAGATGGCGTAGAAATGCAAATAACAAGTTATACGAAATAAACCCAGAGCTAAATCACACACAATACATTGGACTACCTAGAAAACAACAAGTTATCATATCACGACTCCGCTTAGGCCATACGAGAATGACACACCAACATCTCATCAAAAAGGACCTTCCCAATATGTGCACATCCTGATAGAATGCCCTTCCAACCAGCAACAAAGAGAAGTGGCAGGACTTCCCAATGATCTACAAACAATTCTGTGCCATAAAAATGTTACTAGCTTACTGAAATTCTTGAAAACAATTAATGTTTTAGACAAAATATGATATGTAATCACATAATGTACCCCGCTAATAACCTCAATGGTTGATGCGGATAAAATAGAATAAAAAAAAAAAAAAAAAACATTCTCAATTGAAAACTGACTCAAAACATGACTCCTCTGGAAAAGGAAAAACCTACGATAAATTGAAGTAATTTTTTGTGATATCTAGCAGAAAACAACTACTTCCCCGGCTAAAGCCACGTTCGACATTGAACTACATCTGATAGATATGGTGAAAAAACCTTATTTAATAATAATACTTTATTTTATTGACAGGTTTGTAAAAACAAAATATATTGAATACATCAAATAAGAATTAAACCTATCAAAGGGCAGAATTCAAGTTCAGATCACGTCATGTGTGAGAAAACGCAACCAGGACTTGATCTTCCATTCAACCCAAAAAGAAAAATACCTGTACAGTGCGGCTTTTAATAGTCCCCCCCTGTTAACTTTTGAACGGTTCGACGTAGAAACATGAAAAAAAAACTGTTTCGAGGGTTTCACCAATACTACTTTTTGAAATAAAAAAATAGTGATTGCACGATAGGGGGCGCAGGGGGGCCCATCAACTCAAAATTTTTAAATGGCATGTGGGGTCAGGTGTCACATCGTTGAAAAGAGAATTCAATTCTCTTTACAACCATCTAAATATTTTTTAATTTCGGTAATATTTTTTTGTAATTCAAAATCGAAATATCAAATATAAATGCAGATCTGAATACTACTCATACCTCGATAAATTTGAACGGTGGAACAATGAAACCAAAAATTTTTTGAATGGTATTACCGATACTACTTTTTGAGAGAAGAAACATTCCAATTACTCGACAGATGGTGCTGGGGCACATCAGTTTGATTGAATTCTCTTTTCAACGATGTGACACCTGACCCCATATGCCATTTAAAAATTTTGAGTTGATGGCCCCCCTGCGCCCCTATCGTGCAATCACTATTTTTTTTATTTCAAAAAGTAGTATTGGTGAAACCCTCGAAACAGTTTTTTTTTCATGTTTCTACGTCGAACCGTTCAAAAGTTAACTGTTATTTAAACCGTTACATTTTTATTTATATTGTCCATATTTATATTTTTGTTTTGACCAATGTGTATATAATCATATCGATTCCATTACTGTACCATGCTTTGTCTACAAAATGAATAATTTTTTGACAATAAAGTATATTTATTATTATTATTATTATTATTATTAAAAGCCGCACTGTAGACATGATATGCAACTATTAATTAATTAATATTCAACATAAGTATGAGAGAGTTAATTAATTAATTAAGCAGGTTTACTTTATTCATGAGTAAGTCGGATTTCAATTTATTTCTGAAATTTGGGATAGATAACGTTTTCATTGAACTCGGAAGTCGATTGTAAAGCCAAGCAATATTATAAGAGAAAGAGCCACGGTACAGTGTAGTTTCATGGGGAGGTATTGAAAGTTGATTTCTGAATCTGAGATTCAGGTTATGAATGTCAGTGATAAGAGAAATTTTGTCGTGGAGGTAAGGAGGAGTTTTGGTAGTAACGATTTTATGGAATAGAGTGCAAGCATGTAATACAAGCCGCGCCTCCATGTTTAGCCATCCCAAATTATTCAGCTGGTGTGATATATGTTGTCGCCTTCTAGTACCTGTAACAAGTCTCAGGCATGAATTCTCTAAGGTCTGTAGTCTTCTTTAGTCAGCAAGAAGTAGGTTAGGGACATAAACAATATCGGCACAACGAACAGTCGTTACCGACCGATGATGAACCCTTTACTCCCATAAACACCTAACTATGTAGGCTTATTATGGCAAGAAACTGTCAGAAAACAACTACTCCCCTGGCTAAGACCACGACGGGTATTGAATTAAATCTAACAGCTACTTGTGCAACGTTCCTCAAAACATCAGAGGACGCGATTGCAAGTGCCCTCTATGACCAACCAGCAGAATTATGTTTTAATTTGGACGGGGTGACCACCTGCAGACTAGTTTCGAAGTTGTTGCCTCTCATCAGTGCAAGGGCAGGTCAACACAGACAGCACTGAAGCCATCTGTTCCCCGTCCAAACCAATACACACTCCGCTGATTAGTCAATTCTGGTTCACGAGATGAAAGCAGTTTCTAGGCCGCTCCACCTAGCGAGCAGAGGAAGACACTCCGAATCTCCGGGTTGAGAGATTTAATCGAAGAAGACAGAAATCTTTGGGAGATCGTTTGCTAACGAACAGTCGTTACCGACCGATGATGAAAGATTTCTGTCTTCTTCGATTAAATCTCTCAACCCGGAGATTCGGAGTGTCTTCCTCTGCTCGCTAGGTGGAGCGGCCTAGAAACTGCTTTCATCTCGTGAACCAGAATTGACTAATCAGCGGAGTGTGTATTGGTTTGGACGGGGAACAGATGGCTTCAGTGCTGTCTGTGTTGACCTGCCCTTGCACTGATGAGAGGCAACAACCTCGAAACTAGTCTGCAGGTGGTCACCCCATCCAAATCAAAACATAATTCTGCTGGTTGGTCATAGAGGGCACTTGCAATCGCGTCCTCTGATGTTTTGAGGAACGTTGCACAAGTAGCTGTTAGATTTAATTCAATACCCGTCGTGGTCTTAGCCAGGGGAGTAGTTTATTTCTGACAGTTTCTTGCCATAATAAGCCTACATAGTTAGGTGTTTATGGGAGTAAAGAGTTCATCATCGGTCGGTAACGACTGTTCGTTAGCAAACGATCTCCCAAAGATTTCTGTCTTCTTCAATATCGGCATAGTTGTCATGTGATAGAACCAAAGCATTACATAATATTTTCTTTGAATTTTGGTTCAGTATTTCTCTATTGGGTTAAATTGTTTTTAAATTAAAATGCCCACGCTTTATGATCTGGGAAACATGAGACGAGAATCTAAGAGATTGATCCATTATGAGACCAAGGTTTTTCGAGCGATTTGTAAGAGGCAGTTGTACATTATCTAAATTAATGATAATGTTACTGTCGCATTTTCTCCTCATTATTGCTCGGCCAAAGAGCATCACGACTGTTTTCGAAGGATTAACCGTTAGGCAATATTTTTATGAAGTTTCGAGCAAGGAACTCAAATCAAGGTTTATATGTTGACATGCTTCTATCAGTGACCTTTCCGGAAATTGTTTATAGATTTGAGTGTCGTCAGCGTAGCTGTGAATGCGAGTGTATCGAAGACACTTGGGGAACTGAGAAGTGTAAATCACGAACAAATCGGGCCCAAGAATAGATCCTTGTGGAACGCCAGTAACTGTTGCGAGAAAAGTTGACAGCTCCTTGTTTGACACAACACATTAAGAGCGACCGATTAACTAGTTTTCAATAAGTGTTCTAGACGATAAAGAGAATCCAAGAAAGTTCAATAAAGCTATCAAGAGCTGGTGACAAATTCTGTCAAACGCCTTGGAATAGTCAATTAAAACTAGACCTGATAATTCATTACTATCAACTGATTTATGGATGTCATCGACTACTTTCAATAACTTGAATAACTTGAAAGGAAACAATCTTTAGATTAATTATTGTTCTCTGTTAGATATTTAAAAAAATAACCTCAATTTTTCGTAGGTTTTTCTATTTCCAGAGGAGTTATGTTCTGGTTCATTCTTCAATTGAGAATGTTTCCCTTTTCAACATGAATCACTTTCAAGAAAAGATATTTTTTACGACGGAAAATTGCCACTTGTCTTTCAGTCGCAGATGATTCCACAACTGACTTTATGAACATCCTGTTCATATTTCCAATAAAATATTTTTTTACATATTCCACCAGGTATCAAATTTCTTGAATCACTCGACTTCCATTCAACAAAGTCTGGAAGCAGTCTGTCGTTCCATCTCATCTCGACTGAGATAAATCTTACCCCATGAAATCCTTTCTCTTGAACTTTATGGATCTAGTCGCGGCACATTCGAGTTGGGAGAATGATCCATTCGAACAGATTGTGTGAATTACTCTCAAACGATTGTGGTTCGTTTATTGTTCACGTAACCGTTTTGTAAAATAAGATAAGAACCGCCAACCGGGTTGAAGACAAATAAAATCAGTGCCACAACAAGGGGAGGAGAGCGTTTAGTCTCTCACCAGTAGACACAGATAGAGGGAAACCAATGGATTGAATTGAAACGACACCGACGTGAGAAATCTCCTTAATGAACTTAAATGAGTTTTTCTTCATTGGTTCCCCATTTTACATATTTCAAGCACGCCACAGCGAGTTTAAACCAAACTTTCAAAAACGCGCGTTTTCTAAAGTTACCATGGCAACATCAACAACTCGAGAAACGTGGTGAAATCCAATAGAAGAGTTCTATATAAGGCTGATGTTGCCAACATAACAACAAAAAATAACTCAAATGATAGATAAAAGGTGGGGGGCATAAAGAGGCTACCTTTTTGTAATTTTTTTGGATTTTATGGTATATTCCAATGTCTTTTATAATATATACTGTACCCGAGAAGTGAGCAAGTCTTTTTAATATGGGGTATTTTATATTATACAGTTGAAAAAATTGTCAATGTTAGTTGTCAATTACTGTCATCAGTGAAATGAAATTATAATTTCATTTCAGTGGTTGGATTTTGAATTTGTATTGCAGATTGCAGTAGCAGCAAAGAATATCTACAAAACTGTTCAGTATTAATTGTAGATATTCTTTGGTAGCAGGAGCAGCTAGCATTCGTTGTTTTGGAGTTTCTTAATATTACTAGTTTTTATTGTTCCACCTTCGTAGTTTGAAGTATTTGTCTGCTCTGCTTTCATTATTGCAGACATCCCGAGAAGAGATATCCTAAACACACCTGAGATAAACGATGAAGAGTTGTGCATATCAGAATTGTAAAAATAATA
This sequence comes from Chrysolina oricalcia, assembly GCA_944452925.2. Classification (NCBI taxonomy): domain Eukaryota; kingdom Metazoa; phylum Arthropoda; class Insecta; order Coleoptera; family Chrysomelidae; genus Chrysolina; species Chrysolina oricalcia. Next base: position 52,110,344 of record OX101822.2, read on the forward strand.
CAAGGCGTATGAAGAAAGAAAGAAGCAGAAAAACAATAAAATTCATTCCCTTTCCTAAACCTAGAAGATCTCCTAGTAAATGTCAAAAGTGGATAGAGCTGTGTGGAAACCAGAAACTTAATTGTGACACTATTACAAAAAAAACTTATATTTGTAGTGAACATTTTGAGAAGAATTGTGTAGATCCAAAACCATTTTGTACTGATATATTAGATGTGGTTGAAATAGATCCTGGAGTGACTCTGCAAGAAGCTGTTGTAAATACAACTTATGATACTGAGAACGGGTATTTTGAAACGAACTCTACACCTGAAGAAGGTGACATTCCATCTCCAGTAGTACCCATTTATCCTGGAGTGACTCTGCAAGAAGTTGTTGTAAATCCAACTTATGAATCACATGATACTGAGAACGAGTTTTTTGAAACCAATTCCACTCTTGAAGAAGGTGACATTCCATCTGCAGTAGTACCCATGTCGAATGTTTTGGAGCATTGTTACAGTTCTGTCAATTTTGTGGCAAAAGTACAAGACGATAACCAGAAAAATGAGGTTTTTAAAAAAACAAAGACGTGCTCAAAGTGAATTCCAATCTTCGTGTTCATAGATACTCTCACAAAGAGCTTTTTTTTTTCATACAAAAACTTGAAAAAGGACAGTAGAATGTTTAAATATTATACTGGACTCATTCCTTCACATTTTGATGCCCTATATTCCTTTTTAGATGAAAGTGTGATGACAAATTTGCAATATAAATTTACATGTAATACAAAGCCTAGAGTGAGAAGGAATTTTTCATCAAAATTTTCTAATAAGGACAAATTATGTTTGGTACTGGTGAGGTTGAGAAGGGGATACACCTTACAAGAACTGGCATATTTTTGTAATACAAGTAAATCATATATATCTACAATATTTTTTACTTGGATTCAGTTTATGAACAATCAGATTATTGGATTGCGGGTGAATTTATTTTCTGCAGCGAGGTTTATAAAAAACATTCCCTATTGTTTCAAAACATTTGAGGAAAGAATATTAGGAGTTATAGATGTAACTGAAATTCCAATGGAAATGGCAAGAAATTTTAGACAACAAGGAAATACTTACTCCAGCTACAAACATACAAACACTATAAAGTTTCTCGTATTGATTGCAGTTAGTGGTGCAATAATATATTGCAGTGAAGGATATGAAGGCTCCATATCTGACAGTGAACTGTTTGCACAGTGTGATATAAAGCTTTTTTTGCAAGAAAATGATTGTCTTTTAGCCGATAGGGGCTTTCTAATTCAAGACATTGCAAATGAACTAAAAATTAAAATTATCACTCCTCTTTTTTTATTAAGCAGAGATAAACTTACAGCAGAAGAGGAACGATTAACAAAAAAAATTGCTAAATCAAGAATTCATGTTGAACGTGCCATTCATCGGATTAAGTCATACAAATTTTTTTCAAAACGATGTCCTATGACACTATTACCAATTATTACAAATATGTTTAAAATTGTTTGTTTTCTTGTTAACTTCCAAAAACCTCTGATTAGGTAATAAATTTTATAATCTGTATATTGTAGTTTAAATTAATGCACACTTGTTATTTATCTGAAATAGTATTGAGGATGAACATAAAAAAGTTGATAAAATTAAATATGGAATCATCTGCGACTGAAAGATAAACTTTAATCGCTATTTTTCAACGTTCAAGTTAACCGCTTGGAAGGTATTCATTGATAAACATTTCTCCTCTGGAAATGGAAAGAACCAATGATAACAATGAAGATATTTTTTTGTAATATCTAACAGAACACTAGTACTTCCCCGGCAAAATCAATAGGTCTAAGAATAGTAGGTTTTTTCCTTTTTCAAAGGAGAATGTTTCCCTTTTTAACAGAATTGGGGATTTTATAAAAATCCAAATTAATTTAAAAAATATTTATTATAATAAAACACTTGTTATGATACATTTAGTGGAGTGCTTTTAACAACTCCTTCACATTAATTGGAACTAACCCTCGGACAACCCTCATTGCAAAAATTTCGGGCACAAATACATTCTCATAAAAATCTTTGATTTTGCATTTAATACATTCAATTTCAGTCAAATAATCTTTTTTGAATACAGGTACTATAAGCATTGTTTATATAGAAGTAAGATAGTTAGTCAATGCCTGTGTAATTGGTGTTGGACGCAAACGCGAGTGTCATCTAGCGTGATTAGTTACAAACATGAATATTTGACGTCATTTTAGTACAGGTTTCTTCAAAAAACCCTGATTTTAATGCTGTCCCATTGTTTCAATCAAGTTACGACATGACTTGGAGGCCAGAGCACTGAAGTTACTACATGACTTGGATGCGAGCTCACTATCGCCATCTACATGTCGCATCCATTTTGATCCAATTATAATCCCATAAGGTTGACTAACTATGTTCTATATAAACAATGCTATAAGTATTGCATTTGTATTCCAGATTATTAGATTACAATATTCTACATCTAATATTAATATAGATACTAAAATTTGATATAAATATGGATGATTCTTTTTTATAAATATTTTATTGTTTATTTTGGTTAGACAAAAATGGTTTAATTGACTTTTACTTAGAAATGTGTCAAATTGTATCAAATTTTTACATTTTTCTAAGATTTTGGGACATTTTATTTCAAAAATGTGATCAACTGTACCATTATTATTTCTTACCAACCCATCTATACTCGTAGCTAAGAAAGGGAAAAGTTTATTAACAATTAGTCCACATTCCTCTATTTTTTGGTTAGAAGTAATAAATAATTCATATTTTTTTCTAGCAATGGACTCATTTGTCTTTCCGTATTGCATTGCACTGGTGGTAACGGGATTTGTTTGAAGCCATAAATTTTTTAGTAGGAAGTTTTTTTTTGCCTGATCATTGTTTAATCCACAAACAATACGGGCATTGGATGAAGTTATAAAAAAAGTTCTCCAGTAGATCTATTTTTGACACCCTTGAGGAAATGAACCTGGTAATTCAAACCATTTATCAGTATGAGTACTTATTAAACGTTGAATATTATTAAGAAATATTTGTGTTTGTTGACATATTATTTGAAGTTCATCAACAGTAAATTGAATATCCTTATATTCAATTGAAAATAATGTTTCAAACATCGTCTCTTCAAATCCATATTGAAGATCTACTAAAAAAATTTTCATTTGAATATTTCTAACATAATCTGCAGGAAGTGGATTATATTTAGCTCTTTCTATAGGTTTGTATCTTTTTATAGGGTAAACATGACTAGTCACTGGTCCTGGGTCACTTTTATTGGAGCCTTTTCCCCATTGACATGGTTGACTTGTAGTGGCCACAGGTATACTTCCATGATCTTCTATATATTTGGCAAGGAAAAGCAATAGTGCAGTTACATGGCTGCATCTTCCTAGTGAAGATTGTTTACAGTCACATTCACCTTTAACAACTGTGCCGAATACTTTATTTTAGCAAATTACAACATCATGCTTCAATTTTTTGTCAAAAGAAGCTTGAAATTTGCACTTGCAGTAATAAATATTATTATTTTGGGCATCAAAAAGTTAACTTATATGGTCACTGTCAACATACTGAGATCCTCTTCTGAATGGCTTCACTGTTACAACTGATCCATCATCAATTTCAAAATCAACATCGGGATTTTCATTTTCAATATTTTGAGTCACATTGTAGGTAAATATGTGCCCTTTATTGAAATATGGAGGCAATGGGCGTGAAGGAAATCGTGACCACATCAAATTTTCTTCGCATAGATTTCTGGCTATATTTGAGTTTGAGGATGACTGATTTTGCAAAATATTCCTTTTCAGATCATACCATTTTCCTTGGTCTATTCCTAAAAAAATGTTGTCTATTCCTCCATTGTTAATGCAGTCGTTTATCCTGAAAAATAAAGAATTAAGAACATTTCATTAGGGTTGCTTGTAGAGTTACTACCTTTAAATCAGTTCTTCTTTAGAACCAGTTCTTTTGAGGGATCTACACTCTAACCACCTCTTTAGCTCCTGGACAGAATGGTCCTCTAATCGTATATTGTTCCGTAACATTAACCCAGGTACATCTTTGGGTAAAAGCAAAACAGAATCCATATTGAAAACGAAACATTAAATGGATAGCAATCTCACAGTATTTGCATAAACAATACAATGTTCGGTAATGTAATGATAAATAATGAATATGATGAATGAGACGAATGAGTAATGAAATGACAGTAGTCAGTAATTGACAACTGACATTGACAATTTTTTCAACTGTATAATTATAAAAGACATTGGAATATACCATAAAATCCAAAAAAATTACAAAAAGGTAGCCTCTTTATGTGCCCTACCTTTTATCTGTCATTTGAGTTATTTTTTGTTGTTATGTTGGCAACATTAACCTTATATAAGACTCTTCTATTGACAATTCTTCGATTATTGATCTGACAGGAGTACCTTGTAACTTCAAATAAAATATTACTAACAAATGCAAGACTGCACAACTCGTTCATTTATATCTGATTACCTTTTCCATCCATTTGATGAACTTGTCATGTTCTTTTTTATGCGCATCATTAGAATTTTGCGAGTATTTATGAAAGTGTACCAATAAAAAAAAATCGTAAAGTATTCGTGGATAACTGGTCCTTCAAACACTTGCTCTATTTCGACAATTTGCGCGTGTTTGAAAGACCTTTCCATCCACTCATACTTTAATATACTATTTTGAAATCAAAAGTCAATGACTGGTTCTTGCCGAATACTGAAAATCCCCCGACTGAGCAAGAAGAGTGAGTACTCAGATATGGACAGTAGCAACCCAAACGTGTTTACCCGAATGAAAAATCTGGATAAATATAAATGAAAAGGTATTGGGTATAGCCCTCAAATTGTTGTGGAACCGTAGACACGTGTTTCGAGCTTAAGCTCTCATCAGTACGGTAAAATCAAGTGCGAAGATGTACAACACTTGGATGTAAAAATAGAAACAAAGGAAGTCAACAACAGGAAGCCAACCACACATTTGTGGCTTCGGTTAGAAGACCTTGAGCTTTCAGAGCAACAACTTACGTCGCCACGGAGGCAGATATAGCTACCAGCGTGACAATCCTACCCAGGAAAATACAAATCAGGATGGATTTATCGAGGGGAAATATATAAAAATATAAATGAAAAGTTATTGGGTATACTGATGAGAGCTTAAGCTCGAAACTCGTGTCTACGGTTGCAGAACATTTTGAGGGTTATACCCAATAACTTTTCTACTTATATTTTCATATATTGCCCCTCGCTATACCCATCCTTATTTATATATATATATATATATATATATATATATATATATATATATATATATATATATATATATAGAGGAACTTCGAAACCAAAGAAACTGATGATTTCTGTTTGTGGGGCTGCAGTCAAATTTGAAGATGCCAGGGGGTAAGAATGAAACTCTTTGGTATTATGTCAAGCTTTCGGAAATGTTTATTTCCATCTTTAGGACTTACTGGAAAAATTGTGAAAATGAGCAATTGTACAATTTTTGTTAAGTGATAAGGGTACTTACTATCGTGAGTTTAAATATTTATGTTTATAAATATTTCCTACAAATAATGTTAGATTAACTTATCTCGTCTTATGAAGTGGCTAGCTTCCTTTAAATACGATTTCCCCACCATTTCATTCATCCAATCTAATTTCTGAGGCGCTAGGCAACACAGCTCTGTCACTAGTGTCGTTGTCAGTAACTTTTACAGTCCCGACGATCAAATTGCTCAAAAGTGATTGAAAACAGACTAATTTTTAACGCAATGACTCGAACCAATTTAGTTCACAAGGGACGGTTCATTAAAGAAAACCATTTGAAAAAAAGATGCAATGCAGTCGCAGCGATGTTGGCTGCAAAAAAAAAGTTAAAAATGGAATGTATATATATATATATATATATATATATATATATATATATATATATAAGCTGACGACCATATGGGCAGGGAGGCTTCTCAATTCCTCAATTCTAGTGTTTCAATTTCATTTACTTCCTGGTCTATTTATTTCTGGATATATTTCTCGTGTTCCTTACGAGCTGTAGCGCGTTGTTGCCATTGCTCTTGACGTGGCCATTTGTATGCTCTCATCGATCAAAACATTGCCGACTTTGGCAGCTTGTATTTCGATAATTAGATGGACAAATTTTTCCAGATTTGGTTATTAGCATTGTGATCGAGTTTATTGAAATATGTTAGTTTTCCAAATTTGTAAGGCGCGTCTCTTCTGTACAGCGTGTTATTTGAAACAATGATTGTATTTGGCAACTTTGAGTACAATTATCTCCAATTCTTAATAGACAAAATTTCTCAAAAAAAAAAAATCAGCTGATGTAGCCACTGTCGAGAAATATCATACCAAATTTTCATTGTATTTGTAAGAAAACTGTTCTAGCGTTCCAAATACCTTAAGAGAGAAAATCGTAGACTCTTATGATTATCACAAAAGAAGTTATTTCACTTTCACAAAATAAACGTTCGGAAACTATTAGGACCATGCGCAGTTTGACAGAATTGTTCGCTTTTTTTTCAGGACAGTGATTTCTTCCATAGGTTTTGTGTTTTCGTTCAATTCAAACTAGTTCGGGACAGTTACGACAAGGATGAATGTTGGATAAATTAGTTCTTCGAATTTCCACTTGTATAACTAGATATACAGTGCCCTCCAAAAAGTATGTAACATTTGGGATGAAGTTCATTATCAGAGTATTGGAAAAAAATTGTATGAAAATTGTGATGTACGACAACCTGAAAATCGATGTTTACACTTAGTAGGTTTGTTCGGGTTCCAAACTTTCTAGGATTGCGCACAGCCACATGCGCAATAAATTGAATCCAAAATAGTTCCAGGGCAGTCCAAAAAATACATGAAGTAAAACGCTATTCATGATCTTTCATCAGTTTAGAACTCTTGTTTATGCTTCTAGGTTATGCCGAGGGTCTCGAGGCTTTCAACAAAAACAAACAAATAATATTTTCGGGCATAAATAGTTATCATGTGCTATAGTAACCCTAAAAATAATGTTTCATCGTCATTCAATAATTATTTTTCTAAGGTAAAAAGAATAGTGTATCCTTGTTATGGAAGGATCATGACATAGACGAATAATTATTTTGATAAAGAGAAAACATCTATATTGATTATCCATATTATTATTAACCATATCCATATTTCTCATTCGAATTCTTTGACAAATTAAATCGAAAACAAATCAAGGAGGTTAGAATGTTAGAAGCATGTACGTTGTACGCATGTTCACCCAAAATAATACACACAAGTCAGAAACTGCAGTTCTTGCTAGGATGCTCGTACTGTTTTCAATCGATCCGTAACTGTGCTTAACTAGTTTCAATTGAACGAGAACATCAAACCCATGGAATATATCACAGTCCTGAAAAACGCGAACACTTCTGTGAAACTCTGTGAAACTCCCTATAGTTTCAGACCGTTCATTTTGTGAACACGAACCCTATTATGAGACCAATGTTATGGCGGCAAATTGAAAAAAAAATAATATGCTATTTAGAAATACAATCCTTGCTTCGACTACATTATCACCGTTGATACCTGATACCTTCAGCTTCAATAGTGATCAACACAACAGAAAGGGAAATTCTAACACAACCATAACACAACAAACTAAATATCACATCTGAAACCTTCAGGTGAGTACACAAGTGATCAACAAACCTGAAAAAAAAGAGTGTTCTATCAACTCAAACATAAATGGCGTGTATGTTACGTTTACTGCCATCTCAATGTGAATTCGAATATAGGTCCAGTTCATTTGATTTATAAGTCCATCAGTAGGATTTTTCCTCCTTTAACGGTATTCAGCCATGGGATTGATGCCCGACTGCCATTGAAACTAGGGTCACTGATTCCCAGAAGACTGGACTGCTTGCGGATATGGCCAATGGGTGGAGTCATTTTGAAAGTTTGCCACAAGCGCTAGAATTCTAGTTCCGGCCCTGGTTTTTTATGTTTTTTCTCAAAAACAAAGCAAGATACGAAAAAAATTCTAGATATAAAAAAGTTGTAATTTCAGTTGCTCAATGTGAAACAAAAATTGCAAAAAAATCAGTGGCGCACATGTTTTCTGTCAAAAATATTGGTTACACTCGCCCTTTACGACCTTCAATAACACTGCCAAATTTCAATAAAATCGGTTGAAGGGTTATTAAGACAAAAACGATTTCTTTTAAAAATTTTCTTGAAAACGAAGCATTACCGGACCTATGTTTATATGAACTTTTCGTCGAATCACTCTAAGAATCACCCCTTCAAGTTTGGCCACGTACTCAAATAACACCCTTTATACGGGAGCCCAATCATCGATGACGGTTTCGCGTGAAGCAGAACTAATCATACGGAATAGCTGCTTCAATAGAAACTCATTCAGGAATCCGTTTTCGACTACCAATAGCATATCTTTTTCATTCTTGTTCCTTTTCGTATTCAGTATAGTCCAGTCCAATTTTTTCTCTCTTTCCTAGAAATCTAAATTGGGGCCGCTTCGGGTCAGGATTAAAATCTTAATTTAATCTCCTAAGATCCTTTCTAGTGTAATTTTTTGAAGCTTTTTAACGAAAGTTTGTTTGAAACCTAGTAATGTGCAATATCAAATTGATCGTAATTAAATGCTCTTTTTTTCAATGAGCCACCATGTCGCCATTTGAATAATATTAGTGATAGAAATTTTAAAATGGAATTTTGCATAGCAGATACATTTTGATGAAAAATAGTAAAGTATTATTCTCAAAATTTTAGAACTGAAATTAGTGACTTGAAGATATTCATAGCCCTCTAGAATAAAAAAGAAATTTCATAACAAAAACTCAATTCGATTACTAAAAGTGACATGTACCACATGGTTATATTCAGTATGTCATATGGAGACAAGAGAAGTGAAAACATACAGGGTGACTCATTTGAAAATCGAAAGTTTATATCACTTATGGTGAAACATGAATCCCTTCCAAGAGAGGTTATCTTGTACGATGGAAAACAGCAACTAAATTCCAACTTTCAGTCGCAGATGATTCCACAACTGACTTTATGAACATCCTGTTCATATTTTCAATGAAATCAAAATGCCATACCCATGACAGGTTTTATGTCAGTAAAATATTTTTAAAGTTTCACCGCACAAGAAATAGTCCAACAATTCCTCATTACAGTGTGAAATTGCTTCTGAAGAGTATGTTTTCCAATTCTTCCGACCTCCCTGATGATCTTAGAAGAGTGAAATAGATTTTTGTCGACCAAAATGTATTGGAGGCCTAGCGAAAGTGATGCAATCCACGCGTCAATGAAATGAGCGATTTTCTGTGAGTGATACTGAATATAACATTCTCCCTTATCTCATTCATAGATAAGAATCTCCAATGGAAACTGGACATTTAATAAATAATCAACTATCTGAATGAAAATGCAAATTTTCAGTTTCAGAATTTTTCTCTCAAGTTATATAGGGTCTTTCTCAATATCTATCAGATGTAGTTCAATGTCCAGCGTGGCTTTTGCCGGGGAAGTAGTTGTTTTCTGTTAGAAATTACAAAAAAGTAACTTCAATTTTATCGTAGGGTTTTTCCATTTCCAGAGGAGTCATGTATTGATTCAATTTTCAATTGAGAATGTTTCTCTTTAAAACATGAATCCCTTCCAAGAGAGGTTATCTTGTACGATGGAAAACAGCGAATAAATTCCAACTTTCAGTCGCAGATGATTCCACAACTGACTTTATGAACATCCTGTTCATATTTTCAATGAAATCAAAATTGATTATTTGTATTCTCGAAAACTATTTTTTCGACAACTCCGCCAAAGAAAAGCTGCCAGGCGACCGAATCAATTAATAATGGTGTTAAGGCAGACTGATTAGGTGGTTTTAATCGTTCTATAAACTGCTGTCCAATTTCCGTGGCTAGCTCTCCGTCTATAAGCGATTGGAACTGTTGGAAGGAATGCTTTCCTAAAATAACCACTGGGATCCTTTACGATGAAAGCATAAATGTACAAATTCTACTTTCACAAGAAGGGAAACAATTCTGTAACCGAACTACCTTCCCACTTTATAGCAAATGTCGTTGCTGTGTCTTGCTCTTCTCATTACACAATGCAACCTGCTCTTTCCTGAAAACCCATTCCGTAGTTTACGAGTACAGAACAGTGTGTTTCCACGCGACTTTTTCCGTACTTTATGGCTCTCCATATGCAAATTGCGGACTTCGACGTAAGCACAGCCATCAAGAAGTGGTTTTTTTCATTACTGCCATTTTGTTTGTGAAAGAAACGAGGATGATTTCTTTCGGTTTACTCAGGGCGTGAAATGCAAATATTTGCATATTTGCTAATGAAATGTAGGAACTAATTGCGGATGTAAATATTTTAATGAAACTAGGTTGGATGTGTTTAAAAAATTATTGATGAGTCCTGGCATAGTTTGTTTGAAATTTGGTGCGGAAATTCCACAATTTCGAACACCGAGTAGACTCATAATTGACAACAATTTTGACAATTATTCAATTCGCATCAATAATAAGTACTTCTGATAAGACGAACGTGTGAAGACTTTGGGAAGGTACACTTAATTGAATATTAGTTAGGTTAGGATACATTTCTTCCATATTTTTTGAAAATTCATGCATATCCCCCGCATCGCGGAGACATTGGGGTAAGAGGGAAGGGGGAGAATATCTGAAGAAACTCTCAAACTACTACTCTTAGATGTAAATGTGGGTAAATAATCGTTGAGAACTGTCGTTATTGAGATTTAGAAGTATTGTTATGAAAATTATTCGCAAATTCGAGGGAAGATCAACTTATTGTACAAATCAAACGCGGACCGAAGGTAACGAAATATGAGAGTGTTTTTCAATGATATCAAAAAAAGGTATGAAGAAATGAATCCACAAGTATTCACCATCAAGAAATGTAAGGAAAATATATTTATTCACTCATACAACTCATCATCTACTTCATCTTCAGTCTCCTCGTCTTCATCATTACAATCCGGATATTTTAAAACAGAGCTGAGTTGAACATGAAAAAAATATTTCAAAAATGAACTCACCATTTTCAATTAATAACAGTGACAAAGCACCAAGAGATGTTTCCTCGTCTCCGACTATCGATGTTAACCCAGTGTCCAGTGTTTTCTGCACAGGAACTTTCATATTTTCTGACGTTTACATAGAGCAACGTTGACTGCTGCTCACTGCGCACCGACAGAACCGCGCTGCAGTATACTATACAGCGGCTATAAAAGATTGACAGGATTGCATTTAAACTGTGTACAGGTATCCAAATTTGTATGAATATTTTCAATAAGAGCAGGGATTTTTCTGCAAACTGGCTTTTCATTCATGTTGATACGTGCTTTCATCTCTGAGTTATTAGCATTTGAATTTATAAACTCCCTCAAGATTTTGTAACCTGAAATATTCGAAGAATTGAAAACACTCGTATTTAAAACCAACATTATGTGAACCGATTAAACATTATGCAATTTGACAATGAACTATTCCTCAACTGTTCATTTTACTTGCTACAATTGACAAGACAAGACATTATTTCAGTAATCACAAGCATTATTTCACGAAGTCAGGAACTTTAATATTATAAGATTTTCAATTGCAATTTTGCAGCTGGCAACTGAGCGTATGAATATAAATAATATCAGAATTCAAAGCTGCGATCTTTATCTTCGAAATGACGTAAGATTTATCCCAATTGAACATTTATGTGAGGAGTTATAGAACTTTACTTCACGCGCTAGTTGAAAAAATGCACGTTGGCGGGAGCCGGCACAACACCTGCCCCATTGCGAAAGCATATAACTTCAACAATTTTTTTCAAGAATACTGTGCGAATTCTCAAAATTTTGATAGGGACAGTTTTTTTGTAAAAAATTGTGCCTTTTCTGAATATTAAGTAATTTTTTTTATTTAAATTAAATTTTTTGAGATATTTCGAAATTACCTCAAATATTAATTTCAACGCGTTTTTTGGGGGGGTTCCACCCCCCCTGGAGGTGATAATTTTTCTCAGAAGTAATGTGCACACTGTATTATACAAAAAAAAATCATCGGCAGAGCAATTTAAGTTGAGGTTGATAGCCCTGTTGATTGGCCTAAAATAATTATCTGCTTCCAAAGCTAGCGTTTCAATATGATTCAATTTGTATATTCGTATATTTAACAAAAAAAAATGGCAAGTGATTCTGACGGATATAAAAGTCTCTGCCAGGCGAGCCTAAAATTGTGTAACCCTTCTTTGGTACTAACCCAGTTAACTCAAACCTCTAGGTTATGTCGCTTTCTTGATTATTGTGTATCATACGCTGATGATACTTGTATCTTCTACGAAGCAGAAAATACTAGCAGAAAATGATCTTGCAATTATTCAAAAATGGTTCAATGACAAATTACTAACCATAAACTTCTCAAACACATCGTTCCTTCCCACATATATTGACAGTAGAACATCACCGGACTTTCAGATGATAAAAACTCAAATTAACAGAAATATAAATGCTGTTACTGAATTTAAATACCTGGGAGTCGTCTTGGATTCTAACTTGAGATGGGGTAAACACGTCAAACATGTTATTAAAAAAGTAAGATTTCTAATCCACAAAGGACATGGCACTGGATACATGTATTCCTGGGGCTCGACAGATTTGTGCATCACATGCATAAAATCGGACTTGCACAAGATGCAGAGTGCCAGCTATACATGGTGGATGATGAAACGGCTAAACACATTCTGTGTACATGCCCTGCAGCGGCCACAACCAGATTCTCAATATTTGGTGATACGACAGTAAGGCCAGAATACCTGCTAAATTGTTCTCCCAATGTTCTCCCAATTTTGTCAAGAGATTGGATATACTAGAAGAAATATAACCATAGGGTGAGCCACAATAGGCCATTGGCCGCAGTGGAGGGCCTGATACGGACCCACTCACGTTCAAACCTAACCTAACCACCTAATATTACAACAAAATCATCATAATTGAAATATTTTGTCAAATCAGTCAAATTATTGATAATATTATGATAGGTCGCAACTGGTTTAACTATTGATTCTACAGATGTATTACATAATCTAACTTTCAATATATTGTCTATATTCGTCACACAATAATAAAATTCTTGTACGCCTCTTATGAATAAATCTCTCATTTTTACAAATATTTTCGTTATTATTATCGAATGGTTCATCAATCATAATTGTCTTTAACCTTCGAAGCCTTTTTTGTTTGCATGACTTCATTAACTTTTTTCTTCAAATCCGTCATTCGGTTGTTTTTAAATTCAGTTTCAATATTATCTAGCTCAATTTTATAAAATTTATTTCCTTAAGTTAATGTTTCGATTGATGTTAACATATTTTTCAAATCATTTTTCAAATCACAAATAACTTTTTCATTATTTGACTGATTTTGAAACGTAATCAGATTTTCTTTTAAAATATTATCATTTACACCTGCAACAACTTCTACGTGGTTGAAGTGCGTCTAACGCACTGTAGATGCAACAATTTTTTTCTGAAAAATCAAGTATGCACATTTTTGTCACAAAACTCTGTGGTCGTACTCCGAATCGTCCCTAGAATCCAAAAAAAGTTAAAATATTCAGGGCGTTCCATTCGGAATTCCGAAGTTGGGGTCGTTTCAGGTGAAACCAGAAATGATGGAGGAGTATGATATATTGGAAATTTTTCTAATTCTTGAATCCAATACCGCTGCCGAAATTAGATCGCATGTCCTTGGAACTGCGGAAACTATGGCTTGTCTAAAGAAATCGTATATGGAACTGAATGAAAAAAGTTTCAGGTAGAGAAAAAGAAGACAGATAATTTACGCTCACTCTGGATTTCCTATCAAAATCTTTTCCTTGCGGAACTTTCTATTCATCATCACACCTTGGATAATAAAATCACATTTATCCGCCCCGTCAGATACAATCTGTATTTTGAATGACAGCTGCAGGGTATTAAAGTGGAATCACGCACAGCAACCTAAATTCGTACCGAAATCTAGAGCGCCCCTCCTATTAATAATCGAATAATATGAAGCGCCCAAGATGAAACGATTTTCTGAAAGAATACAAGGGTTTACTCAAATACGAGGGAAAATTCATAATGGGATGAGAAATGACATAAATTTGAATAATTATATTTCACAGTCTTGCCGACATCACAAGAATAATTAAATTAAAATCTCCGTTTTGTTTCAGAAAAAAGCAATATGCAAGCAAGTCATGCATTGATGTTTAGAATTTGCTTTCTGTTCTTGATGTTAGGGTTAGTTTGGGTATTATTAAACGAATTTTAAGAATAAAACATAGAAGTCTGTTAAAATCTGAAGTTAAATAATTACCACATAACTTTTTTAGGTGCAGTTATTTTGGAAGGTTGTGTATAAAGGGTGCGTCTAACAGCGTGCAGCGGTTGCAGCCGCTTTTACGCTTCACGTGATAGACGGCTGACAGCTCTTGCAGCCGCTGTACATAAATAAAGCACTTTATTTTCCGCTGGATTTATATGAAGCGATTCAGCGGCCTGTAATTGACATTTTATGGACCGTCTAGTAGACTTGTGAAGCGCTTTTATGCTTCATCCAGCAAAGCGCTTTCCGTTTTTCTCTCATAGACACAGCCAATGTGGTTCGCACAGCAAGAATATGGTTAGATAATTTATCAAAATATTATGTTTGCAATTGCCAAAAAAAATTATTGAAAATTTTGAGGAGATCGTAAACATCGTCTTTGTGTTGATATTATATAATAATTATAATTTAATCAACAAAAGGAAATATTCAACAACAAATATATATCCCCAAAACAGGGAATAAATACAAGGTTAACCACAAAAGAAGATCATGTGATGTAGATTTTCCGGAGATTCCTAATTAAATTAATAAACATACTGATAAAAACATGGAACGTGAGTTATTTGTTTAACTAGGCAGCAAAGTAGTAGATTAATATGAAATATGAAGGAAATTATAAACGATTTATGGATTATTGCATGGAGAATTATTTATTTATTTATTTATTTATTTAGCGTTGCTAATACAATATCGTTTTATCACATAGGTAAAAGATGAAGTATGTTAACGTGTAACAAGACAAAAAAGGAACATTAACATAGAAGAAGACAAAAAAGGAACATTAACATATAAACATTAGTAAATCTATAGATATATAAAGTCTTATAAAATCCTAGTTGTTAATTAAAATAAAGCAGTGGCGGAGCATAACACAGCTTTGAAAAAGATCACTATACCTGCATAAATCTGAACACAACAAATAGAATAAATTGCATTACTGGAATTGATCTTGTAAAATATATTGACGGATATTACTTTTGAAGATATTGATGTTAGAAGACAATTTAATGAAGTCAGGTAAGTTATTATAAATTACCATTCCAGCGTCAAAAATACTTTTTTTCGTACACATCAGATTAGTTTGACGTACGTTTATGTGGTTTTTTTGGCGGGTATTATAAGAGTGTATTTCATTGCGAAACTGCAAATTTGTGGACAAATATTCTGGCAATATATTATTTATAAGTTTGTGAATAAAGATCATTGTACGAAATGTAATTAAATTTTTTACTGACATCCAATTTAACTTTATTTGCATTCTGTTAATATTTTCATATCTGTTGGTATTTAGTAAGAATCTCATACTCCTATTTTGCAGAATCTGTAGTTTATGAATATCTGAATTATTACACATAAAAAGTAAAGATGAACAATATTCGAAATGTGGTTTTATTATACTATTATATATTAATTGTCTAGTGTATTGAGTTACTGTTTTGCTAATTCTATATGCAAAACCTATTTTTTTAGATATTTTCTTGGAAAGATAATCAATGTGCTCACTAAAAGTGAGGTTTTCATCAATGATTATACCTAAATATTTAATACTGCTCACTTGTTCAAGATCTCTTCCGTCAAATTGGATTTTGCGATCGATTACTTCTTGCATTTTTCGTTTATTTTTAATTATCATATATTTAGATTTATTTACGTTAACAACGATCTTATTATTATTGAACCAGTCGCAAATTTTTAAAAGAATTTGGTTTAATTTTCCTATCAAGTTATTAATATTCTCACCCATAATGTAAATTATAGTATCGTCTGCGAATAAATGTGCTTTGCATTCGCCCAAATCCAGATCTAATATGTCATTAATAAAACACATGAAAAGCATAGCACCCAATACACTACCTTGTGGTACTCCAGTTAAAACAGTTCTTTTATGTGATATTTTATTATTGATTTTAGTTTTTTGATACCGATGTTCTAAATATGACTCGAACCATTTGTATGCGGATGCATTTACTCCAAAGTAATATTTGAGTTTTTTTTAATAAAATTGACCTATTTATAACTTCAAATGCACGACGTAAATCTAAGAAAACCGCTACAATACATTTGCCTTTATCAATAGCATATTCAAAGTCATTCACTACTTTTTGCAGTACGGTTTCACAAGAGAAACCGCTTCGAAATCCTGACTGGTTTTGGTTAAGCAATTTTTGAGTATCAAGATATGCTGTGTATTGTTTATAGATTGACAGCTCTAATATTTTTTCCAAACAAGGTAAGGTGTTAATAGGTCTAAACTCTTCAATATTCCAAGTGCTGGTTATCTTTGGTACTGGGATTACAACTGAGGTTTTTAAATTATCGGGAAATTCTCCGACCTGGAAAGAGGTATTAATGCGATGTAAGAGAGGGTAACCAATAACATCCAAAGTATTTTTTATTAATTTAAAATTTATTTCGTCTTCTGAAAATTTAGTCTGCTGCTCAAAAATAATGTTTTTGAGTTCTCCAAGTGAAAGTTCTTTGAAATTGTCAAGTCGATTATTTGGATGTATCGCTCGATTTTCGAAGTACGAAACCTCGCTCATAAAAAATTCACCATTCATTAAGTCGCCGACAATCTGTTCAATACTCAAAACAAAATAATCGTTGAATTCATTTTCTATATTTTCATAAATCTCAACATTATTTTTGAAAATAGTTGTTACCTGATTGGTAGGTTTTGTATTTATTAATGATTTTAATGTAATGCGAAGACTTTTTCGGAGAATGTATGTTATGTAATAATTGCTAATAAATGTTTACGTCAAATGTTTTATTCCCATTGAGTATAATCACTTTGCTGCCTAGGCAGGAAAAGTAATACTTTGCTGATTGATGTGTCAGCAAAATTTATATTTGCTGCCAATCGGAGAAAAAAATGTTTTTCCTATATTTGGGCATGTACAGCTGAGTGCATAAAAAAGTCGGACAGCAGTTATAGGCTATTGCGAGTCAGGCTTGCAAATATTAATTATTAAACTTTTTATCGACTCTGACAAGTAGTGTCAAAATTCGAAATATTTTTTCAGTAACGCGCTTTTAACGTTTTCCTAGTCGATTATTGTAATGTCCCAATTAGTGAAGTACACAACTGTACACAACTGTACTGCTCATTTGGCTATGTAATCTCAAACTACAGTTGAACATTATGAGCTAAACTTATTTTATCTCCCACCTCAACTGTGTGGGTCCTTGTTGATAGATAATGGACCCTTCCACGAGATATGAGAAAACACTGTAATGAGAAAGTATATACGTTAATATCACTCGGGATTTTTTTTGTGACTGCTCTTTTCTCTATAATC
Source organism: Chrysolina oricalcia (assembly GCA_944452925.2). Taxonomy (NCBI): domain Eukaryota; kingdom Metazoa; phylum Arthropoda; class Insecta; order Coleoptera; family Chrysomelidae; genus Chrysolina; species Chrysolina oricalcia. The sequence goes on from OX101822.2 coordinate 52,128,111, forward strand.
AGAAGAAAAGTGATTCGTGACGTCACGTTCATCAAACTAAACATGGCAACGATGTAAAAGTTGTGCAGCATGGAATTTCAAATTCTCATTAAAATATAATGTGTCGTATGACAGTTGTCATTTGATACCAAATGGGTTCGTTCGTCTGTTTCACGGAGCAAACCAATAAGAATTGTTTGTCTCTGTTTAACTCGTAAATTGGATACAAGTAAAGCAGTTCCATCAAATATATATGCTGCACACGAACAGGCCCTACATGACTTCTTATTTGAGGTTGTATAATGCGGTTTTGAAAGTTTTTGTTGCTTGTATTCTACAATTCTGCATCTGTATCCCTGCAATAACTGTGAACATGTCGAAAAAGTGCTATGTACCCGGCTGTCTGAACACCAATGAAAATTCTAATAAACAATTTTTTTTGTGCATCTAAAGATGAAGCGCGTGGTAAAATGTGTTTCGAAGCAGTGAACAAACCCTGTGTAAAAAGCGGAAATATGTTACTTTTAAAAAAAATTCGAAATGGGTACTTTACGTTACCTATGTTATTACTCTATTCAAGCAGAGTTCAAAGAAAGATTTAAAATTTTAGTCATTGCAAAAAAGATCTGGAACTATCAAAAAATTTTAGGTAATAGTGAAGATTCAGAAAAATATACTTGAAAAACCAAATTCAAAGAGATGAAATTCGGATTGAAATCCTAGACATTGCTTTATCTGATTTGATTTCACCTGATGAATAATAATGAGCACGTTATTACGATTTGCGGTATTGCCAATGCTCGTTTTTCATCAAAAGAAAGGTCCTTTCAGAAAATTTGAAAGATGCATACAATAAAAATTAGTAATATGTGGATTTTTTCTTTCAGTTGATCAAGTGACAAAGTTTTAAGTATTTCTCAATGGCTTGTATGAAGCTAGAAGCTATATTTTCAAAGAAAACGGTATTACCTGTTTCGGAACGTGGATTATGGTGGGGGGTGTTTCCGATTAATGTGACGTCAGCGGCACACTTTCAAATGTGATATTTTTTCAAAATGAAAGAAATATAGTGAAACTCCTGTTAAACGGACGTTTCAGACTAGAAACTATCGATTTAAACGAGTTTTGCAATTTATTTTTCGTAAATGTAAAGGTCCATTTCAAATCACATGTAACACCCGCGCCATGATACCAAGGTTTTGTAAAAGTATTTCATAAGAACTTCGCTGTTGAGACAGTATTAGTGGAACAAACCGTCTCACACTCTATTCAACATGATTTCGAGAACTTCACCGTTGAGACAGTATTAGTGGAACACTCTTACATTCTAATAATTTGATTTCCGGAACCTTGCCATTGAGACAGTATCTCACACTCTACTAATATATGGTGGGGCACCGAAAACGAAACAGATCAAATATCTTCAGAACGCATGTGTTGTGAAAAAAATGCAAAAACACGTCAAATTTTAATTCAACGGGGACATCTTCCTATCATAACCTCAACTGTCATACCTCTCCCCCCACCTGTTGGTCACTATCACCCAAACAATTTGAATAGGAAAAGTAGTAAGTGTGACACATCTTTAAAAAGGTAATTTCATAAGGAATTTAGCTATGTCAATTTTCGCTACCTAACGTTTTATTTTGGCGCCCTCTTGCAGGAAAAACTACTGTTCCGTATTCCAAATTATGATTCTTTATTTGCAAGCTAATTTGATATAAATTTGGTGATAATAATTCAAGAATAGATCGAACACACTGTATATTAAAATATATCATCATCATTCAATACGTGGGTAACCTTTTTACCTCTTATAATTCAGTACGTGAGCGAATAAGTTATTTTAATTTGAAACACAATTGTGCCATAAACAGAAAACAATAGTTTTCAAAAAGGCCACTGATAGTTCGATCTGGTAGTCGAGATTAGAGTTCTGCCGAGCCCACAGCTAGTGAGGGCTATAGGGGGAGTTTGGAAGAATAAAGATTAGATTCACGGAAAATATTCCTATCAGTTTTATTCAATTATTTTTAGTCATGCTGAAAATCTGTACCTGAAACATCCACAACCGAATTCTGAATCGAATCGGACCATAATTCCATATCTCATTTGCCATCCTGGAGCTGCCATTTTGTTGTTTCCCTTAGAAAAATCCATAAAACATTGTCACCGAATTTATGCAAATGAATTTGGAATACGGACAGTTGTTTTCCCGCAAGAGGGCGCCGAAATAAAAAGTCAGCTAGCAAAAATTGACATGACTGAATTCCTAATGAAATTGCCTTTTCAATGGTGTGCCACACTCACGAGTGATAGTGACAAGGGGTGGGGGGGGAGGTATGACAGTTGAGGTTATGATAGGAAGATATGTTTATAAAACGACGTGTTTTGCATTTTTTTCACAACACATACATTTTGAACAAATTCTTTCTGTTTCGTTTTCGGTGCCCCACCCTCTATAATAATTTTATTACTTTGCAGGAACTCTAAAATAAATGGTTACTTGGAAGTAGTTATGCAAAAAGGAACCAAGCGTCGAAAATGAGTACTAAGCACAAAACGATGGCTAAATATCCATTCTATTTTTAGCAAAAAAGAACCAAGCGGATTTCATATATTTAGGCACTTATTTTCCCCGAAAGAACCATCTCAAATCATGGGAATGAATTAATTTGTTATACAAAAAAGAACCATGTGAGATGGTTCTTTTTTGCATATCTCCCTTTGATCATTTCTCGGTATATCTGTTAGGAGTTTTCTATTGCCGAACGCCAGCCTATGATGGTACGTCCGGTATATATTAGTCATGTGCTGCGCATCGTCATATGCCGGTTTTTAGGGATCTTCGACAAAAACGTTTGGCTGGCGGGAGGCGAGAAAGATAGCATGGGAAATGCGAAGTAAGTTGGTGGACTCGAGAGTTGGTATTGAGTTTCTGAAATCATTGTTCTTGGGGTGATTGTTTAAATATATTCATTTGTGTTGAAGTGATACCTATGGTTGGAATAAAAGGTAGGAGTTATATTTATTTGAAATTGCTTGGAATTATCTTCGACAAATGGTTATAATACCTGTTTGAGTGAGTAATTGTTGGAGTTTACTTTCAATAAAAGAAAAGCAGGTTGTTATTTAGAATCAGTATATGTTTCATTATATTTTTCTTGGATGTACTTTCCATTGCTTGTTGATTATCAAACAAAGAAAATCATGTGGGAGTTCCGTTTGTGGCATCATAAACATTTTGAAGAATTTGTGTTTTGCTCTTACGATCATTGGTACGGAGCTTTCCTTCAATACTGAATATTTAATACTTGTTGATATTTGTATTGATGTTTACAAAAGTAGTGTTTTGAAAAGAGGTTTTATTTGGGTATTTATTGGTTGTACATGAGTCTTAGCACATTGGAATTGAGTGAATATATATTGTTTAGCTATCGAAAATTCAAGGACTTGTAACGTGCCTGTGTGAGAAGTTACATGTCATTCGGTGATTTGCACGTGCCTGTGTGAGAAGTTGCATATCACCGTTGTATTCATTTCAGCCTGATGATTGTAACGTGCCTGTGTGTGAAGTTACCTATTATCAGACTGATTTGAGTGTTTTTTGCTTGCAACGTGGCTTGGTGAGGAGTTGCCTGCTTTTGTTGGATTTTCGAGAAGCGAAGGACTTGTAACGTGCCTGTGTGAGAAGTTACATGTCTGTGAGCTGTATTGGAAATATAATAACTACTAACGTGCCTGTGTGAGAAGTTAGGTGTTATTATATGTACAGTACTGAGATGAGGTACATTGACTTGCACGTGCCTGTGTGAGAAGTGGCAAGTCAAAGTGTTGACTCATCAGTTCATTTTTATGATTTTATTGAAAATGAGATTTGCTTGATTTGAAAAAAAGCTCCATTGTGTTTTGGCTCATGATATTAGCCTTTTTGAAGCCTACCCAATAATTCTTTGGATTATTGATATTTGATCATTCCGCTGGAAGAAACCATGTCCTGAGTCCTGATTTATGTATATGTGTGTAAATAAATTCGTAGCCAGCATTGTTTCAATAAATTATTCTATTTTTCAGAACTAGGTGCATTATCAATATGAAGTTCCTGAACCCACAAAAAAAAAAACCTAACATATCAGTGAGATGGATCATATTATTTGTAAAATGCGGTGGGAGTCATAAAACTTCTAAATATCAGTTATTCAACCCTTGTTGTTTTTCAGTAATACGTAATACGTGCATATGTGAACATCGTGTCTGGTCGAGTTGTGATACTTATTTCGAAATGAATAACGAAATGATTTCACGGCGTACTATGGAGCTGGTTAGAAAATGTTTGGCCGAAAATAGGAATAATATGGAAACACAAGGTTATTATTACACTTTACACTCACAGCAGATATGGATATCAGAATGAATAATGTATTCCTTTTTTCATCAGCGGTGAGCCAATCCGTGTGCACTAGTGGAAATATCTCAGTAAATGAATCAGAAGGTTATTCAGGGGTAAATACAGACCGAAGAATAAAGAATACAGTACAAGAAAATGAAAAAGAAAATATAAAACCTCATAGATCATTGAAACCCAATGAACTCGATCCAAAATTTGATGAGTTGTTCACGAACCTAGCAAATAATGAGGTAAAATATTGATCCCAGAAAGGTATGAAATTGAAAATGTTTTATGTATATTATTTTGCAGGCCAACAATAGAACAAATATGACATCAGATGTTTCCTGTACTCGAACAGAACCAATCACCAATGATAGTCAAGACTTGTCAGAAAAAGATTTGGTGCAGTGCTCAGGACAAAGTGAATGGAATAAGATCAATATTGCAGAACAAAAGGATGAGATAGACAATGATATATCTCGTATATCATCAGAACCAAATGAACTTGATCCAGAAGTTGCTGCTATTTTTGCAAATTTATCAGATGATTCAGTGAAAGATCCTGATTTCAATCCTTATTCCGAGGTGAAATACTTATACAAGTAGATATAGAATTCCGAAATTATTGTATATTTTCTTTTTTAGCACAACGATGGAACTGTGGAAGTAGGCATATCTAGTCCTGAAACAGAACAGAAAACCTATGCAACGTTGATGCCAGTGGTTACTTCGGAAAGGTCTCCCGAAACTGATTCCAGTGTCAGTATTGAAAATAAGGGTAGACCAAAAAGAGGGCGGAAAAGGAAATTCGGGAATATGTTACGGGAAGAGAGAAAGAATAAGAAATATCAATGTAAAGAATATGTTAACTACAAGAAGAAAAAAATTGCAGCAAAGGAATTCATTCCCTACGATTGTCAGTGCACTTCATTATGTGCTACAAAAATTTCTGAGGAATTGCGTAGACAGGAATTTCAAAAGTTTTGTGAGCTTGGAAGTTATACTTCTCAAAACTTGTTCATTATTGCAAATATAGTAGAAACCAAAATTGTTAGAAAACGTAGCTCTGAAATTGCTAAAAAACAAAAGCAATTTTCCAGAGCATACTCACTTAAGAAAATTCCAGTCTGCTGCAATATGTTCATGAAGACCGTATGTGTGTCAACAAAGCGAATAAATACTGCACTATCAAAAATGAGACAAGACGCGACTATTGCAGATAAAAGAGGAACCCAAGGTGGGTGGAATAAAATCACAGAGACTTTAAAAAAAGGAGTTTTAGACCACATAAAGATGTTTCCAAAGTACAAATCACATTATAGAGGTGCTGAGACAGATGCCGAGTTTTTGCCACCCGAGATGACATTGACAAAAATGTATGAGCTCTACGTTGATGGACGAAATAAACCAGATATGGTCAGCTTCTCAACTTACAAGAAATTGTTCTATGAAAATTTTAATTTGAAATTCAAAACTCTGAAAAAAGATACATGTAACACCTGCGATAAGTTGAACATACAAATACAAAATGTAGAAAATGCGGAAGAGAAAAATCAGTTAGAGAGAAACCATGATGAACATATCACAATGTGGCAGGAAGCACAAAGGAAACTGAAGGACGATATGAAATTCGCTTAAAATATTAATTTTTTCGAATGTCTAACAGTCGACCTACAAAAAACATTACCTCTGCCACGAATCCCAACCAACTTGATATTCTACAAGAGGCAATTATGGGTATACAACTGCGGCATTCACTCTGGCAAGCTGAAAAGAGGATTTTGTTACCCTTGGGTAGAAGGAGTTGCAGGACGAGGCGCACAAGAAGTTGCTTCTTGTTTACTAAAACATATTGAAGAGAGAGTTCCAGATGGTGTCACAGATTTAGTTTTGTGGAGCGACTCTTGTGGCGGGCAAAATCGCAACATCAAAATGGTGCTGATGTTGAAGTGTGCTTTGCATAGCCACCCTTCTCTGAAAAAAACTACTATGCGATTCCCAATTTCTGGACATAGTTACCTCCCAAATTATGATTTTGGAAAAATAGAATCTGCACTAAAGAGACAACAACGTCTTTACTCTCCTGAAGACTACTACAAAATTATGAAAATTTGCAGCAAAAAAAATCCTTTGGTAGTAACGCCAATGGAGAGTGGCAATTTTTATGGAGTTGCAGAAAATATAGAAAAACAGATTACCAATCGCAAGAAGGGAGTTAATGGAGAAGATATAAATTGGTTGAAAACGAGGGAAATAGTTTTGATTAAAGACCGACCTTATGCCATTCTTATGAAGCAAAGTTTGAATGCTGAAGCAATGGCGGTAGAAATAGATATTTCCAAGAGAACTCGTGGTCGACCTCTGGATAGTGGAATACAAAAAAGTAAACTGAATGCGCTTTGGCCAAGAGGGAGGGAATTGCGAAGGAAAAACTCAACGACATAAAGTCGCTCTTGCATCTGATACCACAAGATTGCCAATCATTTTATTCGACACTTTTCGCAGACGATACAGTGGAAGATGACATTCACGGGTATACGGGCCCATTAGACTTTGAACCTAATCCAACAATATAAAAAATGTTGCAATTTCTTATTTCATAAATAAATACATTTAAATGGACTTATTTTTGTGTTTACTTTTCAGGTTTTCATCCAAAATTCCCTGAAAATTCAAAATGCAAAAAGGAACCAACGTACATTTAAAAAAAAAATGTTTTTTGAGGACATTTAAACTGAGAATGTTTTCCATTGAATTCTGCATATTTTTCTACATGAGATGAGATAAGAAATCAATAAGGAAAAATATCACAGATTTATTAATGATTCCTAATCTTCAAAGGTCAATATCGCAAAACTTACTTTTTGTCGCTTGGTTCCTTTTTGCATAACTCAAATATAAGATGAGATAAATTGAGTGGGATATGTTTTAATATAATTGTCTTTCACAGGTACGATGACTGACGGAAAGATTGAGTCACCTACACGATCGGACAGAACACCCCTAGATCAAGGAAGCACAGGTCCGTAAGGATGTGGAAGCTAGCATCCGGAAGTGTTACACTAATTACACTATTCTTCCTATATTTGAAACCTAGTAGATAAAATTCAGAGATTGCAGATGGGCAAAATCTAATCACCAATTCATTAAAAACTGTTTGATGAGTCTTGAAAACCCTTATTGCAATGAAATATCATCTGGTTCATTTTTCCTATATACCTGCCGCTGAATTAATGGTTGAGCTGGGTATGTTTACTTTCACCGCAATGTTACTATCATGCAGCAAATATGGATTCTTCCTCCAGGTAGCCAGGACACAAGTCGAAGGTTCAAACCCTAACGACTGTAGAAATTTTCCTGAAAGCCCGGGAAAGTTCTAGGAATCGCACGTAAAAAGGTAAAAGTTCGTTAATCCTTAGCTCGAACAAGTTTAGAATTCTGAGAGCTGTCGTTCGTAAGCAGCTGGTTAACGCAAAAAAAACAAAAATTGGAAATCAAAAAGAAGGTATCAGCATGAAATATATACCGACATTTTGTTGTGCACTATTAGGTCGAAGAGATGGGAGGACGGTATCGGGTTGATTGCCAGATGGTGTGCACTCAAAAAGATGATCTTAAGGACCTGGCCAACTCCACGGTTGGGGAAATGTAGATGTACTAGATGCCCATTTGCACAATTGGCGAAAATCCACTTTCGCCGAACTTTTGTAACTATTCAGACTTTTACACTTTGGAGATGTTCCTAATCAGTTAAAAGTTTCCGGATATTTTCTCATGTTAGTGTTTGCTTTTCAGAATATGAAATATCTGATATTTTAAACTTCCCTATTGTGAATATAATTCTTGAAGTTGGACTCTCATAATAAAACAGGGTGTTGAATCGAAAAGGTGCTTTGATTCAAAAGGCTGCGTGCCGGGGAAAAAGTGGGCTTCGTTCAGATACTAGGCTGTGTGCTTACTGCTACTTAGGGAGCGGACATTTTACCAGAGCAGCAGAAGGGACAGATGATCAGATAAGGCCGGGTTACGCTTTGTCACACTCTCACTACAGCAAGGTTGGCTCCAGAAGCATTTCGAAAATTAAAAAAAAACAGTAGTCCCATGACCGCACAGGAAAGTAACATTTAACGCACTGTACAGTCCGACAGAAAGTATGGCTTTATGGACTTTATAGAATAGGGCCATTATCTGCATTCATCCTATTCTGACATTTTGCTATTTCCGTACTCTCGGATCCATCGAGTAGTCTTTGGATATGTCTAATTAATGTTAAACTTCAGTAACATATATCGCAATGTACAGTCCGACAGAAAGTGGCTCATAACCACATGTATGCGGAAAGTATTTTCCGCACACGTGCAGAAAGTAACTTTTGGTTCACGTGCCGATATGTCCAATGCACAATTCCTGTTTAGATGTGTCAATGTCATGCTTCTAAATAATATAAGTTCTATTTAGATTTACCTACGTAATATTTACATTTCAAGCACAAAATAGTTATTTAGGTAATAAGGATCATAGAGACGATCATTATGGTACAATTCGTGAATGTTTTCGGGCGAGGTGTAGCCGAGTCCGATAACACGACGTGTGCCATAATGATTGTTTATGATTCGTAGTACATACAAAATTTTATCTGATGGTATTTATATTAATAAGTTTTCGAAAAATTAACAACTGCATTTTTGACATGTCACAATGTCAACTATTTTTAAAGGAGTAAGTATTTGTGTAGTTTCAAATATTAGTAGGTGAGTTAGCTGTGCTTTGCTATTTCATTGACAACGTCAGGTTGTAACGGCAATATTTATTTAACGCTCTCAAACACAATTGTCACGTAGAATTTAATATAATTTAAATAATAATGTTTGATTCTGAAACTGGTGGTTTACCTTCTGATTTGGAAGAAATTACAGGAAATATCGTGGACTCCCTTTTGCCGGAAAAATCACGGAGTGTATATGAAATGGTGTTTAATCGGTGCAAAGAATGGTGATCTGCCAAGAAAATCAAGAATATCACTCATGAAAAAGTATTGTTGGCTTACTTTTTTTTATTGTATAAATAACTTCCAGTCAGAACAAGTTCTGGTATAAGGAAGGTTGAATGTACATCAATGATAAAATAAAGTAATCTAATTCCCATTATCAAATAATACAAATAATTCATAAAGTTTTGTAGTATTCTTATGAACATCATTTCAATAGTAACATTTCTTTCAAATTTTTGGAAAATGAAGTTATCGTTTTTGAATTTTTTATTTGTTCTGGTAATATATTAAATGTTTCTATAGGGCTGAAAATTGGATTTGCTTTCCCTTTGTTGGAATGGATATTGTCCAAGTGAAAGTGGTTCAAAATCCGAGTATTATGACTATGTAATTTGGAATTTTTCTGAATTGTTGTATTACTTTTTTGAATATTTTTGGTTAATTTGAATGCAAATTTAGCTTTTTCAAATTTAATAAGTTGATTCAATGTCATATTATTGGTGTTTTTGTACAAATCTGAAGATGGTGTATCCCATGGTTTATCAAATATTACTTTTATTGCTTTATTCATCAATCTATAAATAATTTCTTTTTGTTTTTGACTGCATGATGACCACACTGTGATCATATATCTGATTCGAGAGATAATATGTGCGTTATATATTAAAAATTGAATATTTTTTCTTAGAAATTGTGTTCTTCTGATAGCTCCTATCAGAGGAATAATAGAATTTTTTATTTTCTCTATATGACTCTCAAAATTTAAATTTTTGTCAATAATCAGACCCAAATACTTGTGTTTCTCAACTTCAGCAATAGTTCTGTTTTTAATTATAATGTTTAATTTGATGGTTTCCATATTCTTTTGTTTAAATATCATATAGACAGTTTTTTCTGAATTAATAGTTAAATTAAGTTCATTTAACCATATTTCAATTGTTTTAATATCTTTTTCCAAATTTGTTTTTAAGGTTTGAACATTTTTAGATTTGTGAGTACAGTATCATTAGCAAAAGAAAAATGTGTACCAATCAGGTTGATATTCATAATGCTATTAACATAAATCAAATAAAGAATTGGTGCCAAAACAGAACCCTGCGGAACTCCAAATGTTGATACTTTTTCGTAACTTTTATATTGGTCAATAAGTGCATATTGTACACGATTTCGGAAATAATTTTGAAATATATTCAATGCATGTCCCCTTATACCCAGGTTATTTAAGATGTCTAATAGAATTGTATGATTGACAGTGTCAAAAGCTTTTTTAAGATCAATGAATATTGCAACACCATAATTACTTGAATCTAAAGTTTCATGAATACTACTCATAAAGTCAGTAACTGCTGCTTGGGTATTGGAATGTTGTTGGAATTCGTATTGAAATTTATCAAAACCAATATTAGCATTGATGAAATCAACTAACTGGATTTTCAACACTTTTTCAAAAATTTTAGCAAACACATTCAAAAGTGCAATTGGACGATAATTTGAAATGTTTTTTCTGTCACCTCTTTTATAAATAGGTTTCAAAATTGTTCTCTTCAAATAGTCTGGAAAAGTAGCATTTTCTATACAATTGTTAATAATTAAGGATAAAGGTAAGCTTACTAGATCAACAATATCTTTTAAATTGTTTGAAGTAATTTGATCTTCACCAGGTGCTGTGTGCGATTAGAGAGTCATAATTATTTTATTAATTTCTTCATCTGAAACTGGCTTCAAAAAAAATTGACTTTTTATATGGTGACAAAGTTTTCAATACAGTTTTGAATTGTTTAGATAATGTTGAACCAATTTCTGTAAGTTAATGAATTCATTACATATATCATTTGCATTATTCAGTAGTACACCGGTCTTACTCATAATTTGGTTGATTGGTATTTGCTTTTTTTTCTTATTAGTTCCAATGTTATCATTAATCAATTCCCATATTTTTTTAGGGTTTGTCCCAGCACTTTCAAATTGTTTATTTAACTTATCTTTCTTTGAATTTTTGCAACAAGTATTTATTTCATTTTTTAATTTTTTATACGTATCTTTCAATTCGCTGTTATTAGGATCTTTTTTCAATCTTTTATAATAATTATCCCGAATTTTCATTTTGTTTAGAATATTTTGTGTTGTCCAATTATTATTTTCCCTTGTCCTGAATTTTTTTAAAATGCTCGATTTTTCTTTAGATTCTTTTATAATATTAGCGAGTTCTTGAAATGTTGGTGTATCACATAAGGAATGTAGACTCTCAGAAAAATAATCTCGAAATTTGTTTTTATCCAAAATTTTTATAGACTTTTCGACCATCTTTGGTTTCATCTTGATAATTTTTTTTGTTTTTATATTTATTAATTTATGATCTGAAAGATGAAAATCCTCATAGTCAATAAGAAATGCAGAATGATCTGTTGAGATATTTGTTAGAATATGATCCAAAATTGATTTTACATTATTAAGATTTTTTCTAGTAAAATGGTGTTCATCGACTATGTTGAGTTATTTGTAACCATTAGTTATATATATGCTTTTGTATTCATCGACAACACAATTTTTCTGTAATAAATTTAAATTCATGTCACCTAATAAAATAAGGTTTTTATAAATCCCTGTAATGTGATTGATAATTTTGAAAAATTCTAAATAGTTTACATTGGGTGGTCGATAAATAATACCAATTTTAGGTTTTGGGTTCAAAGAAAGTATTTCAATGATAATGTAATTACAATTTTCTATCGTTATGAATGCTTATCTAAGAAAAGAAAACCATCTTCTCTTTGGTCGTATTATTCGATGATAAGAAGTATTTTATCAACAAGAAAAAACGTCGATATTAGTAAGTACCTACAGCTGGTTGCATTACTAAAACGTAAATCAGAAGGTTACAGAGCTAAAAAATTCAAAATTTTTATTAAACAAGATGTTACAAAGTTTTTAACGGCAGCATCAGATAATTATGATAATTGGACTAAGTGGAGCATGCAGAAGAGAGGAATTGACAAATATGCTTGTTGAAAATGTAATAGATGAGGGTCCGTTTTTAGAATCACTTTACCGAATACAAAAACAAACGTAATGCGAGAATTTTTTGTAACTTCGGGGAATATCCCAGGATGAATTTGGTAGAACTTGTCGGACAATATGTGAAAATTCGACGATGCAACACAAACCATCTACGTTTTTTTTTGTCACTTATGAAAATAAGAAATGCGCAAAACAACCCGTTGGAATACACACCTTTGGTAAAATACCGAAAGTTATTGCCACTTTTTTTAATTTACCTCACCCTGAAGAATATACCGGACATAGTTTTCGGCGATCGTCTACTTCATTTTTGGCTGATCCTGGAGCTGATCTGTGTACCGTGAAACGCTATGGCGGATGGAAAAACAATACTGCTGCTGAAGGTTACATCGAAAATTCGAAAGAGCAAAAGAAAAAATATCAGAAGCAATTTTTGGTGCCAACAACCAAACAGGATTACAAGTTTTCCAAAAATCATCAACAACTGATGTAAAAACTCTAGAATCCATCGGAATTAATATTGCAAATTGTAGTAATTACTCTTTTACCATTTATAATAAATAGTTTTGTACATCGTTATGCAGTTTGAATAAATTTTTTTTATCTCACCATTACATGTTTTTCATATAGAATTTCATTATGGTACTTAGTCCCACAATTAGTTCATTATGGTACTAAGTACCATAATGAGTTCCTTATGTCATCAAAATTGAGTGACATAACGTTGTCATTATGACATGCCATCAGATAAAACAATTTATTTGAAAAGTATCAGTTTCTTCATATGCATAATTTTACAACATTTTGTATTTGTAATAATTTATTATTAAAATAAATGTGTTTCTGATGATGATTTTGATCTCATACTGATAAAAGTAAATTTGGTGGGTAAGTAAATTCATTAAGTAATCTTTGGATATGTTCTTGTCTAATTATTGTTGATGTTATCATATCGGTGATCATTTACTAAAGCATGTTGGGTAACACTCAATGTATGGGATATGCTCTTCGAACTATTGAATTAAAAAATTATTGTGGTGAAAGCTGTTGGTTGAGAATTAAAATACATGCATTTTATTCACTTGTTTCTAAACAGCTCATGGTGTTCATGTGCAAACAAGTCTATCAAAAGAAAAGCATCTGCTGTCCCTGTTTCTTCTGCGTATCAGCCGAGGCTCGAATATCATTTATCATGCCCTCATATTGTTTTACTGCACCGGACAATTTTCTTATGTTCCTCAAGATCTTCATGTTGGCTTCTTCAGTCGTTCTCACTATGTCATCGTTCACATTCATAAACTGTTCGGTTTGCTCGCTAACAGCGTTAATTTGAGAAGCCAAGAATTTACCACGTAACGCTTCTTCCTGAAAATTAAATGAGGGTTATTTGACTGACTAGCATTTTTGGAAATCCGATCTTTCGCGAATTTCCTATACAATAAGAGGTTTGTTGGCAAGCATTGAACAGAAAATGACCCAACAATGCCCTACGACTGCTGAATCATCACTGCACAACACCTTTCTACAAGAACACACTTCACTATGCTCACTAGCAAATAATATCAATTAGCCAACAAAACTCCTATTATATAAGAAAGGACCCCGCACAATAGCATAGGAAATTGGCCCACAGTGGGATTTGCCTGAAATTTACATATGCTATCGGTATTGACTTTCTGATCAAATGTTCTCATGGTCTCTCAGGGCCGTATTTAGTATACGTGCCAAATAATAAATGACACTTTTTTCTCAAGTCCATGATTTTTTTCATTCCTATTAGAATTCAATTAAATAAGAAATATTGCAAAATCTCAGCATTTGTGTCTTAGCACAAGTCCCCTGTGAAACATGTTTTGTCCTACAGGACCGTATTTAGTAAAACTGTATTTGCCTAGTGATCCACAAAGAACTTAATCAAAATGATTTTGCTATAACTTTCTTATTTCTTCGTCTGTCAGTGGTTGATAGCTCGTTTGATAGATAAATGTAGCTTTCTTTTTCAACATAACAAAAGGGCCTTCAAGAAAGATAATAACAGGAAAAAGTAAGAACTACAACGTTTTGATTGTTGAAATCGGTCATTTACTTATCGAATTATTTAACTCTATAATATAAATATAACACTACTATCTTATTAAAACTATACAAAGTTGAAACCTATATTTCCATGATGGTGGAAGAGAACAAAAAAGTTGAGAACTCATTATCAAAATAATATTCGAACACTTGCGGCATCTTTAATATACTGTAACACAGAAGTCGACGGATAATTCACATTTTAATTATGGCGGGAAAATCCCAAACACCACAATATGCTACAAATATGAGCATATGTTACTTGTGTCCTTGTTCCTGATTCGAAACTGCTATTTTCAATACATGTATAGTTTATCGAATAAATACTTGATATTTTTTTCTCTTTCTGAATCGAGGATACACTCGAAGTCTAATAAATCCAGTATCATTTATTTGAATTTTTATTGTTATTAAACCTCATGAAATTGTTACTCTAAGATCAAATAGTAGAGTTATATTTATATTATAGAGTTAAATAAAGGTTCCGTCAAACCAAAGCGGGAACGCGGGAGCGGTAGCGAGAACGGAAAATGAGAACCTTGCGAATTGCTAAAAAAACAGTAAATGTAGCAAACCATATGTATTTCACTGCTTGTCTGCATTTCGGATTACGGATAATCACTCCGGTATGTATTTTTACATATACCACTATCGAATTTAGTCTGGCATTCATCCCCCTCCCGCTTCCGTCCCGCGTTCCCGCGTTGGTTTGGGAAAACCTTTATTCAAAGAGTAAATGGCCGATTTACTTCTTATTTTTTCCTTTACTGTCTTTCTCGAAATGCTAAGATAAGTCCTTCATAAAGTTTATAGGTTCGGCCGGCCATCTTGGATATTAAGATGGCGACCACTTTCTTCATTTACACATAAATTATGTTCATCTATCAAAGAGCTATCAACATAGATCAAAAAAATAAGGAAGTTATAACAAAATTAATTTGATTCAGTTTTTTGTGGATCACTTGGGAAATACAGTTTCACTAAATACGGTCCTGTTGTGCTAAAAGACAAATGCTGATATTTTGCAATATTCCTCATTTAATTAAATTCTAATAGGAAATAAAAAAATTATGGACTTGGGAAAAAAGTGTCATTGTTTATTTGGCACCTATAATAAATACGGCCCTGAGATCTAAATCATTGGACTTAGAGGATTGTGCTCATGAGAACATTTGATCACAAGCTCAATACCAATGACATATGTAAATTTGAGGCAAATCCCACTGTCGTCCAATTTCCTATGCTATTGTGCGGGGTCCTTTGGAAACTATTGGGTTTTTCAAAAAACAATTTTCATTGTGGAAATTCTATGTTCTTTCGCCCAGCAAGCCCAATTCCACATGCGAAATATTTATGTCAATGAACAACAGTGTTCAAAAATATTAGTGGGAGATTATCCAGCACCAAAACACATTATATGTTCACAATTTAATTTCATCAACAATACATCAAAATATCGATGATTTCACGTTAGCTGATCAATACGGTTTGATGTTGAGAATTAGGAATCAGCTAAAACCGAAAACAAAGGTGCATTCAGTATTGCCAATATTATAAACAATAATTTTTCTAGTACTGGCGAGAATATACCAAATGAAATGAAATATTATTACAATAACCTTCCATATTCGAATTTCTATCCAAAGTTTAATGACTCCAGAATGCTTTTATTTCCAACTGATGAAAGTGAAATTGTTGAAATAATCTACACCTTAAAAAAAACATGTCCTGATTCTGAAGGTTTATTGACCAAAGACTTATTTGAATTGAAATATATTCAGGCTGAACCCATAACAGAATTATTCAATAAATTTTTACCTTGGGAATTTTTCCCCTTGAATTGAAACATGCTTTACTAAAAGCTATATACAGAAGTGGAGATGCTGAAGATCCATCAAATTATAGACCAATAGCATATTGAGCATTTTTTCAAAACATTTTTCTACGGTACTCCTGAATCCCATTGTTTCCAAGTTTTCCAAAAGTATTTTGTGATCAACTGTATCAAATGCCTCCTTAAGGTCAATGAAAACAGCTACCACATAGTTTCCTATATCAAGTCCATTTTGAATTGCTTGCATGACTTGTAGTACTGCCGCTTGTATGCCACTATTTTCTTGGAACCAAACTGATTACTATCAAAGCCATATTTTTTGTTAATAAAATCAAGAATACGTTTTTTTCAAATTTTTTTCAAATATTTTAGAAAAAATGCTCAATATGGCTATTGGTCTATAATGTTTCAATTCAAGTGGGAAAATACCCAAGGTAAAATATTTCTTGATTGATTTTGTAAAGGGTTCAGCCAGAATATTTATTAATTCAAATAAGTCTTTGGTCAATGAACCTTCAGAATCAGGACATGTTTATTTTAAGGTGTCAGTAATTTCACTTTCATCAGTTGGAAATAAAAGCATTGTGGATTCAATATTTTTTGGATTGAAATTTGAACATGGAAGGTTACTGTAATAAGATTTCATTTCATTTGCTATATTCTCGCCAGTACTCGAAAAATGATTGTTCATAATATTGGCTATATCCAGGTCATCAGTAAAAATGTTACCATTAATTTTTATTGATTCAATGTACCTTTGAGACAATTATTGATAGTATCCCACATTCTCTTCTGATATATACTTATCAATTCTTCTGAAAAAAAATAAGCACAGGTGATGTAGTAGGTCTACACTCTCACTCAAACCAAAAAACTTTTGACTGAAAATAATACCTACAATTATGATGATCACGTGTTTCTTCAGTTGTAAATCATTGATTACTCTGAATGATTCCAAAACTTAGGTGTCCCGGTATTGTATAATACTTACCTCAACCATTTTTTGGGTATCGAATACGGCCATCTTCATTTTCTCGTACATCTTAGAATGTTCTGATAACTCAACATCTGTATCTGCTTTGTTCTGCTTTTCAGCTTCTACCACCTTACTGTACTGTTCTTTCACCGCTTTGGAAACTACCAAAGCATTTTCGCAGGCTTCTTCCACTTCCTATAAATGCCAAATTTATTCATTTTATTTTTTTAGAAATCCAAATTAACAAACATTCATTATGAAGTCGATAAATGAATGAAACAATCTCAAAAATTAAGGTCTTGAGGACCAACGTTTCTAACTTATAACTGAGGAATCGTCCTGTGAAATATCGGACACTCATTACTTAACACCCTGTATGATTGATTATTTTCCGTTAGTTTGTCTCTATTCCATGCGTGCGTGATGAGACTATTTTTGAAGGGTGATTTGAAAACTGCGATTGTGCAATCAATCAAATGTGAAATGTGTTAGTATTCCTTAAAAAATCAAGTAGAAAGAATTTTTAATATACTTCATTAGCACAGGCATTCTTATTGTTGAAATTGTTGGTTGAATTGTTATTGCGGTCAACCAGCTGTTTCCTTACGAGCAACCGTCAGAAGTCTTCGAGAGACATAGCAAATAAAAAACTATAGGTGCGTTTTGTTGTGCCATAACCCAACCCAGTTATGGTCTATATACGCGTTTTGTTGTGCACTCAACCCCATTCCCACTCCTATTTCCATTCCTCCTAAAGAGATGGTTTGAAAATTGGAATGACACTAATGACAGTGGAATGTGACAGCTGAAAACGAAATTACAAAAGAACATAAATTTCGAACTTTTTCATTAACAATAACAATCTACAGCGATGAATCGAGAACGGGAAGCCCTGAACAGGAAAATTATTAAAAGTGATGATGGTCAATATATTCGGTACAATGCACAAGGTAAGTTATTGATAGTTTTATAGAAACATTTTTTTAATTTTGTCGCTTTTAGGGAAACTGACAACTGGTTTCAGTTTATTTTCGAGGTTAATCGGTGGAGTTCAAAAATCGAAAACCAAAACACCAGAATGATAATGATATTCGTCAAATGTCAGTCTTTCAACCCGTTTTCTTGGGCCAGCTCATTCAGTCAGTTCTGGAATGACACAACAAAACGCACCATATGTTTCATTGATTTTTGATATTCAGAAAATGTAACCTTATAGTAATTATACTAAAATCATATTCATTACAAACCTCCGCCATTTTCTTTTTCTTTTCGCCCTCTTTACGTAATTCCTTCTTCATTTGTGTAATGATGTTCTCGTGTCTTCTCTGCATCCTCAGGGCTATAACTTCTTTGTGATCAGAGAGGTATTCCAAAAATCTGAAGAAAAAAAAATGCATGTAGTTTCTTCTAGGAACCTGTCAATTACTGTGAAACATATTGATAAAAATACACTCATCTTTGAGATTATAAGTATTTTAGAATACTTCTTTACGAAGAATATTGATATCGTTTTTATTTGGATTAAGGGTCACTCAGGTATTGCCGGAAATGAAAAAGTAGATTTAGCAGCGAAAGAAGCCACCTCATTAGAAAAGACAGCCAATATCTGCTCTCTTCAAGACATAATCGCAGAAGTTAAACAAGAAACACGTCGAAATTGGGGAAGACTTTGGAGAGAATTTGTTTTCAAATCTAAAAACCATTATACATTAATCCACCCCACACTCCCAATAAGCATCCCCCACATAGACAACTTCAACATGTCCAGATTTTGTTCTACCACCATCACTAGAATGAAAATGAACCATGGTAAGTTCCCTTCCCACTTGGCAAGAATAAGCATAAACGTAAACTCAGCATGCACTTGCGACGGTCTTTCCTTGGCGGATCTTAATCACATCCTATTCGCATGTCCCAATCACGACCTACACCGGCCTGAATTTTTTCAAAGTCTAATTTCCACTAAAACTTCCCTTCCCACCAATACAACTGTCTTGTTAGCTACTCTCAACGAAGAGATTTATAATATAGTTCTGAAATTTATAATGAAATCTAAAATATCAATATAGTATTATAACCGGACAATACAAAATTTCTAAAATTTTCTGTGGCAAAATAAACTCCGGTTTGATGCCAAGGGGGGTGGGTATAAAAAAAAAAAAAAAAAAAATTACTGTGAATCCAGTGGTATTTGATCCCAGAATTTTACGGAAGTAAATAGTATACACCATCATGAAACAAGACGAGCAAACTGCCTAAGCCTGGGAAATTTCAGAACTAACTTTGGAAAAAAATCAATATACCATGATGGTATAGTAATTTACAAATCACTTCCATCTGAAATGGAAAATATGAAAAAAGTGACGATTTTCAAGAGTAAAATCGAAAAATATTATCTTTCTTGAATCTTAATTGGATTCATTGATCCTCATAATAAAAAAATTTCATTATATCAGTTTCAACATTACCTTTTTTTTATTCATTAATGTCTCTTGACTCTCAATCTAACTATTCTGGATAGAGATCTAAGGGTTGGGTAGCATTCATTATATTTTTATTTGCTATAAATTATACTTGTGTTAATTTTATGTATGTGTCAAATAAGTTTGGATATTTATTTTGTAATTAATTTTTAATATCCCTATTATAAACAAAATTGTTTCTTGGGATAACAATAAAGTACTACTACTACTAAAAAAAAAGAAGGCTGATTAAATTTTTGTACCGAACCGCTTTACCCTACTATTCACTACTATTCGCTACTATTCGCTACTATTCGCTACTATTCGCTACTATTCGCTAGTCTTCGTTACTATTCGCAGAGTCCGTATTCGAATTGCCTTCATCACCACTTATCAACAGAGCTTTCAAGATCGACGAAAAATAAAATGGAAGAAATAGAAGTTATAATCAATTGTACAGAAGCAAATGTCATGATCATATCAGAAACATGGATGAAAGAAGAAGAGGAACCTTATTATAACTTCAAAAACTACAATTCTGTTTATTCGTCAAGATCTAAGCGTGGAGGAAGAACAGCAATTTTCATAGAAAAAGATTTGAACTTTGAAATAATAA
This sequence comes from Chrysolina oricalcia, assembly GCA_944452925.2. Classification (NCBI taxonomy): domain Eukaryota; kingdom Metazoa; phylum Arthropoda; class Insecta; order Coleoptera; family Chrysomelidae; genus Chrysolina; species Chrysolina oricalcia. Next base: position 52,148,452 of record OX101822.2, read on the forward strand.
ACAAGTGTGGAACACCCTTTATATGGTGCTTCACACGAAACGATACGTTGACGAGACAGCGCACTCCTATTTTGACACTAGACTAATCAGGTGTCGAAAACAAAAGAAAAGCACTGTTACGTCGCAGTACCGGGAAAACCTCCTTCGAGCGGCGAAAGAAAGCTTCACTGATTTATTTAAGGTTCGTCACAACACATAGTATAGAATGCTTGTTAATATGAGAGGAGAAAGAAAAGTCAAACATTGATATAACTAAAATTAATTTATTTAAAGATAAAACGGAAAAATATCGGATTAAATTCTCGGTGTGAAATCACAGGATCTCACTTTGTATATAGACAGACCGTTAAACGTGTGAACAACATGCAAATCTCACTGCAAAGGTATACAGTGCATCAATACAATATTTGTTTAAAACTATAAAATGGGCAAATGGTACACAAAACAACATTAAAAAAACATGAAACTCTAGTCACTCTTACTGAGATTTAAAACGAGAAAAAGAATGGCATAATTAGTCCTAAAGTGAAATATCTGGTGACAGATAAATAACTGTAAACTCGTTTTGTATCACCCGGTGCAGGTCAAAAACAATTATTAAAAGAAAATGGTAAAAACGAATTCCTTACAAAAAGAGTCTATAGCAAAGATCATTTTCAAAACGTCAGAAATACGCAGACAGAATTAATTGTAAAACAAAAACAAATGTTAAGCAAAAACAAATATCTGAGACAAGTATAAAAGGAATATTTAGTTCATTATATAGTCGAAAATGGGTACGAACAGATGTGACAAATATTCCTTTGCGGGAATTTATGGTCGTTGACCTACTCACATAAGATAAACATCAGGGAAACGCACTGCACCAGTTGTCAGGGGGAACGTCGCGTGTCGAATCTGATTCAAAACAATTTATGATGTGACGACGCCTTCAGGTATCTCGGAGAGATGCGGATTTTCATTGAAGGGCGTAGAAATACTGTATTTAATATTGTGATCGTAGAACTTCACATTTTTCTTTACTTTGGTACGAAAGGCACTTGTTTTGTTTTCGATATAAAAACTCGACGTTTATTTTTCACAGGAACTAACAGATTGAAAACTATGTATTTGGGTACACAGATCCATATGGCCGTAACTACTTTACTTAAAATTGTTGCAGGCTCTGATTTGCCTCAACAATACGCCATTTCATAACGAATTGTCTCAAACTACATATTGAAATAAAAACGTTTTATTCTAGACAACACTGAACGAAACGCCTAGTTGACGACTTCAAAGGAAGACAGTCGATTCATTCCTACGACTAGGAATTAAACTCCGGAACTGACTTGAAAACTGACGATTAAAATTCGCGAAACATTATATCTTTTGCCCGGAACTCGTAACTGCATGAATATTGAATGGACTACCGAATGGATACCCAAAGAATACTGGACTGATACTTAAAGAACATACGCTTACGAGTCATTTTATATACTCATGAAGCTATAAATTTTAATATAATGAATAATGAACTAACACAATAGTGACATTAATTACGGCTATTAATAACACTATAATAGTCATTTTCTCATATATCATAGTGTTAATTCGGTTTTCAGTCATTCTTAAGACATTAGATCGTATATTAGAGTCGGGGCACTCTTTGACAGGACATCGAAAAAACGCGTTTTAGGTTATGTCTACCTTGTGAGGCCAAATCATCATTAGGGCGTATCGTCAGGGAGGGAATATTAAAAATATATTTTGGGGTACACGTAACCCGAGTAAATCAAAATCGAATATTTGTACTGAAGCTTCCGAAACAAAATACATAATATATTTATACCGTAATGTGTTCGTTACAGAATTGTAAGAGCATTTCCAATGATTTATATCATTTTCCTGGTGATCCAGTTCTATTACACACATGGAAATCGGCGCTCGAGGGAGCCCCGTGGAATATAACATAAAAACGCGAATTTGTCAGATGAATTGAAATGATAGGTCAAGAGTAAAATCTATTGAATTAGTAAACCTTTTTGACAGGAGAGTTTCCTCCAATCGAGAAAAACTCGACTGAATGTATACAAGGTTATTCAGAGTTTAAATAATATTTTTCATAAACAGGTACACTTCAATAAAGAAGATCTTTAGTGGTATGTCGCAAAGAAGTTGAAAACTGATGCTATTTCTATTTCAAGAACGATTGAAACGGTAGAACGAGTTCAAATCAGAAACAAAAATTTGCAAACAAAGTTGAATGTTTAGGGAAAATTTGGTTTCAATTCAGATCAACTCACAAATAAAAATAGAATCCGTACAGGAGAAAAAAGGTGACCTGAGACTGTGGAGGACGCATTAATTATTATATTCGCATGTGGTACTTCTGGATATGAAACCTTATTAAAACTAAATTATGCATTACCTAGTATAAAAACGTTGAATCGTAAAATAAGTCACATTCAATTTTCTCCAGGCATATTAGATGAAATACTTCATTATTTGAAGATCAATATTCAAAATTTTTCAGACTGCAAGAAAGATTGCTGTTTATTTTTGGATGAATAAAGAACCTGAAAAAAACAGTACTGTGTAGCTACTTGCACTAATATGGGAAGGGGAACGTTAGAAAAAGGGACAGAAATAGCTACTAATGTTTTGGCTGTCATGTTAGGTGGAGTTGCAAGTGGATGGAAACAACTCATATCATATCATTTCACATGGGAGAAAATGAAGGGGGAATCTTTGGCAAAACACTTATTAGAAATTATAAACATCTCTTGGATTCAACATCGTTAATGTCACCACAGATATGGGCCCTTCTAATCAAGCTATGTGGAAATGTTTCGGTCTGAAGTCAAGAGAAACGAATGTTCTGAATTTTCCAGCCTTCAGCTACACAATTTTTATAGCCTTCAGCTACTCAATTTTATAGCCTTCAACTAATCTTTTTCGTCCTTTAGTCTATTGTAATTTTTTGATACGGAAATAAAATTGTTATCTGTTATCATTTCTGTATATGTATTCTACTTTCCCACACAACCTATTTATCAGTTTATACTTTATTATTCTCTTCGGTTCTGTCTTTCGCAGCCTGGCACCCTCCCATCTGAACTAGGCAAGTCAACTCATGTCCTATTTGGTTTAATAGTCACTTAATTTGAATTATCTATTGATCAATCATTTGTTGAACATTAATCACACCCTAAACGAATAAACAAAAAGTGATTACTTTGTAATTTTGAATACAAACTTAGAATTTGCATTTTAAAAAATTTGGAGGGTTACAAGGAAAATTAATGAAATGTATGAAAACGACGAGTATTTATTAAAGAAAATTTCAAATAAATTTGATTTGTTTTTGCATTCAGTGATAATGGTCGTCAGTTTGATATGGCAAATCAGACAAAATGTAGGTAGGAGTGCCTTATTTCTTTTCCAAAAAAGCTCTAGATAGAATTCAAAAATTCTGCGCAATGAAAAAATAACGCCTACTGTGAATATGAAAATGAACTTGACTAAGATACATTCATTTACAAATGATGTCTTACCAAAACCGCGGGGCAGGATAAATATATGATACGATCATCGTCGTTGGAATATCTCTATCATTACTAGTTTGAAAGTGAAAAATTATTGGTTTTAATGTTCTACGATCGAAATCACCTAAAGTCGAACTCTTCAAATCTTAGTACTAGTGGCTTCGTTGAAAAATTCATCTGTGCAGATATTCTGCTCTCGTGTTTTGTTTAATAAGATTTTTCTCACCCTTTTTACGAAACGCCACTGTTGACAGAGAGGGAAATATATTTTGTAATGTCAATACTATCGTTCGACCGTTGTCACATAAACGGTTTAGATATATTTTCTGTTCTTGTTTGACTGATAGAATTCGCCATTTAAAAAATATTTTGTTTTACAATAATTTTTAAGATATAACCTAAAATGCGTTTTTTCCATGTCCCATCAAAGAGTGTCCCGACTCTAAAGGCGTGTTCCGTTTCATGCATTGAGGACATAATGCGCATATGACCGTTCCGTTTCCAACATTGGGAGCGCATTGACACGCCCACTTTTATATTCCCCTCTTTGGCCTTCAGACATCGAAAGTGCATGAACTACTGCTCGTTCATCTAGCAGCGATGAATGCGATCCAAGTTAGATCTGTCAAACTCAAAAGTCAAAACAAAGAGTTTTCAGAAACCGAATTAAAAGTTTATATTTGATATTTGATGAAGTGTCCAGTATCGTGCATTATCACATTTACCTGATTTACCGTACAATGGAAGAAAAAATCGTCAATTCATTCAACATCATATCGTCGGTCTCATGCCAAAACCATGAATGTACAATTTGTCATTTCGAATGAGAAGAGTTTTTGAGAATATTCGTGCTTCTTGCTTTGAAAACCTAGGTAAGTTTTCACATTCGCGAATTCACTCTCGTTCACAGTAGACAACCTGATAGCACTTTCGTGAGTTTGGCATTGAACATTTTGGTAGAAAATTAGTATTTTACATATTGAAGTCAGAACAGTGGAATCAGCATATTAGTGGTTTTGGCGTGGGACAGACGATATTATCCTCATAACTAACACTTGTATCAGAATCTGAGCTACTCTCATTCAAACAAAGCGCGCTTCCTACTCTTGCCATTAACACTTTCGTTCTACCCATATTATTTCATTTACTAGATCAACAGATTTGTTTTTGTTACATAATAATTTGATAAAGTGATAAATGTCAACATCTGCGGGAAACGGCATGCACCACGCAAGCAAAAATCGTTCCGATTAAACCCACCAATATCAATGTTAGTTGAAACGGAACGCTTGAATATGTCTGCAACAGTGATGCGATGAATGCATGAAACGGAACACGCTTTAATACACGATCTAATGTCAAATTGCATACAGGGACTCTAATCACAATCAGACCACTCAATATGATACGAACTTTCTGACCACAATCAGAGGATATGTCTTCAGAAGCTGCTCCATTTGCGATTTGGTTGGCGCCTTATTTATCGCTTGTTCCCACATGGCTGCTGGTAGTTTGTACACGTCTTCTGGCTGAGGTTCGGAGATATCGAAGAATGACTTTGGCATGACTTTATCTTCCAAATCATCCAAAATTTCCTCTCGTTTCGCTACCTATAAAAGGAAAAATAAATAATATGCTATTGCTTGATTCTCTCGATTCTTATCATGAAGTGAGGATTCTACCATCGGGATTTGTCAACTCTATTCTGGGATACCCTGTATAATATTCACAATACTGAATCTACGTGTATAATAGTTTTTTTTCATTCAATAATTAAATACCAAGAAACATAAAATGTTTATAAAGGGGCAACGAACATAAATATACATTAACATTTTATTTATCTCCCAAAAAACATACAAGTTTATGACAGGGAAGAAATCAATAAACACATTTTCAAGTTAACCAAATTAATTACCAACTAGATATTTCTAATTTTCATATTATTTATACAATTCATGATAATAAGTATCTAATGACCATAGCAGTCGATGCCAAATCACCAAGGAAAAAAATGAGTATTTTTTCAAATTTACTTTGAATCTCCTTTTACCATTGGATTTCAAGGATTTTGGCAATTCATTGTAATGCATCATTCTTTTAAAGTATATTGATTGTTGGCCCACATTTGTTTTCACTTTGATTACTGACAAGTTATCTGATTGCCTCGTCAAGTGGTTATGATTATTGTTGATGGGGTTGAAAACCAAATCAGAGTTTTTGGAGATATTTTTGACTTGATGAATAAAATTACAAATCTTCAACTTATACGAGGATGTATTGATATCTAGTAAGCCTAGACCAGTTCCCTGCATAAACGAAATATTGCGTTACCATAGCAACGAACAATAACTTATTGGAAGTGTCAGTGTCAGTTTGCCGTCAAAAAAGTGAACCAGAGTTACGCAATAAATTAAAAGAAAAAATATTTCCACCGAAATTGTGAAAGTCGAAAAATTGGAGTATCGAGCCATCATCAAGTACCTGTATTTAAAAGGGTTAAGAGGTAAGCAAATTTACGAAGATATGCTTAATACCCTTGGTGATCAATGTCCTTCGTATGCGACCGTGAAAAATTGGACTGCAAGCTTCAAAAGAGGTAAATTTTCCATTGAAGATGATGACCGATCGGGAAGGCCAGTTTCTGTGTCAGTCCCCGAAAATATCGATGCAGTTCATGACATAATTTTAACAGTCCGTCGAATTGGGCTAAAACGGATATCTGAAGCACTGAATATTTCATACGAACGCGTTCATCATATAGTTCACGTCAATTTGGACATTGGACATTGGAAAAATTGCTGCAAAATGGATCCCCAAATGTTTGAATGTTGACCAAAAGCGTGCAAGAGTAGTAGCATCGCGTTCGATCTGTACTCGATTTGAAAACGATGTAGACTTCTACGATCCAGAAACAAAGCAGCAATCGATGGAATGGCGACACTCCGGTTCTCCAAGACCTAAGAAGTTTCTTGTCCAAAAATCTGCTGAAAAAGTTCTTGTTTCAGTTTTTTGGGATTGCCATGGAGTAATCATGATTGATTTTTTGGATAAGGGGAGAGCGATAACTGGAGATTACTATTCGACATTACTGACCACTCTACGGGAAAAAATTAAAGAGAAAAGACGCGGAAAGCTATCCAAAGGTGTTTTGTTTTTGCAGGACAACGCCCCTGCACACAAACCTCATGTTGCCTTGCAAAAAATTCGTGATTTAGGGTTTGAATTATTAGAACACCCCCCTTATTCGCCAGATTTGGCACCGTCCGACTATCATCTATTTCCTCAACTGAAAAAAAGTTTTAAAGGTCGTAAATTTTCTTCCAACGAGGAGGTAATAAAAGCTGTGGAGGTCTGGTTTGCAGAGCAAAAAGAAACATTTTATTTTGAAAGGTCTAGAGACGTTGCAGGTTTCGCTATAATAAATGTATCCAATTAGGATGAGAATATGTTGAGTAATAAAATATTTTGACATTGAAATTTTGTTTGGTTATATAGTAGGCTAAGGATTTTTCAATATATCCTCGTAAAGAGAATGGATATCCAGAATTTGTTTTGGTTTGTATACATTTTTTGTAGGTTCCCTGTTCTCTAGTTTGAATACACACTTGATGATTTTGTAGTGTTTTCAATGGTTTAAGTAAACATTCTCTTGCCGTTCCCCATACTGATATTAAGTACTGAAGTTTGAAAAAGACTAAAGAATGATAAATGAATTTCAAATATTTCAAGGATAAAAAGTTTCTGATTTTGAAAATAATTCCGGGTACTGGAGATTTATTATTTCAATATGTTGGACCAAAATAAAATAAATGATGGTTTTTTTGTAATTTAAAGTTAGTTTCTGGTTTAGTAGCCAAGATGATATTTTCTCAATGTCATTCAACATGTTTGTTTTAATTTCTTGTAAACTATGTCCGGTATAAAAAATGGTTGTATCATCAGCAAACATTTTGATTTTTCCATCTAGTTCCAAATCGGCTAATGAATTGATATACAGTGCGACGCTAAATTATGGAACAAATTCATTATTTCTGAATATAAAGATATTTCTGAAAAATCCTCGGACAGGTCGATTTTTTTTTCCAATGGGCCAATTTTTGAACCCCACCCAAAATATATAGGGTTATCCGCAATTGGGTAAAAATGACTTTGGTGATATTTTTAAATTGGACACCCAGTATATTTTTCCTTATTTGGTTAGGGATCGTCATTACGAATCCAGTGATACCAAGTTTGATGGGATTATATCAAACGGCTGCGGAGATATGGCCAAAAGACTTCCTCGTATGTCTAATGAGTATGACTGCGAGACTCCACACGATTCAAAAGGTAAAAGTCTCTGTCGCACTCATTGGGTATATGGAGAAGTTTTTTGGCCATATCTCCGCAGCCGTTTGACATAATCCCATCAAACTTGGTATCACTGGATTTGAAATGACGATCCCTAACCAAATATGGACAAATATACTGGGTGTCCCATTTAAAAATATCACTAAAGTCGCTTTTCCTCAAATGCAGATAATCCTATATATTTTGGTTGAGGTTCAAAAATTGGCCCATCGGAAAAGAAAATCGACCTGTCCGAGGATTTTTCCGATATATCGTCATATTCAGAAATAATGAATTTGTTCCATAATTTAGCGTCGCACTGTATATATTTATACAGGGTGTCAATTTGAAAACTTCCCACCCTTAATATCTTCCTTCCAGTAAACAATATGAGTAATCGAAAAAACAGGTCAATTTTATTGTCAAGGGGGACACTTTCACGGACTATTTGTAGCCCTCGTGGTTCAACCCCCTAGGAGGGGTAGATGTTACCCTTAGAATTTTAAATGGGAAGGGGGGTCAAGTGGCACATCATTTTGATGGGCGTTCAATTCTTGTTCCAATGGTACCCTGACTTATTATTTTGTGATGAGCATTTTCCGAAAAATTGCGTTCTAAACTAACAGAAGTATTTATTAGAACGCCTATACTGAGATGCATTATTGTATTGACTCCCTTTAATAAAAATGGTTAGAAGAGTAGGTGGCACCGCTCCAACCCTTGAATGACAGGAATAAATTTATTACGCATGGGATTTTTTATTTGGTGGTTATTTTCCTTCTACACACTAAAATTTAATTTGCGAGAAAGACATTTCCAACATAAAATCTACTTACGCTTATCTTATTAGCTGTTCGAAATGTTGTCCATTTTGCTCTAAACAGTAATACAGTCTGTTTTCGAACTCCCCTCTAACATTACGGAAAACTTCACTAGGAATTGACCGGCATGCTGCTGTAATTCGTCTTTTAAGTTCGTCAATATCAGAAGGTTGTGTTTTATAAACAACGGATTTAAGATGCCCCCAAAGAAAGAAATCTAAGGGTGTTGAATCCGGTGATCTCGGAGGCCATTCAACTGCTCCCCTTCTGCCAATCCATCTACCCGGAAATCTCTCGTTTAACCACTGTCGGACGGGAAGAAAATAATGAGGTGGAGCACCGTCCTGCTGGAAATGTAACAGATCCTCCTGCAAAAGTTCATTACCTTCTGCATCAATTTGAGTTTCTGGCTCGTGAGTTATAAGAGGATCGATAGTCTCTTCAAGCATATCAAGGTACAGATTGCCAGTCAAGTTTTCTTCCAGAAATAATGGACCAAGAATGGCATTTCCAAGAATACCAGCCCAAACATTAACTTTTTGTGGGTGTTGTGTATGCCCTTCCCGAAAAATATGTGGGTTTTCGTCACTCCAATAGCGACAATTTTGTCTATTAACATTGCCATTCAGAAAAAATGAACACTCATCGCTGAAACAGATGTTTAACAGAAGATTAGGGATGGTATTGACTCGATGAGACATGATTTCACAAAACTCTATTCTTCTATCATAATCATCCTCGTGGAGCTCTTGAAGAATCTGCATTTTATATGGATGAAATTTATGCATTTTCAATGCTTTTCTTATAGTCTCGCGTGACATTCCCGTCTGTTCTGATACTGATCGTAAGGAGCTCGTGGGCTCTGCAGCAAATGTTCCCAAAACTTCAATTTGAGCTGCTTCATTTAGTACTCTGGGGTTATTTCCTTTTTTTATTTGTTACTGAACCAGTTTCGTAAAACTTATTCACCAAATCAAGCACATACCGGTGACTTACATTACAATTTGGATGTCTTTCGTGCGCACTTTCCAACTTCGCCATAAATTACAATCATTTCAATTCTGTCTTGAAGAATGTAAACCATTTTTACACTTTTATACACTTATTAAAGTAATTCCTAAACAGCCCAATAGGTACAACGGTATTCACAATACTACCACATAGTTCAAATTTGCTAACCAATTTTTTGCCGGAAAACAGAAACTTTTTACAGCAGAAGTAGCAAAAAAGGAAGGCTATCTGTACAATTTCTGCGATGACACTTAAAAATTCAGCATTTAATAAACACAACTTTACTACCATCTACGTTTTACTATTAGACTACTTTTTTATGTAAAGTGTTTGGAGCTAATGGCTAATGTTACCCCTAATAAAGGGTTGGAACGTTACCACCTAATATTCTAACCAGTTCTGGCCAAACCATGCATCTCAGTATAGGCGTTCTAATAATTACTTCTGTTAGTTTAGAACGTAATTTTTCGGAAAATGCTCATCAAAAAATAATAAGTCAGGGTACCATTGGAACAAGAATTGAACGCCCATCAAAATGATGTGCCACTTGACCCCCCTTCCCATTTAAAATTCTAAGGGTAACATCTACCCCTCCTAGGGGGTTGAACCACGAGGGCTACAAATAGTCCTTGAAAGTGTCCCCCTTGACAATAAAATTGACCTATTTTTTCGATTACTCATATTGTTTACTGGAAGGAAGATATTAAGGGTGGGAAGTTTTCAAATTGACACCCTGTATATATGAGAAAGAGTACAGGTCCAAGGATTGATCCTTGTGGCACTCCACCTAAAATCGTTTTATGCAATCCTTCAGTATCTTCCATAAATACAAACTGTTCTCTGTCTAAAAGATAATTTCTGAACCATTCGTGATCACTTCATCTCACTCCTATTTGATATAAGATGTCTAATAAAATTTTGTGATCAACTGCGTCAAAAGCTTTCTGAAGATCAAGCGATAGAATACCACATTTTTCACCTGAATCTATATCAAGTAGTAATTGAGTAATGACATCAAGAACTGCTGATAGGTTAGAATTAAATATAAATGTAATAGTTAAATCAGTATTGAACAGATGATATTTTGTTAAAAAAAATTGCTAAAATATTGGTCGGAGACATTATCGTCGGTGAAACTTGTTAAACAGCTATCTCCATTCAACCAAATTTTACAGGAGAGCAAAAAAACCGTACCGAGCAATTTCTACACGAGTAACTTACGATATATTATATGTACGCAATAATAATATTCATTGAGCTACAATAAACTCATCAGTCTATTTTATTCTATTTATTTTTTTACTCAAAATTTGAAGATAGCAGATTTTCGAACCCTGAAACATTAAATCGGCCATATTTATTATGGAGTTAGCAGCTTTTCATTCTTAAGAAATAATAATAATAATAATAATAAAAATAAACGCCTTTTTTATTTTCATTAATAAAGAAAAAAAAATAACAAACTAAACATTTTGATTGTGATGAAAATAATGGGCGAAGTTCAATTCAGTCAGAGAAGACTTCACTGAATGAATTGTTCTTCCACTTAACCCATTGTTCTTCCACTTAACCCAATTGGATTTTTTCAATATTTTTTTTTATATTTCATGCAAAAAAACTATTCTAGTCCAATCTTATGTCTAGTATCAAATAACAGATAATACAGAAACATTTATGCATGAGGTAGTTTATCACAAAACTCGTGGTAATCTGCTAGAATGCTGGAGATGACAGTATTTCGGTTGTAATTTCGAAACATTATTGAGACAAGATACGTACATTATTTTGATTTTATTGGGGATAGCTGCTTTTAATACTTACAGAGTATTTTTTTTTCTCTTTCTAATGATATAAGAAACGTATTTCTACCTATAACAGGAGTTAGCAGATTAACATGTTTCACCGACGTTATGCTACTTCATATTCAGTAGAAATTAAAAAAAAATAATTCGTTTTTTAATTGTATGAGGTAATTAGTAGACCTTATTCGTTTTGGCATGTTATCATAAGCTATAATACTGGAATAATATAATGAATTTTTGCCAAATTGAGTTTTAATTTGCACAGTTTTTAGGTTATGAGATTGTCTGCTTAGATGACATGACTATCAGAAGTAACGACATAGGAGAGATATGAATGTTTTTTCTTATTTTTTGTTTGGTGAATAAATGTGCAAATTTTCATTCTGAATTAATATGTAGAAGATTTCTGGTTTGCATAATTTATTTGGAAAAAACTCAAAATGGCAGAAGGGTATGAAAAGGATTCAAAAAATTGTTGTCATTTACTTACTTATTACAATTATTATTAATGTGATATTCTGTCAACCAGATTGGCTAACTACAAAACAAACCTCTTTTCATATTGATTGAATTCAGATGACTGGTTAGACTACTGGTCTGACTCAAATGAAAAGGTGTCAAGGAGCCATTGCAACAAATTCAGAAGACTCAGGGAAAATACTCCTAGTCCAATTTTCATCTACTCTACATTCACTATCTTAATGAAACCTGAGGTAAAGTGCCCTATCAACGACCCCCTTTAGCAATTTGCTCATTTGTTAGAACATAATAAGAATTCTAGGCAAGTCTACACTGAAAAAGATTTTATTCCGGTTAATCTGGAACCTCAATGTTTTGGAGAATGTTAGTAACATTTTTATAATGAAATTATTAAACCTGAAATTGCCAAATTTTTTGTTCCAGGCATATCTCTAACCGAGTTTCTAATAACAAGTTTTTTTAATTTAGGTCCACTCAAAATTGGTAGTTAGTTTAAAATTAATGAAACCAAATGTGTAAAATATTTGGGAATAATGATTGACAATCATTTGAGGTGGAATCTTCTTTTTTTTTGTCATTAAAAAACTGAGATAGCTGATACAAAAATTCAAGTTTCTAAAACAATATATGTCATTGAAGCATTTTGAAATGTTGTAATTTTCCTTACTACAATCTTAGTTGAGTGGTTTTCTGAAAAGGGGTAGTGTCAAAAAAGTCTTCTTTGTAATATGGAAGCGATTCAAAAAATTAAAAAAAAAAACAACATACCATCAATATTGTTTGTTTCTTTCTGATCTTCTATATAAAATATTGAAAATTTTGATATTGTACAACTGTTCGTGTGTAGAATTCTGATCCACATTTTCAAAAATAAAAAGGATATCAATTTTGGAGATAATCTTTATAAGACAAGTTATAAAAGAACAGTCAGAATGAAAACTCGTTTGAACAAAAAAATGGGCGCAAGAAATTTCATTTACATTATCACAAAGTTGTTTGACATACTACCAGATATTATTACAATGACTGATTTATGAATTTTTTCAAAAATAAACTGAAAGACTGATTGAATACCACAGAAAGGCATATTTTTGATAGATGTTAGTTAATTGTCAAATAAATTTTGTTTCGTTGATTTCATTGGAAATATGAACAGGATGTTCATAAAGTCAGTTATGGAATCAACATGCCATACCCATGACAGGTTTTATGTCAGAAAAATATTTTTCCTCCTACCCCTATAGAAAGTACACACTTTCCTTCCTCAAACCAGGGAGGAAACTCATACTTTTCCTCCATAGGGAGGAAAGTACTTTTCCTCCCCCTCATTTCAAGTAAGTTGTAAACGATGAAACTTGTGAATCTATTATAATCAAATCGTTTCCGTAATTTCTATAACATCTTATATATCCTGTATTCTGGTAAAAATCAAACATGAATGTTACTTCTACTCTAGTTTTTTAATAGCTATTTGTGTATTTAGAGCGCAAAGTGATTGATTGTTGCTCGACAAAGAGATTAATCTTTGGAGAACGACAATGACAATTTGTGCTCGAAACACACATTATTTTTTCTACAAGCGCAGCTCTTAGAAAAAAAATGATCGACACTTCATTCAAATAGGCACATAACATTACTTATGAGAAAATCGCTCATTAGCAATCCGAAATGAATAAGCTATCTAAATGTCCAATAATTCAAATCACTAACAAGAAAAAAGTAAAATAACGTTCTTGAAAAGAAAAAAAAGTTGTAATTGCCAGGAGATGAACACGGGATCTTCGGATTACAAGCCCAAGACGCTAGCCATTGCACCACCGCAGATTCTCAGATACATATGACTGTATTGTCTATACTTTCCATCAAGTAAGAATAGGTCTATTTGCAAACAAAGTCACAAAATGACATTTCACGGGAAACGTTAACTTTGCGTTGAGATCTGAAAGCGTCAAGAGCTACTTTGGTAAGCAGTTGTAAAAAAAGGATATTTTGGTAATATAAGCGGTTGTATCAAAATAAAAGGTTTTATTGAGTGGGTAGGAGAAAAAATCATATGTATTACATGGGAGAAAAGTGCCTTTTGCTCCCTTGGATGTTCCTGCGGGAGGAAAAGTGGCACTTTCCTCCCTAGTTATACAAATAGCTATTCAAAGTTTCACCGCACAAGAAATAGTCCAACAATTCCTCATTACAGTGTGAAATTGCTTCTGAAGAGTATGTTTTCCAATTCTTCCGACCTCCCTGATGATCTTAGAAGAGTGAAATAGATTTTTGTCGACCAAAATGTATTGGAGGCCTAGCGAAAGAGATGCAATTCACGCATCAATGGAATGAGCGATTTTCAGTGAGTGATCCTTCTGAATAACATTCTCCCCTATCTCATTTATATATAAGAATCTCCAATGGAAACTGGACATTTAATAAATAATCAACTATCTGAATGAAAAATAATTGAAAATGCAAATTTTCCTTTTCAGATTTTTTCTTCAAGTTATATAGGGTCTTTCTCAATATCTATCAGATGTAGTTCAATGTCCAACGTGGTTTTAGCCGGGGAAGTAAGTTGTTGTTTTCTGTTAGATATTACAAAAAAGTAACTTCAATTTTATCTTAGGGTTTTTCCATTTCCAGAGGAGTCATGTATTGATTCAATTTTCAACTGAGAATGTTTCTCTTTAAAAAATATTTTGTTTCAATACACAAAACTGAAATATTTTATTCAGCAAAAGATTGGAAATGAAACAAAAAAATTATTATTAGTTTTGAAATGAACTTATATTATTATAATTATAATAGTATAAATTCAGATTTTCTTACACTCAGTTTATTGTTGTTGAAAATTAAACCATAAACTACGTTCGGTTATTTATTACTTAGAGCTTAAACAAACGCACAACACGGTATATAATAAGAGCCGTAGAAAAAGTATTGTACTTGTTGCGTGTTGTAAAGCAATTCTTCCATTCGTGTGTAATATGCTTTCTACTACACTTAATACGTAATATACTACTATTTCAAGAACTAGTTAAGTGAAACATAAAAAAATATGTATTGTAAAAGCTTGAGGTTTTATTTCAAGTATAATGACGTATCACGCCTCGAGCTTTTAAGGGAATATTCCAATATTCAATTTTTTTATATAAAATACACAGGTATTACTTTTCTCGCTCTACTTTACTAGTTCATTAAAAGAAGCTTGTTATGAAAATCATTTTCTTTACAACTGTCAAAAAAAGTTGTCATTTCTGCATATCTATTGATGCGTAACTGTTTAGTTTTTTTCACCGTGGAAAAAAGACTTTTTTTCACTGCCAAAATAATTCACAAAATAAACATGAAATATAACTTTTTGAAGGATTTATTTTCAACAGAGTCAATTATTAATTGATTATTCATCACATAACAATTTCATTTATTGAAATAATAATTGATAGTAAAATTTGAACAATTACTTCCCACATAAGTTCCCGAAGATGTTCCATGTTGCTGCTGATCAGAAACGTTAGATATTTCTTGATTCCACAATTTTACCAGATATTTTAATTCGTTTGGAAGAAGATGGACAATTCAATATTTTGTTATAAATCTCAGTTTTGTTATTGAAACTATCTTTTATATAACATGCTTCTGCTACGGAGGCAGATTTCCAGCCACCGTGATGTTTTATGGATGTAATGTCGCCCCCTGCATTGCCCAGAAGAGTTACAGAGCTTCACTTGAAACAGTGACCTGTGTAGCTCCTATACATGTCTTTTTCAAGCAATTTTGCAGTCAAGCTTGGAATTTCTCCTATTTATTTGAAACAGTGAACATTCTTGCGCAACTGGTCTTCGTATCAGGTATTTTAACACTAAATATAGATCCAACATCTTCAAAGGCATTTATAGTTATATGTAATAATTATTCACGGCGACAAGCACCGTTGATACCCAAAATTAGGACAACCCACAAATAAAAAATATTGAAATTACTACTAACTTACTATATTATGATTATATATGTACCTAATAAAGTAAATTTGTTTCGTTATCAGAATCTTGAATAATTTTATTGATATCATCCCATGATAAAACTTTAGATCTCTTTCCTCGGTATCCGACGCTTTTGTTCCTAATGAGCGGGACCAATTTTGAAAACTTCCTTATATCAATATTTTCATCAACATTCGATGTACTTTTCAACATTGAGTAGACACTCCATGACATAGGAGGTTTCATAATTTTTTATTTTTCCTCAAAATAGCATGTAAGCACATTTTCAGAAACCTGTAGAAACATGTAATTTCTTGATTTTATTGAAAATATGAATAGGATGTTCATGAAGTCAGTGTGAAATTGCTTCTGAAGAGTATGTTTTCCAATTCTACCGACCTCCCTGATGATCTTAGAAGAATGAAATGGATTTTTCCTCCTACCCCTATAGAAAGTACACACTTTCCTCCCTCAAACCAGGGAGGAAACTCATACTTTTCCTCCCTAGGGAGGAAAGTACTTTTCCTCCCCCTCATTTCAAGTAAGTGGTAAACGTAATTTATAGAACATCTCATTTATTCTGTATTCTGGTAAAAATCAAACATGAATGTTACTTCTACTCTAGTTCTTTAATAGCTATTTGTGTATTTAGAGCGCAAAGTGATTGATTGATGCTCGACAAAGACAATCTTTGGAGAACGACAATGACACTTTGTGCTCGAAACACACATTATTTTTTCTACAAGCGCAGCTCTTAGAAAAAAAAATGATCTACACTTCATTCAAATAGGCACATAACATTACTTATGAGAAAATCACTCAATAGCAATCCGAAATGTAAAAGCTATCTAAATGTCCAATAATTCAAATCACTAACAAGAAAAAAGTAAAATAACGTTCTTGAAAAAAAAAAAGTTGTAATTGCCAGAAGATGAACCCGGGACCTTCGGATTACAAGCCCAAGACAATTCAATTCAATTCAAAATGTTTATTTAATTAAATTCATTGTAAATATAAAAACAAGTACGTAGACAGGGTATAAATAAAAACACACAATAAAACATTACTTCATCCGCCTAAAGAATGCGACAGGGGAGATTTCGATCATGTGGGGTTGTTTGGGCTCTGGTTTTGTTATTGTTCTAGTTTTCGTTGAAAATATCCAAGGTCCGGTATATTAGCCCTCCATGCTTCCTATACCTTTGATTGTTATTTGCTCTAATGCTAGTTATATCTCTAGTTAACGGACTTCCCAATATGTGGAATCGATAGAATTTGTCTGAAAAATTTTTTATATAGTCTTCGATAGTTTCAGTGTTGGCCAGTGTTCAGCCGAGTGTATCGATCACTATCCGTGATGATACAGAGAATCTTGTTCTACATCCTCTCCAATCTCATCATCTGAGATTTGAGGAGGCTACAGAACACTGGGTAGGCGTATGTCATTGCTGGTCTTATTATCTGTTTATAGATTAGTACTTTGTTCTCTACTCCCAGGTACCTCACGGAAGGTTTCTCTCTAGTCTGTCGATTCAAGACTTTAAATTCCACGAAGATCGTTCTGTTCGTACGTTCCTTCGTGAAATTTATATGTTCCGTCTTCACTGGATTTATCACTATCTTATTATTCTTCATATACGGTATGACTAGCCTACCCATATGTATCAACAGTTTGCGTGCAGCCGCCTCGCTGGAAAACGACGTTGCGTAGATTGCAGTGTCGTCAGCGTAGACTGCTGTTTACGTTTGGAGGAGTTTTGGAAAGTCATATGTATACAAAGAATATAAGTGTTGGGAGAGGCTCGATCCCTGAGGCACTCCCGCTCTGGCCGAATACATACGTGAGTTGGAGTTGTTCATTCTTACTTGGAAAGTCCTGTCAACCAAGTAGACAAGCCCAAGACGCTAGCCATTGCACCACCGCAGATTCTCAGATACATATGACTGTATTGTCTATACTTTCCATCAAGTAAGAATAGGGCTATTTGCAAACAAAGTCACAAAAAGGTTTTATTGAGTGGGTAGGAGGAAAAATCATATGTATTACATGGGAGTGAAGTGCCTTTTCCTCCCTTGGATGTTTACTGCCCTCCGATTCGCGTCGGGCAGTATACTACATCCTGCGGGAAGAAAAGTGGCACTTTCCTCCCTAGTAATACAAATAGCTATTTGTCGAACAAGATATATTGGAGGCCTAGCGAAAGAGATGCAATTCACGCATCAATGAAATGAGCGATTTTCTGT